>CM060695.1:56381058-56912228 GCA_030686995.1 Artemisia argyi
ATAACCGTATATTCAGAAAAAATTTCCACCCAAATATGTGAGGTTCGCCTTTAGATTTGATAGGAAAAGCATTCATTATTAGTGCTTATGAGTGTACCGGTAGCATTTAGATTCTAGAACTTGCGTTAGTGATGCATCCCGAGACCGCTAGTGAGACTACATTCGTGTGGTAGGATTTACTACATGATAAGAGGCATTAGGATCACCCTTGTGTTAAACCCGTATCATAATTACTTGACCATTTAAGTCATATTACTTGGCTAGTTAAGTCAACTAATTTTTCCCACACCCTTAGCGTTGTACTCATTTTTAGTACACGAAACCCCTAGTACACCCTTCCGAGCCTATCTTTTCGTTTCTAACTTTAAGCATCTTACTTAAAGGAAGAATTTGTTACACCCCACTTAAATGTACAACCAAATCGCCTTAGCCTTCCGTGTATGCGCTCATTTTTAGTGCATTATTGTTATTTGTTAAACCCTAAGTTAACTTTCTAATTGATTACATGGTTGCTAAGTCGAGTCATATCCTTGTACATATTGTTTTGGGACGATTGGGACTCATGGGTAAGTACTTATTTTATTGAGTAATGGGGAAGAACATCATTTATTACCCCCATATGTACGTTAATCTTAAAAGTGCTCCAAGTGTTTTGATTTTCTTAATTCGAGTCATTAGATTAGTTTAATGTAAAGTATATAAAGATTCAAGTGTAAGGGAAATGTTCATTCCCTATGATGTATTATTTTGGATGGTAGGGTAAGAGTGTATGTAAAAAAAAAAAAAAAAAAAAAAAAAAAAAAAAAAAAAAATAGAAAAATCAAGAAAAAAAATAGAAAAAAAAAACATACGGACTACCATCCCTTTTTATTCTATGTTCATTTTATGTTTTTGTTATTTTTCATTTATTAGCTTAAGTCGAGTCTAGTCTTGGCTTAGCAACGCCATCTTGTACATGTAATTAACTATGATTGTTAACTCGCCACCAGTAAAACTTCCTTTATCCAACAAAACCGTGTATTTCATATCCATATACCTAACGTTACAACCCTTTAAAAGACCTCTTTGATAGTTTATCCTAGGTGCTTACGCCATGTGGTGGAGGTTTGATCCTTTCCCAAGCCTATGGTAATCTATTTTGCTATGACAGGTAGTGAGAGATATCTTCCGTTTCCATATTGTAATTTACACTTTATTACACCCGAGAGATGTGAGTATCTAAACACTATTTGTGAGGTGCTTGTGTATGACCTTCGTTCTTGTCTATTGGTCTTTAGTGGAACGATTATTTGTTGTAATTACTTTTATATTAGTGTTAAATGACCCCTAACTTGTCTTTTGAGTAGAATAAAAGCGCATTTGCTTGAGGACAAGCAAATCTCAAGTGTAAAGGTATATGATGAGGCGAAAAATGATCCATTTTTAAGGGGTCATTTAAGCCCGAATCCGAATTTATTTGATCAAATATTGCCCTAAATCGTTCCTTTTGTGATTTTAGGTACTTTGGGAGAGAAATCTGGAAAAGGAAGCAATTCGGACGTTTTTGGAGCATAAAAGTGAAGAAAACGCCAAAGTCTTAATTTTCCATGCTGGGAACAGTAGGTGACGGCGTCAAGAGCAATTCTTTAACGGCGTCAAGAGCAGAAATCCATGACGACCCAGTACAGATTTGACAGCGTCACGAAGGAAGGGCGTCAAGAGTAAAAGAGTCATGACGGCCTGGAATTGTTTAAGTCTTGACGGCGTCAAACTAGATCAAGGCAGTCCGAGAATAGTTTTGGCGGCGAGGTGACGGCGTCACAAGCTTTGTCTTGACGCCGTCAGACCTATTTTTCTATATATAGTTTTCTAATTTTCACACATTAAAAGAGAGAAGTTTTGGAGAAACCCTAAGTACGATTTTGGTGTAACTTTACAGGTTTTTCAAGGGTTCCAAACCCTTGATACCTTGCATGTTTAATCAAGATAAGTGTTCCTTTAATTCAATCAATATGTCTATGTGTTGGTTGTCTATATCTTGTTCTTGTCTTAATTCTATCATACTAGGCTAGATCTATCTTGTGTTTGCTTAGATCTAATGAAACCTAGATGTTAATTATGTGTTGAGTACTTGTTTATTCTTGTCTTGGATGAATGATTTAGATGTTAGGCTTAAGAAAACTGGCAGATCTCCATTTGGTAACATGCTTGAACGTCTTAAGAAACATGAACCAAGGCGCACTAGGTCTTTATTGGTTGTATTTAATGCATGAGCCACTGTTTACAATCCCTATAGTTGTGCTGGGCATGGTGTAGGAGGAGATAAGAGCTCATAGAATTTGGGAGTTATGTGTGCCACCCCATGAATGGTATTAAGGAATACGATCCGTCATCCATGCAATTATAACAAGTAATTAACGTGTAAAAGATGTCTAGGGAGTAATGAAATCTAAGTAAACACATTTTCTCCATTTACTGCTCACAACCTTAGTATAATTAGTTTATTTTCATTTCTAGTATTTTATTTTGATTGCATCTTAGTATTGGGTTAGTTGATTAGCAACTAATTCCGCCCAAATCCTTCAAACCCGAGATATTTACTTGCTTTCATAAAAATATAAAAATACAAAAATAATCATCCCTCACCCTTAGAACTAGTATTTAGGCTTTCTAATCCTAGCGACACTATTCCTAAGCTGAACGATCAATCCCCCGGTACTTGTCACTATACTATACTACAACGATCAGGTACACTGCCTGGTGGGGGTTGTAAGCTTCTCGAGATTCCTCGAGAGGTAAAGCCTGTTGCGATTCCCACGCATCAGCTGTGTGGTCCAATTGGGGGGGGAGTATCCAATTGGAGAGTAATACTCCTACTCGTTACTAGTTTAATGTGTATATGGGATCCAATTAGGAGGATGCTTATCCTGTTGCTCGCGCATGCGACCTAATTGATGATTATGGGGTCGGGGGATACGAGCAGTCCTAATGGTTGTCTTATGAGTGTTGTTGCCTTTGTGTGTGGATATTGACTTGCAAATGCATGTAGCTATATGATAACTATAATTATTTTGTCCAGCTATATTTTGTAATCACAGTGAATTCGGTTGCCTTGTGTGTTGAGTCTCAAACCTATGAATCTCTCCAACATTATGTTGACATTTTAAGCATCATTTTCAGGTGAGCTTTCTAAGGATAAGATAGAAGGATGTGGATAGACGAGACCTTAGTTGCATTGGAAGTGGTTTATCATCAATGTTTCGGTTTATGTTTTGTTTTGGTTATTTTTGTTTTGGGGTATTGTTACAACACTTTGTGTTTGTACTTTGCTCTATTTTTGTGCATGTAGTTGTTCTCTATATAGACACCAGGTGTTGTGATGATATCCATGAAGTTACACCCTCGCGTTTCCGCCTTGGCAAGGTGTGACAGATTGGTATCAGAGCCTTGGTTATAGAGAATTAGGCGGTTGGACCTAGACTATAACCTAGGAGTCCTTCATATAGTTGCATTTAGGACCTATGTGTAAGTATAGTATTTTATATGTCTATTTTCCTACATTTATGAGATGTTTTATTGAGTTTCGGACGTCTATTCTATCCCCTATACGTAGTATTGTATATATCGACTTTATTATATCGACTTCCACGCGTAAGATGCTTCGTTGGACTGCCGTTGTTGCTATCGGATGCGAGAGAAGTGGTAGGATGAAGCGGATTAACTGCAGAATCCGAGTTCCCGATATCATGTATCTACGTTCGGACAAGGAGAGGACGTTTATGGGAAACGTTGGTGGAGAAGAAGTGGAGAGGTTTGGAATCACGGTGACTTCTAAAGATGGAGCCATTACCAAATACCCTTGGTAGTGTCCTCACTTCACATAGGAAGGAGATGTGGTTGTTCTCTATATAGACACCAGGTGTTGTGATGATATCCATGAAGTTACACCCTCGCGTTTCTGCCTTGGCGAGGTGTGACAGATTGGTATCAGAGCCTTGGTTATAGAGAATTAGGCGGTTGGACCTAGACTATAACCTAGGAGTCCTTCATATAGTTGCATTTAGGACCTATGTGTAAGTATAGTATTTTATATGTTTATTTTCCTACATTTATGAGATGTTTTATTGAGTTTCGGACATCTATTCTATCCCCTATACGTAGTATTGTATATATCGACTTCCACGCGTAAGATGCTTCGTTGGACTGCCGTTGTTGCTATCGGATGCGAGAGAAGTGGTAGGATGAAGCGGATTAACTGCAGAATCCGAGTTCCCGATATCATGTATCTACGTTCGGACAAGGAGAGGACGTTTTTGGGAAACGTTGGTGGAGAAGAAGTGGAGAGGTTTGGAATCACGGTGACTTCTGAAGATGGAGCCATTACCAAATACCCTTGGTAGTGTCCTCACTTCACATAGGAAGGAGATGTGGTTTAGCCTAAACCTCGTGATTTATATGTGCTTGTGAATCATGTGGAATTGGAAAAAATGAATTAGAGATGGTTTTGCATGTTGTCGACTACCTCAACATGTAGGAAACATGAATGGTTGGTTGAGTAAAGATGAAAGGGAGTTACGATGAAATGGTGTAGATTCGGATCTAGAGTCCACAGTGAGAAGTAAGTTGAATTGATCTGAGTGGGGAAATAAGTGCGAGAGTGGAGTTGAGCCATTATGAGCCATCTTTTGTTTTGTGTTATGTTTTGGAATTCGTATATTGTCTTTTGCCGTCTGGAGCCATGTTGGAGCATGATTACTCTTGGGTATTGGATCGACCTTACCCAAGTGATTTTGATTATAGAGTTTACGTGATCGTTTGAATTGTTCCATGCGAGATGGGTATTTGCGACGTCTTTTGCTTTTGTTTGTATGATTGTTTGCATGATGTGTTGTCATAGGAGGGAGTACACTTGTGAAATGGGGCATAGAATATTATGGTGGCCAACATAATTATACATGCGTCACAACACAAGTGGACTTGCAAGTATGATAGCATGGACTGCATAGTGTATTAGGTGCTATGTGGTATATGTGCGTTATCATTGAGATGTGTGGTTTTGGAAGTAAGTATGCGTGTGGAATAGGCTTATAACTATGGTCGCGAACATAATTATAAGGGTATCACACACGTGGACTTGTGACCATTATTGCATTGATTGATGTTTGTTGTTATATGTTGTGGTAGATGGTATGTGATATCATGTTGGTGATGGCTGTATGGTTAGAGAAGTATTCTCTTAACCGTTTGGGCATTCGTTATATGTTGGGGTGTGTAGGTGGTAAGATTCCATCCTACCTATCATATGTTGATACCTCAATTATCGGGGGGTACTTATGTTGCGGTATTTAAGTTGATTCGTTTGCTAGACATTCCATTTGTATACCTAATTCTTGGGTTGGCATTCCTATTCGTACCATGATGGTACATATGCCATATTCTTTCTCTCTAACGTCGTGATAGGTGTTGGGTAATCAAATTCATTTTGTTGGATATAGGTTCGTTTCTTTGGTTATTCCTTGCATTCATTCCGCGAATGAATATTATATTGTTCTTCGAGTATTGTTGGTTCGCGACGAGTTGGTGTGGATAATTGATCCCTCATTTACACACACCAATTGAATTTTGTGACATGTTTTGTGACCTGTTAGTATCGGTGTTCTTCTATGATTTTGGTTTGATCATTGTACGAATGATTCTGTAAGTTCATCGTTTGGTTTGCAATGTATTTGCGTGAGTGTTCACTGGTATGAGTTCGTTTGAGGATTATTTTGATTACGGAATTCTTCAATGTCTTTCGCGTTCGATTAAGAGGTTGTGATAGAGTCTTTATGGCATTTTACAAATTTGTTTTGGGTATTTCAAGGTCGTTTAATGGAAGCTTTTTTTTTATGGGAAATGAAGTGTGGAAAAGAAAAATGGTTATGTTGATGTCTTATATAAAATGGTTTATATATATTTTATATTAAAAAAAAAGATATATAAGTTTAAGACATGTCTTGTGAAAAATGGTGTTCATTTGTTTTTTGGAATGTCGAGTACGGGAATAAGAACTGTCTATGGTTCTCATTTACCAAACTTGTTATGTATTTGGTTCATCGAGTGTTCCTTTCGTTGAGGTACGTTTGTGGATGTTTCATGGGTACGTGTATTTTATATTTTCTTTGTTGGGGTTTTCATGAATATTTTATCCGTGTCTACTTTTATTGGGGAAAAAAATCTCATTGTGTTTTTCTAGCTTTGATTTTGATGTTCGTTACTTCGTTAGTTGGTAATTCGTACCCCTTTTTGAGTTCGTTGATATACGTTTTAGTTCGACCGGTTTCATGGTTCGCGTCGTTTACTTAGAATAGATTGTCGTTTTGATTATCAATTTGTTCGTTGAAGAAGAAGAGGATGTTTCCAAGTTGTTCAAGTGAGAGGTTTAGCTTCAAGATATACGTTCTTCAGATTGCGTGGGCATCGCGGAGGTAGAAGATCCATAAGAGAAACTATGTGATGCATGACTTAGAGTTGGGGAGTAGAACTTGGAGATGATATTTTATGGAGCAAAGAGTGTGGTCTACCCAGATCATAAGAATCTTTAGCATATATTTGACAAGAGGTTAATATATGTTGAAGAGAAGTTGGGTGTGGAATTTCTCAGTGACTACGATTGTCTGATTCGCTATCATCAAGGAAGGGAGGACATCGTGGTAAGAGCGCTGAGCGGGAGTGAACGAGTGAAACTTGGATGTTTGTGAGCAATGGTTATGATAATTCGGTTCGGAGTTAAGAGGATGATACTGGCAGCCTAGAGAGAGAGGCTCAAGGTTGAGAACATGAAAGAAGAATGATTACTTGGTTTAGACCAGTAAATGGAAAGGAACAAAGATGGAGGAATGTACTTTGCGTTCCAGCTATTGGTTCCATTGAGAGGAAGCGTAAGGACATCAATCATGAAAGGTATTTGATACATCCGAGAATGGATAAGATATATTATTACCTTAGCAAGAGATGTATGGAGGAGTAGGCGAGACTTTTCGCTCGGTGAGTTGGTAATGAGCCATGGGGTGTCGCGTTGATCATCAAGAAACATGATGAAATACTTACTTCGCGATAGTGGTAAACGTGTTATGGAGTCTTGAGAACGCGTATGTAGATGAGTACGACTTATCATTCTCTAATGAGTGAACTAAGTGAGCGTACAAATCAGGCGATGGATGGTGAGCTGAGAGCATGGGTGTGTTTGATTTTGGAGAAAGTCGGGGTATACATTTATCCTTAGCTGAGTTCTCCTATATCAACAATTATCATTCTAGTATTGAGTATGTGTCGTGTGAAAAGTTGTATGGAAGGTAATGTAGGTCACCTGTTCTGTGGGCAAAGGTTGGAACAAGCCAACTAATTGGTCCTAAACTAGAATGAGAGACTACGAATAAGGTTTTCTAACTAAGGAAAGACTTAAGGTAGCAAGAGATCGCCAAAAGAGTTATGCGGATTATTTCCGTAAGCCCTTAGAGTTTGGTGTTGGCGATATTGTGAGGTTAAAAGTATCTCCTTGGAAGAGTGTTGTGCATTTCGGTAAGAAAGGCAAGCTAGCACCGAGATACGTAGGACCGTTTGAGATTTCGGAAAGGATTGGATTTGTGGCATGCCGGTTGAAGTTAGCGGAGGAATTAAGTGGTGTACATGATACGTTTCACGTATCTAATGGAAAGAAGTGGTTGGCGGATGCTAGTCTGCATGTGCCATTAGATGAATGTAAGGTTGACAACACTCTCCGTTTTGTCAAGAAACCTGTTGAGATTATGGATCGAGATGTTAAGGATTGAAGTATGGTGAGATAGCGTTGGTAAAGGTATGGTGGGATTCTAAGCGTGGTCCTGAGTTTACTTAGGAACGTGAGGATCCGATGATATTTAAGTACCCAATTTTGTTTGCTGATGTGGTTGGTGAAGTAGATCGTTTGTAGTTGGATTTAGATCGTGGATGTTAGATGCGGGATATTCATAAATGTTCGTTTTATGGGTATTTGTTATTTGTGAGTGCGTCTTGCGGTTACCATTTGGGTTTTCATTTGGTACGAGGGTATCGTACCTACCTGTGAGAAGTCGTTTGGATCATTGGTGTTATTGATCGGTGTAGTGTATCTATTTTCGTGTATCATTGGAGTGTCGGAGTGTTTTCTATCTTGTGAATTCTGGTATTTAGTCGGTTCACATTTTTGCGATTCTTTCTCTGTGATTTTATGGGGTGGTATTTATCCGCTTAAAAATCCATAATTTTCCTTTTGCTGTTGTGAGTGGTGACTATAGTAGTTGAAATCTCGGGACGCGATTTCCCTAAGTGGGGGATGATGTAACAACCGTGGTTTTAGCAGGTCAGTTTGACTGATAGTCTTGATTCGGTTGACGTTTGTTTGGTGTGTATTAGGTGTTTGAAGTGATATAGGTGAGTTTTAGCACTAAATCCCTTTGCGTAAATGGTTTTATTGTGATTTTGAAAGTTTGGAATTTGGAAAAGTTTATTTTGATCACCTTTGTGGTGTAGAAATAACTTGTGTAGTTTTGGTGTTTTTTTGTGTTTTTGCGTAACGAGACTTCGTTCAAGTAATTGAGCGTTAGTAAGTTACGTGGGATTTGTTTTTATGAGTTATATTTCAAAAAGAGTGTGAAATTCTATTTTTGGAAACTTTATTTTTGAAAATGATATTTTTCCGGTTTGTCGTAAAACTGAGGTTTATCGCGTAAGACGTTAGGATTAGCTACGGGTATTTATAAAATATGAAAAGTATGAGGTTTTGAGTGTAATAAATAAATTTAATAAAAAAATAAAAATATATATACATATATGTAAAATTCGGCAATAAGAGAAAAAAAAAAGAAAATGAAACCCAATTTGAGTCCAAATATGACTCTTAGGCCCAAGGAATCCTAGTTCAACCCAAACAAGCCCAACCCCTACCCATATAAACATAACAAATGACCCATACCCCTCTTTTCCTGCAATTTGAAGTCGACACAAGGAGGAAACAAGAAGGAAAAATTAGAGTTTATAGTTTTGAGGCTAAAATCAAGAATCAAGGTAAAATCTTTAAACCCTATGTTCAATTGTTTGATTAATTATTGGAATTCATGTAATATTAATTATGATGGATCTAGGGTTTGTAAACTTCTGTAAATTATTGAAGTAAAACATGTTAAAATGATTAGATGTTAATAGTATGATGATTGGTTAAGAGAATTGAGCGTAAAACATGCTATTTATTGAGTTAGGGTTTGGACAGATTTGTAGGGCTGTAAAGATGTGAGTGTATATAACAGATGGTGATGAGTTAAGTCACGAATTTTAAGTCTAAATTGAAGTATAATGAAAGAGCTTTCCAAAAAGTCCAGCCACGATCGATTTTGAGGTCGGGAAGTCGGTCTTTTGATTTTTCTTTAATAAGGTCAAAGCTGTCAAACCAGGACAGATTTTGGGTAAACGTTTGAGGGTGACATGTGGTTGTAAAAGTGGTATTTTGACTTGGTCTTCTGGAATAGTTAAGTTTTAGTTTATATTAGACTACCACGAAGAGGATTCGCGATAAAAACTTGTGGAAGTAATTATTAAAAGTCAAAACATTTTGGTGTGCGTTCAGATCCGAATTTGAGTAGTTGTCAAGTTTGAATTTCTTGTGAGTACTTGTGTGTGTTATTGGTCTATGGCCTTCTGGGATTAGCTTCTATGCTTATGAGAGACCATGGTAAATTTTTGGTGTGAGTTGTTGAGCTTTATTTGTCATGATTTCATGTGAGTGAATATACTCAAAAATTCTGCGTTTTCTGAGTTTTAGAGTGCAAGGGATTTAGTGAGTATTAAGTTATGGTAGTGGTTAGTGTGGTGTCTAGGAGATCCATGGTGGGTTATATGAGTCTTAGACATCCATCATATGTGTATTACATGGGTTGTAGCTTTTAGCTTGACCTTGTGTAATGTGGATTATTTTTGTGTGCTATAGATTGTGAGTTGTTTTGTGGAAGCTGTGGAGTTTAAGGTGAGTTCATAGTCCCATATTTTTACTTTGTTTTAAACTTGGGATGGGAATGATGCTTGTTTTAAATGATTTGATTTACTGTGATTATGTGTGTGGTATTAAAGAGCTTGGACTTATAATGTTATCGTATGCATGCTATGTGTGATTATTTGCTTGTGTAGTCCAATTGGGGGGGAGTATCCAATTGGAGAGTAATACTCCTACTCGTACCAAATTATGTGGATTGGATAATGTGATGATAATGTTGTGTGGTCCAATTGGGGGGGAGTATCCAATTGGAGAGTAATACTCCTACTCGTTACTAGTTTAATGTGTATATGGGATCCAATTAGGAGGATGCTTATCCTGTTGCTCGCGCATGCGACCTAATTGATGATATGTTAGATGGGATCCAATTAGGAGGATGCTTATCCTGTTGCTCGCGCATGCGACCTAATTGATGATTATGGGGTCGGGGGACACGAGCCGTCCTAATGGTTGCCTTATGAGTGTTGTTGCCTTTGTGTGTGGATATTGACTTGCAAATGCATGTAGCTATATGATAACTATAATTATTTTGTCCAGCTATATTTTGTAATCACAGTGAATTCGGTTGCCTTGTGTGTTGAGTCTCAAACCTATGAATCTCACCAACATTATGTTGACGTTTTAAGCATCATTTTCAGGTGAGCTTTCTAAGGATAAGATAGAAGGATGTGGATATACGAGACCTTAGTTGCATTGGAAGTGGTTTATCATCTATGTTTGGGTTTATGTTTTGTTTTGGTTATTTTTGTTTTGGGGTATTGTTACAACACCTTGTGTTTGTACTTTGCTCTATTTTTGTGCATGTAGTTGTTCTCTATATAGACACCAGGTGTTGTAATGATATCCATGAAGTTACACCCTCGCGTTTCCGCCTTGGCGAGGTGTGACAGATACCAAGGCCGTCAGGGCCAGATTACACGTGACGACCCTGAGTAAGTTTACACATGACGGCGTCAGGATTCAACCTGACGACGTCAGATGATATAGAGTGACGACGTCAGGAAGAAGCCTTACATAAAAAGAAACCTTAGTAAAACCGTCACATGTTGGTCAAGACAATCATAACTTACGCGCGTAGTAGCTGACACTGTTTTGGCCATAACTTTTGCATACGAACTCGGATTTGAGCAATTCAAAAAAGGAAACGATCGGGACGAAAAAATCTTAGATTTAGTGAAAAAAATGGTCGTGACGCAGTCACTCCTTACGGGCTGACACCGTCAAGATGGGTCGGGCAGAAAAGAGCCTATAAATACAACATCATAACTTCATTATTTTTAAGCCCTAAACCCTAAGGTTGATTCCTGGGTTTAGGTAGGTGTTTTTTCAGCAACTTTGAGGGTTTCAATCACTCCATAAACATCTTGTACTGGTTTGTTGATTCTATCTTAATTCATGTCTTCAATTATCATTATTGTTGCTTGTTCTTCATTAATTATGCTTGGCTAATTCATCTTGTGTCTACTTATGATTGTGTAAAACTTGTATATAATTGATTAGATCTTATTGATTCCTTGTTGATGTTTGTGTCTATCTTCATCAATTAGGGTGTGACAACTTCAATAGGTCTAGTTTATTTAGCTTATAATTCTTATTTCCTATTGTCTCTTGTTTGGTTGATTGATATCGATGTTAGGCTTAAGAAAACTGGCAGACTTCCAATTGGTAACTTGCTTGAACGTCTTAAGAAACATGATCGGAGGTGTACTACGATTTAATGGTCGTATTTAATGTATAAGTGAATTCTAATGATCCCATGTTAGGAGCTTTTAACGGCTCGACATAGGAGTGAAGTAGGATCTTATAGAGTTAGGGAATATTGTACACGGCCCTACGAATGGTATTAAGGAATACAACCCATCAATTAAAACAAGGATGTGACAATTCAATAGGTAGAATTGGATAGTTAGCAAGGAGTAATACATCATAGGTAGATACGCTTCACTTCCCTTGTAGAACCCTGATGAGGCAAAAAATGATCTGTTTTTAGGGGGTCATTTAAGCCCGAATCCGAATTTATTTGATCAAATATTGCCCTAAATCATTCCTTTTGTGATTTTAGGTACTTTGGGAGAGAAATCTGGAAAAGGAAGCAATTCGGACGTTTTTGGAGCATAAAAGTGAAGAAAACTCCAAAGTCTTAATTTTCCATGCTGGGAACAGTAGGTGACGGCGTCAAGAGCAATTCTTTGACGGCGTCAAGAGCAGAAGTCCATGACGACCCAGTACAGATTTGACGGCGTCACGAAGGAAGGGCGTCAAGAGTAAAAGAGTCATGACGGCCTAGAATTGTTTAAGTCTTGACGGCATCAAATGTAGATCAAGGCAGTCCGAGATTAGTTTTGGCGGCGAGGTAACGGCGTCACAATGTTTGTCTTGACGCCGTCAGACCTATTTTTCTATATATAGTTTTCTAATTTTCACACATTAAAGAGAGAAGTTTTGGAGAAACCCTAAGTACGATTTTGGTGTAACTTTACAGGTTTTTCAAGGGTTCCAAACCCTTGATACCTTGCATGTTTAATCAAGATAAGTGTTCCTTTAATTCAATCAATATGTCTATGTGTTGGTTGTCTATATCTTGTTCTTGTCTTAATTCTATCATGCTAGGCTAGATCTATCTTGTGTTTGCTTAGATCTAATGAAACCTAGATGTTAATTATGTGTTGATTACTTGTTTATTCTTGTCTTGGATGAATGATTTATATGTTAGGCTTAAGAAAACTAGCAGATCTCCACTTGGTAACATGCTTGAACGTCTTAAGAAACATGAACCGAGGCGCACTAGGTCTTTATTGGTTGTATTTAATGCATGAGCCACTGTTTACAATCCCTATAGTTGTGTTGGGCATGGTGTAGGAGGAGATAAGAGCTCATAGAATTGGGGAGTTATGTGTGCCACCCCATGAATGATATTAAGGAATACGATCCGTCATCCATGCAATTATAACAAGTAATTAACGTGTAAAAGATGTCTAGGGAGTAGTGAAATCTAAGTAAACACATTTTCTCCAATTACTGCTCACAACTTTAGTATAATTTAGCTTATTTTCATTTCTAGTATTTTATTTTAATTGCATCTTAGTATTGGGTTAGTTGATTAGCAACTAATTCCATCCAACTCCTTCAAAACCCGAGATTTTACTTGCTTTCATAAAAATATAAAAACACAAAAATAATCATCCCTCATCTTTAGCACTAGTAATTAGGTTTTCTAATCCTAGCGACACTATTCCTAAGCTGAACGATCAATCCCCCGGTACTTGTCACTATACTATACTACAACGATCAGGTACACTGCTTGGTGGGGGTTGTAAGCTTCTCGAGATCCCTCGAGAGGTAAAGCCTGTTGCGATTCCCACGCATCAAACCCTAGTTTACTTTTCTTGTTAATTAGTTTAATTAGTAGCTGTTGGGTTAGTTGATTAGCAACTAATTCCGCCCACTCTTCCAATACCCGAGATTTTTACCTGCTTTTCATAAAATATAAAAAACACAAAAAGAATCATCCTTCACCTTTAGACCTACTTAGATTAATTTCAATCCTAATGACACTATTCTTGAGTTGAACGATCAATCCCCCGGTACTTGTCACTATACTATACTACAACGATCAGGTACACTGCTTGGTTGGGGTTGTACGCTTCTCAAGATCCCTTGAGAGGTAAAACCTGTTGCGAGGGCGCAATTACCACGTATCACAAAACTTAACCTTGTTTATTTTGTGACCTAAGAGTCCTTTTATTCAAGTCATCAATGTCTTATTTATGGGATGACTCCTCGCATCTCTCAATTCCTTAGGATTGCCTTCATCCGAAACATTAACTTGTAATGATGGCGACATTTCTTAATCAAGAACTATTTGTTCTTTTCCTTGTTAAGCACTATGTATGCTTTATTATTATGAGAGAATCCTAGGAACACACCTTTATACGACATTGGGTTGAATTTGTTGAGATACACTTTGATGTTTAGTATAAATACTTTATAACCAAATACTCAAAAATACTCTAAAGATGGCTTTCAATTCCTAAGTATTTCATATGGTGTTTTATTTAGGACTTTTCTAATATAGACTCTATGACATCAAAGGCATGACACCAAAACTTTTGTGGAATGGATTGCTCGTACTGCACGATTTATCTTTCTTAACTCACGATGTGTTCTTTCAACAATCTTAAGCGATTGAGAAGTGAACGGGCCCGATGAGTTATAAGATATTCCATGTTATTCACCAAAGCTTTCAAATAGCAATTTATCAAATTCACTATTATGATTTGTTTTAATTAAGACAAATGAACAATTAATTAGGTTTCCGAGTTTCTTTCTTAAAATATCAAATTTATTTAAGACTTCATCCTTATTCTCTAAAAACACTATCCAAGACAATTTGGATAACCATCTACCATTATTAAAGAGTAGAAGTTTCCTCCTTAACTTTGAATTGGAGATGGATCATACAACTCTAAGTGTATCAATTCTAAACCCTTATTTGTTGACTCTTCATGCCTATTTCTATTGCTTGCTTGTCCTTGACTCCCTAGACATGTATCACAATAATGCCTTTCAATACTCAACAATAGTAAATTGCTTACTAGCTTGTCGGCAAGACCTAACTTCCTAAGCCGAGGCGTTGCGTTATTTACCATGTTTGAAATGCATATATTGTTACAAATAATCTATGATTAAAAGGTGTACAAGTTGTTTCGCCTACGACCTTTAGCTAGTACAACACCATTTTTACTAATAGAGCAATCTATTTTAGTAAATTTAACTTCACAATCATCATCACTTAATTGACTCACACTAATCAAATTAAATTTTAAACCTCTAACATGCTCAACGTTGGTAATTTCAATGGAATCATGAAGGACATTACCTTTGCCGACAATTTTGCCGTTAAGTTTGCTCCCAAAAATGACATGATTGCCATTATACGTCGTGTATGATGTGAACAATCTTCTATTCCCGGTCATGTGTTTAGTGCAACCACTATCCACTATCCACTATCTACTCATCCGGTTGTAGATCACTTTTGAGACAAACCTCAAGTTTTTCTTGAGCCATGAGACAAGTAGCTTCCTTTGTTGGTTGATCATAATCTTCACTATCACTCCATGCTCCACCCACGAATGCCTTGTTTGCTTTTGGCTTAGAACACTCATTCATGAAGTGACCCTTTTCACCACAGTTATAGCATCCTTGCATGCGTCTAGAGCTCTCACCAACTTTGTTGTCACCACCAAGAAAATGAACAATCAAAGCTTCCCTTCCAGAATAATAATCATCTTCTTGTCATACATAACCTGTAAATCCTGAGAAAACAGACAAGGCAACCTCGAATAAAATCGGCGGCAATCTACATATGTTACTAAATCCTAGAAAACAAAATAAGATATAATGCTTGTGGAATGATGTTTGCAGATTTCCTGGAGATTATAAAACTAATAATTCAACAAAAACTTTAAAACTCCGTCAGAAAAACAAAACCGGTAAAATTTCCAGATTTTTACATGTGACGCCGTCAAGAGTAAACTCATGACGCCGTCAGAAGTGACCTGCAGAAATTCTTATGTTAAGTTTCCTGAAAATTTCTGGAAAAACTTGGTTCTACTTCCTGGAAAATCCTGCAAAACTTCATTATGACTCAATACAAGCATTTGACTCTAACAAATACGAATATACATGTTCATTTAATATTGTGGAGAATCATGATCGGTTTGTTTCTTAAAAACATATTTGGGGTTTCCCCTTACACTTATCTTTTGCAAAAATACTTTTGGGTGATGTTAAGACTAGGCCAAAACAACAAAATAAAGTGTTTCCACTATTTAGTTTAGAAACATGATCTACCAACAATAAAAATAAAGCATGCATACGGAAGTAAATAACAAATAAACAAAATAAAAATTACACAAAATCATGGGTTGCCTCCCAAGAAGCGCTTTTCTTTATTTACGAGTCTTGTAGCTAGACTCAAGGTCATGGGTTACTACGTGATACGGGTGAGCTCCTCATTGAGGACATCCTTGGGATCAAACTTAAGTTTTAGCTTCCTATCGGTTTTCTTAGTACGGTATGACCTTTCAAACTTTTCTCCATCCGGATCATACAAAGTCATCTTCATATGCCATGATCCGTCACCTTCTTTAGGTGGCTTGTCCCACCTCCATTTACACTTGTCTCCCTCTCTTTTCCACTTATTCATCTCTATGTTAATAGGCATTACGCTTAAGAACTCAATCATCTTCCTAAAAACTAAGGGGTCCTCAAAAGGATCTAGCTCTTCATCTCTAGCTATGAGTTGTTCCACCGAATGTGTCTTTTCAATGAAATCTTTTTCTAGATAGAATGGGCGTTGAGGTCCTATAAAGTTCCTTTCTATCCAAGGTCCATATCTAGACGGTCTCCTATTAATTTCTACCCAATGTGGTGTCGGTTCATCATCACAATCATAACTATGCTTCTTAACATCGTATACCGACCAAGTGTCGCCTTCACTATCTTAGACTCTTTACAATCTATCATGGCACTAGCGGTTGCTAAAAATCCTCTCCCTACCAACAATGGGCATGTAGTGTCACTAACCATGTCTAGGACGTGAAAATCCGCTAAGATAGTTAACTTTCCTACGTGAACAACTACATCCTTAATCATTCCAACCGAGTGGGCAATACTTCCATCCGCTAGACCTATCAATACCTCCGTCTCCTCTAACTTTCCTAGCTTAAGAGTAGTGAAAAGGGATAAGGGAATCAAGTTGAGGCTTGACCCTAAATCGGCTAGTGTGTCGAAAGCTTCGGATCTTCCTATCTTACAAGGCAAAACAAATATACCCGGATCATCAAGCTTTTTAGGAAACTTGTTTTGAACGAAGGCGGTCCCATTTTTACCTAGTTTAAACTTCTCATATTTTTCTAGGAGGGCACTATAGTAGGGAGCATGGGCTAAGACATCAATAACGGGGCGTTCAAGGTGAAGTTCCTTGAATTCATCGTCAAGGTCTTGCGTAGGAGGTGTTTCAACTATGCTTTTGACCGGTTTTATATCGGGTGTTTTACTTGATTGGTCCTTTTGAAGAATTTGGTTTTGTTTGAAACACGTGCTCGTTGATTTAACCGAGTAGTATTGTGGACAAGAAGTGGGTGACGAAACTGATGATATGGAATTAACGTTTAGTTTCGGATTCTTGACCGTGTCGCTTGGGAGTGCTCCCATTTCTCAGTCATTGAGAATTTTCAACAATGTATCAATTTTAGTGGTCATCTCGCTTTGCTTTTGTTTGAAATCGGCTTCAAACTTAGATATGCGAGCTTCTTGAGATGACAGAAACTTGGAAATCAATCCTTCAAGATTGTTGGTACTACCATAGTTGTTAGAAGGATTGTTGTTGAAAGGACGGTTGGAGGGTAGACCGTTTGGTTGGTAACGATTAGGCGGATTGGAAGAATTAGCTTGATTTTGTTTCCACCTAAGGTTTGGGTGATTTTTCCAAGAGGGGTTGTATGAATCACCGTAAGGGTTTGGCTCGGGTTTGAAAGTGTACCACTTATCTCCCGCTTCGTCGGTACGCGAGGATGCGTAGTCCGCAAAAGCTGTTCCTGGAAGTTCCACACAATCACGAGTGTCATGGGGACCACTACATAATTCGCATAAAGAAGTGATTTTGTTCACTTGGCTTGAAGGCTTAGGAGCTTCGTAAGATTTCATGAGAAACTTGACTTGGTCCTCAAGTTCCATGATCCTACGGTCGGGAGTGCTAGAGTTATTCGAAGGCAAAGATATTGCCTTGACCGTTTTGTTCAAGTCACGGGGATCATTCCAACTTTCGTTGTCATAGAGAGCAAGATCTTCTATGAGTTCCCATGATTGTTCCGCACTTAGATCACGTAGCTTACCACCGGCCGATTGGTCAATGGCTCGCCTCGTGGAGAGATCGATATGGTCATAAAAAATTTGGACTTGGAGCCAAAGATCTATGCCATGATGAGGGACTTTTTGGAGTAAGTCCTTGAAACGAGTCCATGCTTCATAAAGAGTTTCATTTTGACGTTGTTGGAACATCAATATGTCATTTCTAAGCTTAGTAGTTCTCCCCGGTGGGAAAATTTGAGCAAGGAAACGAGTGGTGAGATCATCCCATGTGGTGATGGATCCCGCGGGTAAACGTTCAAGCCATTGACTAGCTTGATCACGTAGAGAGAATTGGAATAGGCGTAATCGGGTTGTCTCTCTAGTTGCAACATCTAGGTCTATGGAATCTACGATTTTAAGGAAGTCCTTAAGATGTTGATTTGGATCTTCGGAATGAAGTCCATGGAATGCACATCCGCTTTGCACCAACCGGATGGTGTCGGATCGCAAGGGGGTCACATTGGCTCCGGTGAGCTCAATAGTGTTTCGATAGCCTTGGTGGCTAGGTCGGGAATACTCTCCTAAGGTTCGGGGCCTAAGAGGTTCTAGTGGTGGGTTTTGTTGTGGTGGGATGACGGGTTCAAAGATGTTCCCATCGTCCATGATGTCGGGTGGTGAAAAGTTACGAACAAAAACACAAAGAAATAAAATAGACTAAAGAGAACCTAAAAATAAAAATAAAATCTTACAAGAAAGGAATCTAGCAAGTAGACCTAATAAAAAGAGATTCTAACCTAGACAATAACTATTCCCCAGGCTGCGGCGCCAAAAACTTGATGCGTGAGAATTGCACCAGGCTTTACCTCTCGAGGGATCTCGAGAAGCTTACAACCCCCACCAGGCAGTGTACCTGATCGATGTAGTATAGTATAATGACAAGTACCGGGGGATTGATCGTTCAGCTAGGAATAGTGTCGCTAGGATTAGAAAACCTAAAGACTAGGTCTAGAGATGAGGGATGATTCTTTTTGTATTTTTTTATATTTTTTAGAAAGCAAGTAAAAATCTCGGGTTTGAAGGATTTGGGCGGAATTAGTTGCTAGTCAACTAACCCAATACTAAGATGCAATCAAAATAAAATACTAAAAATGAAAATAAATTAATTTAACTAAAGTTGTGAGCAATATGTGGGAGAAATGTGTTTACTTAGATTTCACTACTCCCTAGATATCTTTTACAAGTTAATTACTTGTTATAGTTGCGTGGATGACGGATTGTATTCCTTAATACCATTCATGGGGTGGCGTACTTACTTCCCCAATCCTATGAGTGCCTACTTCACGCCTATGTCGAGCCGGCTAAGAAGCTCCTAACATGGGATCATTAGAATTTACTCATGCATTAAATACAACCAATAAAACCTAGTACACATCGGTTCATGTTTCCTAAGACGTTCAAGCATGTTACCAAATGGAGATATGCCAGTTTTCTTAAGCCTAACATTGAAATCATTCATCCAATATAACCATAAACAAGTAAGCAACACATAATTAACATCTAGGTTTCATTAGATCTAAGCAAACACAAGATAAATCTAACCTAGCATGTTGAAATTAAGACAAGTACAAGATATAGACAACCAACACATAGACATATTGATTGAATTAAATAGAAGACTTATCTTAATAGCACATGAAAAGATTCAAGGGGTGAAAACCCTTGAATTTACTGTAAAATACGAGCTAGGGTTCATGATGAGTGCTCAAACACTCATCATTTTTGGTCTAATATGAACTGCAAAACATTCAAAAACACTCAGTAATGCATCAAAATACTGAAAATATTTCAAAATTGTGTTTTATATGTTTTAGATGCAAAATGAGCAAAAACAGACGAAAAACGTATAAAGTTTGCAAAATTGGCAGTTTCAGTCCCCCAACTTTCATAAAAGTACAAAACTAGTCCCTGGTCATTCAAAAAATGGAGAATTATCACCAAAGGTCATTTTGAAATCATAAAATGTCATATTTAGTCCTTTGGTGAAAAATTGGAAAGTTTTGGAAATTTACAAAATTAGTCCCTGGAGTTTCAGAAATTGTCAGATTTGGTCCCTGGTGGGATAATTTTGAAAGAAAAATCATTTTGGGTCCTTGGGAAGTTACAAAAACCATTTTTAGTCCTTGGGGTGAAGTTTGAGAAATTTACATGTTTGGTCCTCATAGTTTGGAAAATTGACATAAATGGTCCCCGGGAATTTTGAAAAGTACAAAAATTGTAAAAATGGGTTTTGGATATTTAAGCTATGCATGAATGGTCCTTTATGATATTTTGGCATAATTACAACTTCAGCCCTTCATCTTTTGGTAAATTACAAATATGGTCCTTATGATTTTGAAAGTTACAACCAAACGGACCCTTTTATTTTATTACTACCCAAAACCAATTCCAAACCAAATCTACCCCTACCTGATCCATGAGTCCACCCCAAGCCCACCAAAAATCAGCCCACTCCCCACCTTAATATAAAACCCGGTCAAAAAGTCAAACCAGGGTCATCAAACAGTCAAACCCCATCCCTAACCTCCCATTACCACTGTTCATCGTCCCTAAACTCATCCCTAATCCCAGGTTCTTGTCTCCCCCCTCCTCACCAACTATCATAAATGCTCTCACCTACATTCAACCCCCCTCCTCTCCTCATTAAATTCCCACCAAACCAACTTTACCTGCCAAACCCAATTTTGCCGCCAAAAACAGTTTGAATGGCTGGGATTAATTCAAGGCTATCCAAGGGCCAAGAGTGAAGTAGGAAAGTCAAGGGATACTTCTGGGACCTATAAAAGAAAAGAAAAAGAGAATAAGAAGGAGTATTAGAGTAGGAGTAGTGTAATTTTATTTTTCACATGTCGTTTTTAGTTTAATGTATTTCCTAGTTCTGTTTTCAAGTTTAAAAATGTTGTATTAAGATTAATTTGTATAATTTAAGCCATCTTTGCAATTTAAATTAAGTTCTCTTTTATAAATTAACTTTTGGCATTTTCTAAGTTAAATTGACAACTTAACTTAAAGATTGTTATAAGTTATTTCAGTATTCCATAAGCTCAATATAAGTTATTTACAAGCTTCTATAAGCTTCAGATGCAGTTACACAAGTTTTTATTAAAATTCTCAAAAATACAAAAAAATAAGTGATAAATAGAAAAATAATCAAAAAATCAGTGGAGGTGAAGATTGAAGCAAGATTCATAGCTGATTTTGGATTGCAGGGGTATTAGAACCCCAAGGGGGGTGTAGGTTGTGGTTGTGTTACCTTGGTACATCTGTTTCAGTTTGGCTCCCATTGTAAGCATTTTTCAAAATTTTCACATTCAAGGTTTATGTACTGCAAGTGTTGCTAGATTCAACTTAACTTGGCTTATTTAATGTTATTATAAGTTTAGATCTCAGTTTCCTTAATTAGATTTTTGATTTGCTTCTTAAATTCTCAAAACAAATTTCATATAGGGGTGTTTGGATTAGAACATACTCTGTGATCTAGTCTGTGGTTGCTGCTATTTTTAGTTTATGCATGGTTCTTTATGTCTCAGTAGGTCATTTTACCCATAAAATCAAGTTGTGTTTTGTAAAAAAGTTAAAACTCACCCAAATCCCTCCTCACAGTCAACTGTGAGGATTTGAGTTGGAATAGCTTTTCATATAAGTTCACTTGTGACCTTAGTAGCTAAAAGTCACCTCACTTCAGCTTATTATCCATTATAGATGCAATTAGGATAGATTAAATCTCAAAAAAGTCAGCATATCAAGTTTTTAGAAAAAGTCAAATTGTGCTCATCAGGTTTTTACCAAAATTGCAATATTTGTTTTGATTTTTGTGTATTGAATTGGATTATGAAATTTGTTTCTAATTGTTTTCCACCAGCTCAATTTCATGTTTCCATGGCTCTTTAATTTTTGCAAATTTTTATCTGGGCCCCACAACCCCCAAAAGTCACTTGCAGGGAGTTATCAACCCACAACTACCACTTGGTGGTGGTTTTTTGATCACCTCAGTGGTCCTCAGGCCACCACCTTGGTTCATTTGAACTCACCTCCTACCAGGCTTGGTATTTTGACCTGAGGTTTGACCTAGATACCTGTGGACCCCACCTGTATCAAGCCCTCAAGTTTGTCCCAGTTTCTGGTTGGAGTTAAGTTTCCATGTGCTTATTTTGAAGCTTAATTGCTTATTGTGTGGTCCACCTCTGCTTTTTCTGGCTTATACTTGTCTAATACACTCAGTTGAATCAGATTAACCCATTGTGGGTCCCACCTAAGCTGATTTGAGCTTTATTTCCATCTTGGTCAACAGAAGTCAACTGTTGACCTAATAAGCACTTCAAGTGCTTATTTTTGATTTCTACTTAACTTGTTTTCACAAAAAGTTCATGTTTTTAGTTGTAAATTAGTTTTTAAAAAGAAAAATCCAGAAAAGTCAAAGTAATTTCAAGTGATAGTTTCTATTTAATTTTATTTAAATTTTATTTTTCATTTTTAGATTTTAATTAAGTACTTGTCATTTTTATATTTTTATTAATTACCTTTTATATTAAAGTAATTTTAATAATTTTATCAGATTTTTATTTCATCATTTGGTATTTATTAGAATTAGTTTTAGTTTTATTAATTATTAATTAATATTAAGTATTAAACAGCATAATTAGTTTTTATTAAGTAAAACCTAGTTTTTATATTTTTTATAGCTCTTATATAGTATAATATAATTTTAGAAATTTTTATAGAATTTTTACTGTTCATTTTCTATTTTTCTTAATTTAAAATAGTTTAATTAGATAATTAGTAATTAATTAATAGAAAAATCACAAAAAGACAAAAATGCTTATTTTTAATTTTAAAACTTATTTTTAGTTATTTTATAATTTTAGAAATTTTATTTTCATTTTTCTAGTGTTTAAATAATATTGTATTATATTTAAGTTGTTTAAATATTAATAATTAGCTTTAATTAGTATTTAATTAATAATAAATAATTAAATAGTGTAAAAATTAATTTTCTTTTTCTAAAAATTTTCTTTTACCTTGTAGTTTGTAATAAAGTCATTTTCACCCCCTGGGTGTTTTCAGATTTCAGTTTTTACTTTTTATTTCGTACGTTTACGTTTTTTTTAAACGTGAACGTACGCGTTTTAAGTTTTAAACGTTTCTGGTTTTTCTAACTTTCTCGTCTTATTCATATAGCTTATTTAAGCTATTTCATTGTACAAATCAGTAGTGTAATCAATCACAAACCCCTTTTCATCCAAATTCACCCGATCACATAACCGTTTATTAACCATCCACACCTCGTCGGGACATAACGACCCGGGGAAACACTATATTCCGCGGAGCATTGACTCTAGGCAGTTTGACTATCTTGACCACATCCGTGGTTGACTTTGGTTGACGGTTTAGCATCAATCAATTTTTGGCGCCGCTGCCGGGGAGGTCGTGCGAGTTTTCAAAAATACGGTTTGCTGATTAGTGATTTTGGAATTCATCTCTTTGTATATTATCCATCTTTGTTCATATTTTTCCATAAAAACCCCAAAAATATTTTTCCTTACCCTCTATCCATTTGATTCTACCTTCTTATACCCATCTCATGTATAATTCTTATGGCGTCTCTCGGCTACACGTGTTTTCACTGTAAAAGCCCGATTGAGAATGGCTTTCGTTGTCTCCGGTGTATTTGTGAGAAATGTGGCAACAATTGTAGTAACAGATTCTGCAATGTGTGCAATCTGTTCATAAGTCCAAATTCTCTCAATGATTCACCAAATTCTTCCAACTGCCCTTCACAGCCCGAGATACGTGCTATTAATGACAAACCGTCAAGAATTGATCCTAACCTTTCACGGTTTACGGTTAAAAGTTTGTCAAGCAAACGTGCAGAGCTTAGGGCAGTGACTGAAAAGCACGACTTGCCCAATCTTCACATTTATCAAGAACCAAAACCCGAGACCATAACGGAAGTGGTGGAAATTGCTAGCTCTAAGAGCACACCACTTGTCCCACCTCCAGATTTTGTTCTTTGTGTCGGTTGTGGTGAGCCGCTTTTTGGTTTACCATGTCGTTGGTGTACATGTGTGCAATGTGGTAATGATATTCAAAACGGGAGTTGTTTGTTTTGTGGGTCGAGTAATTCATTTGCTTATGATCCTAATCAAAACTCATTCAACGACTCTTCAAATTTTTCCAATTACCCATCACATTCATACGAGCAAGAATCATATTACCCAAATTTCAATGATGCTTCGTATCAAGATACACCAAGCCAGACTCAACAGTTTTACTGTTGTGAGTACTGTGGTGGTTCACACTACGGTTCTGATTGTCAATCAGGCAACACGCTTGTCTATGAGCAGTTTACTGATAACAATTATGACTATAACACGTACAACCCACAGCCACATCAGTTTTACTGTTGTGAGTATTGTGGAGGTCCACACACTAGCTCTGATTGTCAAACAAGGAATCCATTTCCTTGTAACAATTACGACTATTCGTTTCAAGACCCACCTCCACAATACCAAATTACCCAAGCAACTCCTCAATACCCGCAAGACCTTTGTCATGAGGCTCTTGAGAAACTTAAAGAATTTAAGGAGGAGTTGTCTACTACATCGTTTCAAAATTCTCGTGAGAAATCAATGGCAGAATTACTTGCTGAAGAACGAGAGGCTAGAAACGAATTGAGCATGGAAGAGTTACTTGTTGAGCAGAGAGCGGCTAAAATACGTGCCAATCTTCGCTATGCTGCTCTTTATGATGACGATGATGACAGTGATAATGATGAAGATAACATTGTTATTATTCAAAAAGATTCATCAGATTCATCAGTAGTGATTCCTTCCATGGAGAATCAGGGAGAAAATAATGTGACGGAGAAATTACTAGCAGAAGATCAAATGGAACTTGTACAATCCATGAATGCTAGCTCCTCTCATCTCCCTCAGTCTATTGATATCACACCCGAAGTTCACACTCACTCTCTAAACATGGGGGATGAGCATCTTAGCACTGTTCCTAATAAGGAATCGGACGAATTAATAAAGTCTAGTGTAGAGATCCTTGTCCCAATCCCGAGAGAGTCACAGGGGACTTTTGATCGAGTGTGTGATATTCTTTCCACCCTTAATAATCCAAATGATCAAATTGAGATTGTCTCTGATTCCAGTGATGATTGTTTATCTTATGGAGACATTGAATTTGTTGATGCATCACTTCCCCACTCTGATGTTGACTTTCTTCTTGAAAAGTTCGCTGATGAACTCTCTCATATGGATCCCATCCCACCAAGGGATGAAAATGAAGTCTTTGACTTTGATGCGGATTTGAGAGAGTTAGAATTCTTACTCACTCATGATCCTTCGATTGAACTTACTCAGATCAATCCACTTTCTCCGGAAAGTGAAAATGATCTGGACGAATTCGAGGCTTTTCTTACTGAAGATAGTTCAATTTCATATGAAGTTGATGATAATTATCTTGATCCTGAGGGGGACATTCTTTTTCTAGAAAGTTTGTTAAACGAAGATCCATCCCCCCCTCTTCTACCCAAACAACTTCATAATGAGGAAATCAAATCAGTTGAGAAAACTGATAAATTTCCTGAGATCAAGCTTAAGGACTTGCCTCCTCCACTTGAATATGCATTTCTTGAGGAGGAAGTTCTTATCTTAATTGCTATTCAGATCTCTCTTCTTTCCTTCACCTACCAGATGATTTCTCCTCTTCTTCACTCCTTCGGGAGTGAGGACACTATATTTGATCCCGGCATTTTCATGTATCATTATCTTGAGCCGGATACTTATCTCATCGGTGTGGAACTTTCACGTGCTTCAAATGTTTGTCCAAACATTTTGAATGAAAGTCCGATTGAGATTGTTTCTTCCACACCATGCTTCCCCAAGGACAAATGAATTCGGGGTCGAGTCAAGCTAGCGACTCGGTAAACAAAAACAGTAGCATGTTTATAGGGTTTTCACCCTATGTGTGGGGGAGTCCCCCATGCTATGATTACAGAAGTGAAAATACAAAATGGTGTTTTCCACGCTTAGCTTGTAATGTTGCCCTTTTACGTTCAAAATGTCGGCATAATAGCCGGGATTTTGAATATTGAGGACAATATTCATGCTAAGTGTGGGGGGGGGGGGGGGGTATTTCGCTATTCTAGCGAGTTTTATCACATTTTACTATATAATACCCCCGTTTTAGCCAAAATTTCAAAAAATTTAAAAATTTTTCACTGGTGCTTCAAAATTTTTGTGGTAATCAGTCCGCCTTGTCTAAACGACAAAAGGGATTGGCTAGTCCAGGAGCAAACGGCTCTTGGTAAAGACATCTCAAATCCGTTTACGGCTTGCAATTTGCCCAAAATTGTATGGTTCCTCAACTCCCCATATCCTAAAACGCGAATGAGTTGGCTAGCCCGCAAGATTATGGCTTGTGGTAAAGGCAGTGGAAAATCCATAATTGGTAATCAGCTCACCAAGATGTTGACTATTCCATCAAGAGCTGGCCAGTCCAGGAGCAAACGGCTCCTGGTAAAGACAAGACAAATCCGTTGACAGCTGGTGGTTTGCTCAAAATCACACGGTTATCAGGTGTGCCACAGTTCTTACACCTAGCTACTCCAGAAGTGATGGCTTTTGGTAAAGAGGTTTTCAAATCCATCAAGTTTTCAAAACAGTTATTGCTAGGGACTAGCAATAGTTTAGTGTGGGGGATTGATGAGTGCTCAAACACTCATCATTTTTTGTCTAATCTGAACTGCAAAACATACAAAAACACTCAGTAATGCATCAAAATACTGAAAATATTTCAAAATTGTGTTTTATATGTTTTAGATGCAAAATGAGCAAAAACAGACGAAAAACGTATAAAGTTTGCAAAATTGGCAGTTTCAGTCCCCCAACTTACATAAAAGTACAAAACTAGTCCCTGGTCATTCAAAAAATGGAAAATTATCACCAAAGGTCATTTTGAAATCATAAAATGTCATATTTAGTCCTTTGGTGAAAAATTGGAAAGTTTTGGAAATTTACAAAATTAGTCCCTGGAGTTTCAGAAATTGTCAGATTTGGTCCTTGGTGGGATAATTTTGAAAGAAAAATCATTTTGGGTCCTTGGGAAGTTACAAAAACCATTTTTAGTCCTTGGGGTGAAGTTTGAGAAATTTACATGTTTGGTCCTCATAGTTTGGAAAATTGACATAAATGGTCCCCGGGAATTTTGAAAAGTACAAAAATTGTAAAAATGGGTTTTGGATATTTAAGCTATGCATGAATGGTCCTTTATGATATTTTGGCATAATTACAACTTCAGCCCTTCATCTTTTGGTAAATTACAAATATGGTCCTTGTGATTTTGAAAGTTACAACCAAACGGACCCTTTTATTTTATTACTACCCAAAACCAATTCCAAACCCAATCCACCCCTACCTGATCCATGAGTCCACCCCAAGCCCACAAAAAATCAGCCCACTCCCCACCTTAATATAAAACCCGGTCAAAAAGTCAAACCAGGGTCAACAAACAGTCAAACCCCATCCCTAACCTCCCATTACCACTGTTCATCGTCCATAAACTCATCCCTAATCCCAGGTTCTTGTCTCCCCCCTCCTCACCAACTATCATAAATGCTCTCACCTACATTCAACCCCCTCCTCTCCTCATTAAATTCCCACCAAACCTACTTTACCTGCCAAACCCAATTTTGCCGCCAAAAATAGTTTGAATGGCTGGGATTAATTCAAGGCTATCCAAGGGCCAAGAGTGAAGTGGGAAAGTCAAGGGATACTTCTGGGACCTATAAAAGAAAAGAAAAAGAGAAGAAGAAGGAGTATTAGAGTAGGAGTAGTGTAATTTTATTTTTCACATGTCGTTTTTAGTTTAATGTATTTCCTAGTTCTGTTTTCAAGTTTAAAAATGTTGTATTAAGATTAATTTGTATAATTTAAGCCATCTTTGCAATTTAAATTAAGTTCTCTTTTATAAATTAACTTTTGGCATTTTCTAAGTTAAATTGACAACTTAACTTAAAGATTGTTATAAGTTGTTTCAGTATTCCATAAGCTCAATATAAGTTATTTACAAGCTTCTATAAGCTTCAGATGCAGTTACACAAGTTTTTATTAAAATTCTCAAAAATACAAAAAAATAAGTGATAAATAGAAAAATAATCAAAAAATCAGTGGAGGTGAAGATTGAAGCAAGATTCATAGCTGATTTTGGATTGCAGGGGTATTAGAACCCCAAGGGGGTGTAGGTTGTGGTTGTGTTACCTTGGTACATCTGTTTCAGTTTGGCTCCCATTGTAAGCATTTTTCAAAATTTTCACATTCAAGGTTTATGTACTGCAAGTGTTGCTAGATTCAGCTTAACTTGGCTTATTTAATGTTATTATAAGTTTAGATCTCCGTTTCCTTAATTAGATTTTTGATTTGCTTCTTAAATTCTCAAAACAAATTTCATATAGGGGGTGTTTGGATTAGAACATACTCTGTGATCTAGTCTGTGGTTGCTGCTATTTTTAGTTTATGCATGGTTCTTTATGTCTCAGTAGGTCATTTTACCCATAAAATCAAGTTGTGTTTTGTAAAAAAGTCAAAACTCACCCAAATCCCTCCTCACAGTCAACTGTGAGGATTTGAGTTGGAATAGCTTTTCATATAAGTTCACTTGTGACCTTAGTAGCTAAAAGTCACCTCACTTCAGCTTATTATCCATTATAGATGCAATTAGGATAGATTAAATCTCAAAAAAGTCAACTTATCAAGTTTTTAGAAAAAGTCAAATTGTGCTCATCAGGTTTTTACCAAAA
Organism: Artemisia argyi; assembly: GCA_030686995.1. Classification (NCBI taxonomy): domain Eukaryota; kingdom Viridiplantae; phylum Streptophyta; class Magnoliopsida; order Asterales; family Asteraceae; genus Artemisia; species Artemisia argyi. The sequence goes on from CM060695.1 coordinate 56,409,795, forward strand.
TTGCAATATTTGTTTTGATTTTTGTGTATTGAATTGGATTGTGAAATTTGTTTCTAATTGTTTTCCACCAGCTCAATTTCATGTTTCCATGGCTCTTTAATTTTTGCAAATTTTTATCTGGGCCCCACAATCCCCAAAAGTCACTTGCAGGGAGGCTGTGTGCCCTGCACCAGCAGTTATCAACCCACAACCACCACCACTTGGTGGTGGTTTTCTGATCACCTCAGTGGTCCTCAGGCCACCACCTTGGTTCATTTGAACTCACCTCCTACCAGGCTTGGTATTTTGACCTGAGGTTTGACCTAGATACCTGTGGACCCCACCTGTATCAAGCCCTCAAGTTTGTCCCAGTTTCTGGTTGGAGTTAAGTTTCCATGTGCTTATTTTGAAGCTTAATTGCTTATTGTGTGGTCCACCTCTGCTTTTTCTGGCTTATACTTGTCTAATACACTCAGTTGAATCAGATTAACCCATTGTGGGTCCCACCTAAGCTGATTTGAGCTTTATTTCCATCTTGGTCAACAGAAGTCAACTATTGACCTAATAAGCACTTCAAGTGCTTATTTTTGATTTCTACTTAACTTGTTTTCAAAAAAAGTTCATGTTTTTAGTTGTAAATTAGTTTTTAAAAAGAAAAAGCCAGAAAAGTCAAAGTAATTTCAAGTGATAGTTTCTATTTAATTTTATTTAAATTTTATTTTTCATTTTTAGATTTTAATTAAGTACTTGTCATTTTTATATTTTTATTAATTACCTTTTATATTAAAGTAATTTTAGTAATTTTATCAGATTTTTATTTCATCATTTGGTATTTATTAGAATTAGTTTTAGTTTTATTAATTATTAATTAATATTAAGTATTAAACAGCATAATTAGTTTTTATTAAGTAAAACCTAGTTTTTATATTTTTTATAGCTCTTATATAGTATAATATAATTTTAGAAATTTTTATAGAATTCTTACTGTTCATTTTCTATTTTTATTAATTTAAAATAGTTTAATTAGATAATTAGTAATTAATTAATAGAAAATTCACAAAAAGACAAAAATACTTATTTTTAATTTTAAAACTTATTTTTAGTTATTTTATAATTTTAGAAATTTTATTTTCATTTTTCTAGTGTTTAAATAATAGTGTATTATATTTAAGTTGTTTAAATATTAATAATTAGTTTTAATTAGTATTTAATTAATAATAAATAATTAAATAGTGCAAAAATTAATTTTCTTTTTCTAAAATTTTTCTTTTACCTTGTAGTTTGTAATAAAGTCATTTTCACCCCATGGGTGTTTTCAGATTTCAGTTTTTACTTTTTATTTCGTACGTTTACGTTTTTTTTAAACGTGAACGTACGCGTTTTAAGTTTTAAACGTTTCTGGTTTTTCTAACTTTCCCGTCTTATTCATATAGCTTATTTAAGCTATTTCATTGTACAAATCAGTAGTGTAATCAATCACAAACCCCTTTTCATCCAAATTCACCCGATCACATAACCGTTTGTTAACCATCCACACCTCGTCGGGACATAACGACCCGGGGAAACACTATATTCCGCGGAGCATTGACTTTAGGCAGTTTGACCATCTTGACCACATCCGTGGTTGACTTTGGTTGACGGTTTAGCATCAATCAGTTCACAAAGTTCGGCCCTAGGGTTTCTCCACACAAGTTCCTCTTTATGAATGAAAAATAGAAAACTATATATAGATTTTAGGAGGTGACGGCGTCAAGAACAAATGTCTGACGCCGTCATCTCACCGCCAAATAGTTCCTCGGACTGCCTAGATCTGGATCTGACGCCGTCATGTGTACACCTTATGCAGGCCGTCATGATTTTAACTGTTGACGCTCTTCTTGTGACGCCTTCAGGTTTCTTCTGGGTCGTCATGGATTTTACTCTTGACGCCGTCAGGATTTCCTTCTTGACGCCGTCATACACTGTTTCCAGCATGAAAAATTAAGTCTTTGGCGTTTTCTTCACTTTTATGCTCCAAAAACGTCCGAATTGCTTCATTTTCCAGATTTCACTCCCAAAGTACCTAAAATCACAAAATAAACGATTTAAGGTAATATTTGATCAAATAAATTCAATTCCAGGCTTAAATGACCCCCTAAAAGTGGTTCATTTTTCGCCTCATCAGTACGCATAGTAGTTTTCAAACTTTCTTTCTTCGTACTCTGCTTCCAATCTGCTCAGCTCCCGCTCCTTACTCTCATTCCAAGCCGGATCTTCTTTATAACCTAGCCCAAATTAAGTCAGCTGAGGTTGATATTCTTGTTGCTCAACAAATCTTGGTGCATCAGATGAAGTTGATACACTTTGGGCCAAATTGTTGGTTATGTTGTAGTACAGAACCAACAATTTTGTTTTTCTCAAAACTCCAACGGATCTTGTTGGTGATTTGGGCCTCAATCTGTGAAACATAACCCCACAACATCTCACTAATGGCGCCGTCTTTGCGAGCTTCATCGTTCAAAAATTGATCGATCACAACCTTTCTTTCTGCAGAGATGTCTTTGCACTCCGCGTATCGTTGTCTCAATCGTTGTTTCAGTGCCTTCGCGAGCTCAAACTGCTTGATAACTTCGACAAGAGCTTGTTGTTGAGCCGTATCGTCTTTGTCACATTGTTTTTGAATATACTTTTGTATTTGTTCGACGGTATGGGGGAGACGACAAACCATACTTTTGTGTTTGAATTGTTGGTTGAATTGTGTGTTTGAGGTTGGTATTTATAAGGATGTAAAATGGTAAAGGCTTTTTTTTTTTTTTTTTTTTTTTTTTTTTTTTTTTTTAAGTTTTATTTATTTATTTATTTTTAATACAAACGGTAAGATTTTAAAGTTTTTGGAATGTTGTGTGCAAAACATCGGTTGAAAATTCGACCGATTCCCTGTTTTTTCCTCCGGTGACCGATATTTGACCACTAAGCCACAAAGGCCATGACCGATATTGAAATCGGTAGGCAAGGCCACTCGACCGATTAAAATCAGTCCATTGCGTCTAGCCTTATAAACCACTAGATCTCCATGGTTGAAGCTTGCTAAAGAGCATTTATATCCTACCTGAAACACCATAACTAAAAACATACAAGTTTAGCATAGAAATAACCCCATAACTAAAAAATGCTTAGGAGCAAAGATATACAGTAAAACCTCTATAAATTAATAACCTCGATAAAATTAATAATTTGTTCAGTCCCAACTTGAGACTAATACAAATTTGGACCCCAATCGATAAAATAATAAGATAATATTTTTTTTTGAAACCACGGTGTATATATATTAGTCCCAATTAGCTATGTATATATGTGTGTGTGTGAAAGATACACTTTAAAATCCTAAGACTGTTAAAAATGAATTCATTGTCACATGTTATTTTTTGTTAAACTTCAAATCTATATTGAATTTATCTCAAAATATCCTTATTGCACTAAAGTGTTGGTGTGTTGTTTTCTCGTATTGCAACAAAAAGTGTCAATTTTATTTTCATAAAGTGTGAATATGAATTCATAAAATTTTAATTGGAACTTGTTTTTCAAATTTGTTTTTCATCTCTAACGAGTATACATTAAATTCATATGTAAAACCTCTTTAAATTAATAAATTATTAATTTATTGATATAATAATATCTCGCTAAACCTATGGGTTCACTGGAGAGACTTTGTGGATAAGAGCTCAAGAGTCCGAGAGTCTCAGCTCACTCCAGTTGGTGCCCCACTAGGCCAAGAGAGTTGCCCGGAGCTATTCCTTGTGGGGTGGACAATGGCTGGTGCCAAAAGGCACCCGGGGTCAGGGTGTTCCCGCCAATCTACACCCTTTTTTGTGGATAATATATCGCTAAATTAATAAAATATCCCGGTCCCAACACTATTAATTTATAGAGGTTTTACTGTATGAGAGTACTTATAAATAATAGAGATTGCAAATCACACCACATTGAGCATGTAAATTACAAAAGTATTGCAATCATATTACATCTATAGTATCCATAATTGATAAAACTATAACCAAATGAACTATCACAATTCACAAGTAATATGTTCAAATTGCAAAAGATTTTATATAACAACCGAAAATATGTGAAATAGATTTGAAGAACCCTGTATCAAGCAATGGTATCACAAACATGAATGAAAATAACTTGAAAAATAACCCATATATAAACCATAAACCCAAAAATGAATCGCTTTAACATAAGCACATTATACATGTTTCATCTATGTGATTTGATGAGAAACAAAATACAACAAACAAAAACAGAACCATAAGCATTACCTGTAAAAGCAATAAACTAACACACAAGATGAGCTAATGAAACATAAGCCGAAAACAAATACGCCATAAGCCTATATAATCGAAGGGTTGTGTTATACAAACTCTCCCAATATTGTCACATCAGAGGGGTTTGGTCAAATTGTAAAATCTGCGATGCACACCAAACAAATCGGCGTTGCGTGCAATGATTGTACGGGGTTTCAAATAAACGAGGGGTCACAAACCGACAGAAATAAACTACAAGGACAATTCACAAACCTCACCACAACACCAATAAAAACCATACGGTCACCTCAAAAACCAAACTATAAAAATCCCAAAATTCACAATTCCCAATTAAATTAACAAACTCCCTAATTTCTAGGGTTAGGGTTCCAAATCCAATTCCAATAACAACAATCCACCATGGACAGACCCAATAGATCATCAGATCGTTACAATAACGATTCACACCCTTACAGACGTGGTGGTGGCCCACCTCCGTCACGTGACGACGGTCCCCGTCACCGTGGCGGGTTTTCCGGTAACAGACGGCCGTTTGACGGTAATAGTTCACCTCGGTATGGTGGTGCTAGTGTACGTGGTGGTAGGGGTTATAATAATAGTAGTAATAGTAATAATAATAATAGTAATAATGCTTCGGAGTTCGAAGTGCCGCTTTCAGGGCAGAAGAGGTTTGGTTCGGATTACGAGATGCCGGTTTCGGGCCAGAAGAGACAGTTTCCGTTTTCGGGACCGACTGGACGAAGCGGCACGCCTCCGTCAGGTATATTAGCTGTTATTTATTGGTTTTGAATGAAATTGATAAGTAGTAGGAATAAAAAAAAAAACATTATGTTCGGTCCCTGAATAGTTAGAGAACTTGAACATTGCTCTGTTTTACGCGTTAGTGGTTGTTTGTTTAGGGTGTTAATTGAGTGGTGGTGAGTAACTAACGATAATGAATTTAATTTTAGTATGTTCGGTTTAAAGTTGCGTACTTGCATTGTTATCATTTACCGAATGTACTCGCATTAATTTATTTAAGCATCATATGTTGAATCAAGGGGGTGTTTGTTTAAGCTTATATGCGGGCTTATGAGCTTATTTGATTTTGGCTTATATTTCATAAGCCTTAATTTTCTGGCTTATTTGAAGACTTTTGGGCTTATATAAGTTTATCATATTGTAATAAACTTATATAAGCCCGCAAGTCTCAAAATAAGCCAGAAAATTGGGCCTTATGATATATAAGCCGAAACACAAATAAGGTCATAAGCCACATATAAGCTGAAACAAATACCTAAATAACTGAAACTATGTTTAATAATGCTAGTCGAAATTCAACTATATATAAATTTAAAACTGTAATGTAAATGTATTGTTATTTGTGTTATTTTATATTTTGTACTTGTGGATTTTGTTCTGAAATTTTTTGGGGGTACTAATACATTGTTTGTTATAGAGCGATATGGTGTAGGCGGTTATGAGAAGAGGAACTTCGATGGAGATAGTTTTGACAGAAGACATGCTGATGGAGGTAACGAGAGAAAGAGTTCCGATGGAGGCAATTTTGCTAAACTTTTTGTTGGATCTGTCCCGAAGACAGCCACCGAAGAAGATGTAAGTTTTGGAACAATTGGTTTTTGCTACACATGCTGAAGTCTCGTAGATATAAGTTATCCCTTTTTCGGGTTTCTGTTGCATATTGCAATGGGTTTCTATTACATGTTGCAATTTGGATTCACTTCTTGTACTCTTCGTGTAAACACCACGTGTTTCCTAAGGATGCTTAGGTGACCATTCCCTTTAGTATACATGCTGTGGTCAAAATTTCAATTATCTGATGCATTTTAAATATGATTTCAGATCCGGCCTCCATTTGAGAAATATGGAAATGTCGTAGAGGTTGCTTTGATCAAAGACAAGCGAGCAGGGCAGCAACAAGGTATGTGCAACCACATAGGCTTTTTCTTTAATTTGATATGTGTCAATATGTCTTTTCAGGTTATTTGAGGGATTGAGGGAAGCAAATGTAACGTTACGTTTCTTCCCAGTAGTTGCTTTGGCAATTTTCGGGCCTCTTATTATGGTTTGCAAGATCATATCTGTCTAAGAAGAAGAAGATAAAATTAGATCATAAAATTTCAGTAACTATAGCCGTTCGTTCTTCGAAGATGCTGATAGATGTTGATTCGGGGGCAGCATCTATGTCATAATAACATTGCAACCTTTTTCTGTATATGGGGGTTTTGCTACTTTAGAAGTTAGGTTTGTAGTGTTAAAACGTGTAGAAGGTGTTATAGTCATAGATCAACTGGTACATTAAGTAGGTTATTTGTAGTGTGTGGGTAGTGGCAATGTTGATACTTTTTGCGTTGAGACCCTGAACCTTTAATCTGTAAAAGCTTGTTAGTATCAATTAGTCGTGATTTTGGAAATGTGATTGTTCCAAAAAATGGATTGATACTGACGTGTAGTTTGTAGTTGGATAATGTGGTTGTGATAGTGTTCATTTGTCTTTTGAAACCTTCTGAACATTAAGGCCTTATAGGTATAATATGAGTGGATATATTTATCTGTCAGTTGCCTCTTGGGCTCAATGACGTGGAATGGTTTGTTGATTGACTCATTCAAGGATACCTAGATTTGCTATAATGGTTTGTTGTCTTAATGGTCGCGATATCAGTATTTGAATGTATGAGTTGATCATTTGCAATTTCTGACCTGTGTATTGGTGTATGTCTGACATCGAGAAACACGTAATTTCAATTTTGTTTGTATGTGTTGTCTCCTTTAGCAGACCACTCCTTCCATAAACTTAGTTATCTTTGTATACCTTGCATTTGAGGTGAAACGACCTGTTGTAAATGGCTAATAGAGGCCTAGAAGTTCTGAATGTTGATTTCAGTGTCATGTTTTGATTTTTCTTGGCAAAGGACCTTATAGTAGTTTCGAGTTGTTGCTTTATGTAGGATCTTAGTTGCAATTTTGGTGGAGAACTGATTGCTTGTTTCTGTTTTATATTATTTGTTACTGCTGATGAAATTTGTGTATGAGTCAGATTTAGGTTTGATATCTTGTTGTATCCATGTCTTATTATTAATATTTTTGATGGGATCAACATCATGTGATCCTAACAAGTTAATATATTGAATTTGCACATTCTTTGTTGGCTCTTGGCTGGTTTGAGGAGCGTGAATGGCAAGAATAGGCCTTTAGTAGATATTTTGTATGTGGATACTATTGGAAATGAAAGTGTAGCTTTGCTTTCAGCCAAAAGCTTGCCTAAAGTTTGTTGTCATTGATACTTCATTGGGGTTCCGTGCCTCTATGTATGTCTTTTAAGGGTTTGTAATTATTATTAAGACTTTTACATAGTCGTGGGATGTAATGTCCTAGCAGCACCTTTAGACATAGATGTCAACCTATATATTGATCATTGTATTAGATCTATAAAATTGAGTGATTGGTAATATCTGCATACTGCAGTATGGCTGAACACAAAAGTATTTGAGTATTGATTATCTGTAAAATGAGTGATGTATGTAATTTGGTTGTTGAATGAGTTATTGATTTTTGGATTTTTGTTCATCTTTAGTTGAAGTTCTAGTTGCCCATGATTTGGTTTTTGAATGAGCTATTGATTTAGTGCATCGCTTGATGCTGTTTGAGTTGCCCACATTCCATTTATCCAATCATATGCAATACCTTCCTCTTAAGACTGTTGAATGGATTCATCCTTTTCAAATGCAACCTGCGGGGCTGCATTCATGTCTTGTTGATAGTCCCTTAGCCATTTTTACTTTGTGAACCAATGGTATTGTTTGTGTTGGTGCATGTTGTATGATTGGGATGAGCTGGTGCTTGTCTTGCGACGTGCTCGATATTCATCTTTGTGTCATCTTGCATATTATATCCCTCTATTCAAATGTCGTTTTCTGTGGATACAATTCAACTTGCACGTGATCAATATCTTCTAGTTTATTGGTTCATTTGGTTCCAATGTGACCAAATGTCGTTCTTATTTTATTTTTTGTGGTTGTGAGTGAATGGATATTGGAACAGTGGAGATATTTAAATACTATTAATCGTTCATAAAACTAGAAAGTTTCAGGTGATCTGTGGTTGTGAGTGAGTGAATTGATGTTGGAATTGAGATATATATATATATATATATATATATATATATATATATATATATATATCTCCTTTTTATTATCCTTGTCATTTTCTTGTAATTGCACAACGTAAAATGTGTTCTGCAGTTGTATTGTTTATTAGATGGGTTGGATAGCAGGTTTGAGATGGCAAATATATTCGTGGGTATTGTTTGATGACTGCATGATGCATAATTTAACTATAGCTGATTGATTCCTAGTGTCAGTAATATTTATTGTACTTGTGGAGCTGTGGTTGATTTTTTTTTATTGTTTGATATTCTCGTGTTGTCGTTGGATGGTTTATCTATTGTGTATTATTTTCTATAGTTGAAGCAATGATCCTATCGTTTATGTAGGTTTAGTCTTGTAGCACTGAGTTGATAGTTGTGGTAGTTATAGACACAAAGATGTTAATATGCGATTATCGTTTATTTTTACACTAGGTTATTGGTGGAATGCCTGATCTCTACCGATAGATGTTTGATTAAATATGCTAATTATGCTTTGTTGGAATACTTCATCTATAATGCTCACAAATATAAGAACATATTTGCTTCTGGTCATCAAGTTGTGTTCTTAATGTTACCAGGAAACACACAGTTCGCTGCTGCAGGATGTTGCTTTATTAAGTATGCCACGTCAGAAGAGGCTGATAGGGCAATACATGCTTTACATAATCAGTACACATTGCCGGGGGTCAGTACTTTCTGTATTTCATTTATCTGATACAATCTTCTTGTAAACATTTTGGTGATATTGGTTAAAGTACAAAGCATAATAATCTGTAATTTTGTACAGGGATTGGGCCCCATCCAGGTCAGGTATGCTGATGGGGAGCGTGAACGCTTAGGTAATTTACTCCTTCAAATTTGAGTATCTATATATAGTAACGGTAAATGTTTAGTAGTTTGATATCTTCATTTGATTTGTGGCAATAAAAATCGTACTTTTTTCACTGTCTTGTTTGGAGTTCCATTCTGATGTGACTATCTTCTGTGTTAGGTGCAGTGGAGTACAAGTTGTTTGTCGGCTCGTTAAATAAACAAGCAACTGAAAAAGAAGTTGAAGAAGTAGGTCATAACAATCTAGTGCATTCTTTCTTTTAATGTTTTCTTATTCTTTGTGCTCTTTTTTTGCTATTTTATTTTGTCTATGCAGAGTATAAAGTAAACAACCTTGTAATTTTTCAGATTTTCGCGCCTTATGGTCGTATCGAGGATGTCTATCTCATGCGTGATGAAATGAAGCAAAGTCGTGGTTTGTCCCAACTCTCTAATACATTTTGTTTCTGTTGTTTTTTAAGTTCTGTTATATATCTAGTCTGTTAAAATGTAAGAATTTGTAGTAGGATATTATTTGGCCCATTAAGACCCAATTAGCTTGGCTTCATTTACATGCCAAAGTGATGTACTTCTTTAATCAAGGACCACCCTCCCGCTATTTAGCCCTTTGTATACTAGCTTAGAAAAGTTTGATTAGCTATCTGAAAGAAGTATCTACCTTCTATTTGATTTTGGAAGCGGTGGGTGGGTTGGTAGGTATGCCAACCTTTTCTACGACAACAAACCTTTATTAGATGTAGGAGTCCAAAATCAACAAGCTTGTTTTTGGTTTACCTCTAATGTGGTAAATTTTCTCTAAAGGATGTGGATTTGTTAAATACTCAAACAAGGACGCGGCAATGGCAGCTATAAATGCTCTTAATGGAATATACATAATGAGAGTAAGCAACTTCATTAATTATTGTTTATTTCTTCTTTAGCAACCATTGTTGATATTCATCCATTGTACCTCCTATATTGAAATAACAGGGTTGTGAACAACCGTTGGGTGTTCGATTTGCTGACCCGAAGAGACCCAGGCCAGGAGAAACGAGGTACTTTGCGTCTTTGCGATGCATTTAATCGCACATGTTTCTATCAATGTTAATTAAATCTTTTGGTTGGGGAACTGGTCCTTTTTCTTTTTCAGACTAGTTTGGGGCTCAGATCTGTTGAGAACTAGAATGCTGTTTTGCTTGTAGTAGGTCATCTTAATTATATGATTATATGCGGATACACCATGGTTTATTACAGCGGAGTTTCATAATTATTTAGACACTGTTACTTCCAGCTTGTCGAAATATACATATGATCCTACTAAATAGACCTGTTTAAATTTAAGTATATAGTCCAACTTTATGCTGGTACTTTGGGTTGACATCATATAGTAGAAAGATATAAAATAATGCATTAATTCAATGTTGTCTATACAACTCTTCTTTAGCTTCTTCAATTTTACTAAGAAACATAGCTATGGGCTAAACTTGGTTTGAGACCAGCTCCTAACGTGGACGCTCTTAAAAGTGAAGGATCATACTTGGAGCACATCAATACCGAAACCATTTTAAAGTAATATGTACAGCTGTCCTTGATCGTGACCTTAGTTTATTGGTTTAGAATTTGAATAAAGAAACAATAGACAGCTCTGTGAGATTTTGGTTTTCTGGAATAAATGTTTTTGCATAAGGTGATAGGGGTAAATTTGTGATATCTAACTTTGAAAGCTCCTTATTTATAATTCTGTACACTTTTATTTTTTGCAAAAAGATAAGCATAAAGGCTAAGGGAAGGATAAACCATGAAATTAAGAAAATTATAAGATTGAACTTCGAAAATTTTAAACAGTTTAGGATTAAGCCATCACTTACCTGGATAGGAATATTTCTGCTGATCTCCTCCCTTATTTAACAATTGCAATACCAGATCTTATTGTCCGCGTCATTCATTGTCTTCTTTTTTGCTAGGGGAGCTCCTGCATTTGGTGGTCCTGGGTATGGTTCCCAGCTACAGTCCCCTGGGATTAGGTATCCTTTTTATATGTTTATTACTCTTACGTTCATATGCTTCACCACCCAGAAGATTACCCTATTTTTTCAATCCTTCAATCTTCATCTTTTTCTGTCTTTGTTTAATGGTGTTATATATCAGTTCTGTGGATCTTTGTATAGTTGACTTTTCGTGTTTACAATGTTTTTGCAGACCACCGAATCGTGGTGAGGGGATGCATGCTTCTGTTCCTCAAAATGCCTGGAATACAATGAATCAGCAGGGCATAGTACCATCTTCTGATAATGGCATGCATGGTTATAACAGTCAAGTGGCATCTGGACCTAGTGATGGGAAATTTTCTTCAGCTCCGGTAATGCGACATGTTATTCATATAGGATAGTAGGATACTATAATAAACTTAGATATATTAGTCGTCCTTTGATGGTATTAAAATAGTTTTTACGATCACTGTACCTTGAAGGATAAACTAATTTGCTGATCCTTAATAAACTAATTTCCTGGGCCTGGTGTTCCATCTACTTCAACATATCAGGTTTACACATATTTAGGCTTCGTGTTATTTTCTACTTGATAACGTTAGATTGTAATATCTTCTCATGATTTATTCACAGAGCTTCAATCAATCTCTGCCTCAACTCTCATCTGGTATCCAGAATTCATCACCCTTAAAGAAGCCTAATCCATCACCACAACACTTCCCTTCATCTATGCAGCCTCAGACCTTCTCACAGGCCCCAACATCTAGTATGGTAAGGCCTCCTGGCCAACTACAAGTACCCAACTCTGCTGGTCAACCTTCCTACAGTCAGGGGTTTCCATCTCAGCCCATGCCCAGTTATAATGGGATGTTGCCTGTTCAGCAGGCCCAAGCGGGGGTCCCATCAACAACACCAGCTCTTTCTAACAACTTACCTCCCCAAGTTCTTACCACAATGATGAATCAGTACCAGCAGCCTGGACAGCAGCAAATGTTGCAGCCTGTGCACCAATCAGCTTCTCCACTGGCTCAAATGTTGTCTCAACAAAAACAAACTTTACAGGCAAGCTACCAATCATCTCAGCAGGCATTCTCCCAGCTTCAGCAGCAAATGCAGCTCATTCAACCATCAAATCCCAGTTTGATGCCACAGCAGAATATCCAAGGTGCTAGATTGCAGGTATCCAAAATGTTAACTTTGATATGTACTTGTATACTTTTACATATCGGTAACTGTGAGATGTGTGAATTGAACCCTCAGGTCTGGTTCGTATGATGCTTTGGCTAAAACCGTGTTGGCTTTTTTAGGTCTGTTTCACATGCTGATAATACTTCTATTTTTTTAGCAGTCCACATGGCCACAGACATCAGGTGGTCCAACTGTAAAACCCGTAACAGACTCGCTTCCTGCTGCATCTGGCGCTTCAGGTGCTCCAGTCGTGCCATCAGCTGGGGGTGCCTTGAAATGTAATTGGACAGAACACACCTCTCCTGATGGATACAAGTACTACTACAATAGCACAACTGGTGAAAGCAAGGTAAATATTTTTACTGTTAAACTTTTTTTCTTTTTTTTTTCTTTTTTAAATTATCTGGAGGGGTGGTAAATCTTTGTTGATTTGGTTACGACAGTGGGAAAAACCGGATGAATTGGCTCTATTTGAACAACAACAGAAGCCTCAAGAACACCAGCAACAAAAGGCTGTTTCAATACAGCAACCCCAGAGTCAACCCAACAACCAAAGTATGCCAAATCAGCAAACTCAGATTCCCCAACTCCAGCTTCAAAGTCACCTTCAAACACAGATGCAAGCACAGGGGCGGCACCCTCAACAGTTGCAGCATCCCACTCAGCCCTCAGCGGTAAATTTTATTTTCATTAAATGTATTTTTTAGTCTAGGTACTATAGTGTTGCGAGATTACATGTGTGTCAGCCCTTGGTTGTAACAAAACTTATGACCAACATGTTATATTTGGTGTAATTTTGTTCGTTGATGTATCTCATTTCTTTATTGTTGTTCCAGTATCAAAATGCTGGTGCTGCAGGTCATCAAAATATACAGGTATTAATATAGACCATCCCATATTTCTCTTTCAGTTTTTATATTCATCAAACTGTTACCAAGCGGTTATATTCAACTTCGTCTTATTTTTGGGTTTTTCTGCATTACAGGGCTATGGCTATGCACAATTGCCGGTGGCCGGTGGCTCTATGAATGATTCTGCACGCTACCAGCAGGTAATGCCACAATTGAGATTTTGTTTAGGGACACTTCTTTGGGATTTTGTTATTTAACCTTTCTGCGTTACATGGTATGCAGGGAGCTCAGGACTGGATGTGGAAGAATAAGACAGGATCTTCATAGATTATGATTCTGTCACCATATCTTGTAACATAAATATTAGGGCTGTTATCCTAATTCATAGATTTGTAGCATTTGATCAGTTGGTTATATATCCAAATAGTTGTTCTGTAAGGTTGCTATTAGCCATGATCTCTTTTAAATTTTGACCGTCATTACCTGATATTTTGATAGGCTTTGAGACCATCATGTGTGATCAAGTATAAGTGTGTGTTTTGAGGTTTTCTCGTCGACTGAGGTTGCATGTCTGATCTGAGTTTTGCCTCATCGACTTTTAACCATTTGACGTTCCTTGTTTTGAGCTTTCCATTGACGCTTTTGTCTCGAAATCCCTCAAAAGTTTACTTCTTCTAAAGTTAATATGTGACCTCAATGTGTGAATGACATTGCCAGTGCCTTGGATCGCCTCTTTGTAGACAAATGTGGCTCGTGTAGCACTCAACATAGCATTTAGCTGAAATGGTATTAAACAAAAATCAGATAACAAAAGTGCCTCATGTAGCACTGAACACTATCTTCTATATCTGTACTACTTGAATCTTGATCAATTTAAACTTGACAACTTTTAAAAAACACACTATATTAATTTTAAGAGATACATGCTTTGTATTTCAAAAAACACATGATTTGCGTCAAAGGTCAACTTTTAGAATCATGATTTCGCAAGTATAATATTTGCTGCTATACACTGTCACCTGCATGAGAATACGTCTACTTTAGCTAAAATGGTCTTAAAAAAAAATAAATAAAAAAAAAATATATAAAAAAATAAATTTGCCAGTAGTCCTACATTATGCATCTTGTATGCTACACATTCTCATGCTGGTCAGGCTCACTAAAATACCAATATCATGCTGTTTTTCAATAGAAATCATACCCTGATTTTTATCTAATGATTATCAAATTCACGACCACGGCTATAAAAGAACAGTCAAAATAGATATGTCTGCTTATTCTAAAGTCATAATAATTACTAACCATTCTTAGTTGTATTTAGAGTTGGTTACAATATGCGAACTTTTTTAATTTCTTGATCAATTTACTTTACTTTAGACTCATGAGTACGTGCGGAGCACCTGACGAAATATTTGGTTTTTACACTCTTTTTGTCTTCGATACAAAATCTTAAGACATCAACTAATTTTATTATTTTGTTTTTTTCATTTTATGGTATTTATTATATAATGACGGCCTTATAAAAGAGTCTGAACCTAAGTTCTGTTAAAGTTAAAGTTTTTAAACAACTTTCCAGTACCATCCATGTTTTATAAAGTTACTGTTTTGTGACAGAAAACACGATTCCTTAAAGAAAGACAAGGAGTATATTTATTGCTTAAGAGTTAAACTAACAATGGGTATAGAACTATAGATGTTGAAACAAACAAAATACTATTCGAGTATTCGTTTACTTTTCTAGTTCAATATTAAAGTATATATTCTTGTATTACTATCACTTCTGTTGTCAAATCTAGATTATGTTATATCATTACCCACATCCAAAATACTTTACGCCACAATATATTTTAATTGCTTTATAAGAAGTGGATTTCTTTGAAATAAACACGAAATTTTTTGTTCTCAAAATAAATAAAAAGTATCTTTACTTCTGGAAGGCATACAAAAAGGATCAAACTTTTGACATAAGTGTTAAATGGAGAATTGGGATCAATATCTGAGTCTACTACATATATTTTTTAATTTATTTTTCATGTAAAAAAATTCCAATGGAAGCAAAAATACACAACTAAGCAAAAAATATTCGAGAAACTGGGCCTACCATATTTTTCCTTTTAAATGTATACAACGCGGATATGTATGCTGTTTATTGGCATATTAATGATGGTCGGATAATTAGCAAAAACAAGAAGTTACTTATCCGATAGCATTATAGCAACAATATTCACCTTTTCAGGAAAGAATCAACACGCTTGTAAATCTATTACCGTAGTTGTTAAGATCTTTTTCTTTTATAATATTGTCAGTTATCAATATTTTACCCGTAGTTGTTAAGATCTCAATTTAGCTTTTAAGATCTTTTTATTTTATGATCCTGCTAATTAAAAGCGGGTTAATTTTTCATAGAATCTTAAAAGACATAGGATTGTAAGTAAGATTTCGATCTTACCACAAGATCGTAAGATCTTGATCTGGTTCGATGTCACTTTCCTTTAATTAACTTTGTTATAAGTTATGTTGTTAGCCATTTTTTTTATTTTTTTGGGTAAAAGGTCAACGACCCGGTAAATATATTACTCCAAAAAAGCGTTTAAGTACAACGGATATGGGTGAATCCCATATCTTAGCCCGTTACATAGGCGAGAAGCTTACATAACAAGATACTTCCTATTTTCTAGACAAGAAAACAAAACCACTACCACATGATATTGAAAGACTCTGACAAAAATATAAACTACTTCCTCCGACCTTGGAGATTAAAGCCATAAATGGCATTAAGAGCATCCAAATTCCCTGGAAGATCATAAATTTGCTTAGAGTAATCATCATAGTCATCAAACTCATCTTCACGCTCATGACCACCACCAAAAAGATTTGCTGATTCGTCGAACGTGTTAAGAACCTCATCCTCCTCACTATCAGAAACCACAACCTCACCCACCTTAGAAAATGGGTTAGCCCTCTTAGTGACAGAGGTAGACGGAATAGGATGACCTTCATCATCCACAAGAGTAGCTTTCCCATCGATAAGTAACTTTTCAAGCTTACTAATTTTCTCAACTATAGGAATAGAACCAACTTCCTTAGTTCCCATTGAATCACTCACAAGCGGTTCTTGTGATGTAGTACCAGTCTTAACCGACTCATCCTCATTAACTTCCATTGTACATCCAGCATCCACATCCTTGTTGGTGTCATAAGTAGGAATACCAAACGCATGTGTATCATCCATATTAAGAGCATCAAATTGGTTAGATGTAGAAATCGTTGTTCCACTAGAACTAGCCACGTCGGAAGTCTTCTTCTTAGTGCCACCAACATTCTTAGGTTCAGGAGGAGTCTTTTTGGGTTGATACTGAAACTGCTTACCCACGACAGGTTTAGTAACCCTCCTTGACCCGGAATTGTAGGACTACCTTGCTTTCCTTTCTTCCTGTTATTGACAGTCTTGAAACCATCATTAACAAGCTTAGTAGGCTGAACAGGAGGTATAACAACTTTAGGACAATCAGTCAGAGTATGACCAAATATCTTACACTTGTCACAACGAGGTGGTTGCCACTCGTATTCAACCCGTATCTTCTCAATAGTCGAACCCGAACCATCAAGTAATGGTATCTCAACAGTAAGGCTGTCCTGAAGCACCTCATCCGACTTCACTGCTATCATGCATCTAGCAAAACTACTACGGCCCTACGATTCCTTGCACATTTGGCTTGTAAAGCATCTAACCTTTTGGGCGTGCCAATCAGTGTGGCAAGAAGACTGAGGCCATCATCAGAAAACATTGCAAGGGGGACATCATGGAATTTAACCCACACCGGGATGTTAGTCAAATGCTCTTTAAGTAGATTAGTGTTCAAAGTCCATGGTTTAAGAATAATAGGAACATTTCTGATCAACCAAGGACCGTTTTCAAGCACATCATCAACACCTTTCTTCGAATTGAACTTAAAGAAGAAGAACCCCTTTGCATTCATCATTACCTTTTACACACCAAACTAAGCCCATGCATTGCGTACATAGTAATCAACAACAGGAAAAGCAAGGCGTTGGCCAAGGAAATAACCGTAGAGAGTATTCTCAAACCTCGTGTTTACCTCTTCCACTACTTTCAATGGAACTGAAAGGTCAACATCATCCTTCTTTTTGCTACATTCCAACCTTCGAAAATTAGACACGTGTTTCTGAGGTTCATTAGAAGTAGCACCCGCGTAAGAAACCGACTTCACTCCAGTACCACTAGTAGTATCAACCTTAGAAGCATTAGGACCAGAAGTTGCACACTTAATCATATTCACATTAGTTCCAAACTGCTGGGTTTGCAAAGCAACACTAGAACTCGAAGGAGGATTATTTGTTGCATTAACTTCATTACCTTTCGAACTAGAATGTTGCCCTATACCACTCGAATTGTGCAAATCAGAAGAGGAAGCCTTATTAGCAACAATCTCACGTTGAATATTATTCATGGCTTCATTAAAATTCTTATGCGCATTAGATAGCAAGTGCTTCACAGTTTCAGCACTTGTAACCGGCTCCAAGTCGTCACCATGTGATGTATCATTCGTAAGTGGAATCGGCTCCACTTTTTGAGTACCATTCATAGAACAATCAGGTGCATCATCCACATTCAAACTAACACTACTAGGGTTCATCGTTGAGGGTGTACTCAACTCACCAAAACTAGTAGTGGCCGATTGAATATTACCAAGTGAAACCAGCTCCACCAGGTCATGTTTGCTCCCAACCAAGTTAGTTTCAATCATACCAGATTCAAGACTAGGGTTCTCCAAAACCCTAGCAGCTTGTCGAACTTGAGGTGTACCTAAAGTAACAACTGGTACATTAGACACATTCTTCTTGCTAAGAAACACTTTATTCATCTCTCCCGTAAACCCCACACACCAACCAGCAGAATCAAGCAAACCGGAACAAACCCTAACTATAACAGTTAGGGTTTAAACACAAACGCACCAAACCTTCAACCTCCAACCATAGTCGATGTAAGAAAGACATAATCGATTAAAGAATGGTTAGAGTTTTGTACCAGCGATTAGAAACCTTAAATATTAATCCACAAAAACCGACTGCAAAGCATGTGTAATCCAACAAACAAAACTGATCAAGATTGTAATAACACGAATGTTAATCACAATCAATAACAGATTGAAGAAGGATACACACGATTAGAATCGGTAGAGGAAAAAACGATTTGGAAAATAAGGGTTAAAAAATGGCCAGAGGGAGAGTCGACTTAATGTTAGCCATTTTTTTAATGCAAAACTAATTCTTTTAACCAGTTTGTGTATTTTAGATGTTATAAGTTATAACATTACTATGCGTAACTCGTTTGACTATTTTGAGGAACTCTACTGCCTCAAGTGTAAGGAAACAAAAGTATCAAACGCGAAAGGAATAAAAACATGTTGATTTTCAGTGCATGGTTCATGTTTCGTCACTTTATACAAAGCGGCTTATCCCACTGTAGAATCCCGGCTACTCAAACCCACGAGAGAAGAAACCCGAGTTAGATCCACACATGCATGTTTCCCTCTAACCCATCCAAAAACCAAAATGTCTGCCGGTCTGAGTGTCGATCTTCCATCCAACGGGTCAGTCAAAAAGTTCATAGGTGCTTCTTTCTTGGCGGAGATTCTGGCATGCCTACATATGTCAAAAAGGACGTCCCTAACCATATTGTGTCTGTACTTAAAGCCCGGGAGTTCTTTGCAATGAGACGCATGTTCCCCAAAGGGATCCAAACATGTATTGCGACAAACTGGGCATATCTCATCAACTAGAAATAAAGGAGTCATGAGGCCATACTTAAGGATAGAACGATATTTTACCGATGGCATATGTTGACCTATATAAATGAATGAATTTTGTTAAAGTGAAAGAATAAAATAGGCATGTATAATAATAAATATTTTATAAGAGTAAAATATATAGATATTTAAATTAACAAATTCAGCGTCCTTAATTATCGTTTATTTATTTTAGTATTCTAAACTCGTTTATTATAGGTTGCATTTTCATATTATTATAACTTTGAGAACTCTTATTTATTTATAAATTTGCTATACAATCAGCTTGACTACGAATTACTAGATATATAAGGCATTTAAATATTTAAGCATGATCTTTCGATCTTGATCTGATCTTATGATTCTGATCTTGCAAAGACAAAAACAATCCATAACCCTTAACTTTTTACCAATAATTATTCATACTGCTGGCTCATAATGAAGCATTTAATTTGATTACGTGTACAGTCAGATTTCAAATTGTGATGAAACAATATGGTATTAATATATTCCCTCCATCTCATATTAATAGTCCATATTTCCTTATTGAGATGTCTCAAAGTAATTGTCTACCTTCCTTATTAAGTAAAAACTAGAGAATTTAGTGGTGGAATATTCTATTTGAGTGGTTGAAAATTAAAGTGGACCAACTTTTATTAAACTTTGTAATTGTTATCTCCTGACAATAATTTTGAGACGGAGGGAGTACTATTTTAATTGATTATTTAGAATAGGCCAAAACATATATACTTTACTCCGAATTTGGCAAACTGAATCATTTAATAGCCTGAACTTTTAAGGGTGCATAATGATACCCTGAACTTGACAAAACAAAATTTCTACTACCCTATATTAATTAACTCAACAATTAATTGTCTCTTTTTTTTTTTTTTTTTTTTTTTTTTTTTTTTTTTTAAATTAATTTAGTAAAGTTGGTTTTAATAAATAATTTATACGGAGTAGTAAAACTTTGACTAGATATATATATATATATATATATATATATATATATATATATATATATTAAATTTAATTATTTTTAATTTTTATTAATATACTATTTTAATTGATTATTTAGAATATAAAGAATATATATGTAGTATCTATTTCTTAAAATATCTCTAACACGTTACTCTTAATATATCTTTATATTATATTATTAATTTTTTTTACAAATAATTTTTAGATTAATTTATAACTAACTCTATATGAGTTTTTGTAATTTTTAATTTAACATATGCATATGAAGAAATAAATAATTAAATTGTTATGGTCTCAAAAATATGTGAAACAAACATTTAGTATATAATACGAAATTTATATATCAAACGTAATGCAGTTTATTATTTTTTATAAATATTATTTCAAATATATATTTATTCTCAATAACTAAATATAATATTATATTAATTAAAAAAATAAAATTAACTAAATTCTAAATAAAATATGATCAATTATCCTAAGTTTAAGTATAAATCATCAATATTACATTAAGTTTTACTAATTTGTTTTTTAGAAAAAATAAATAAATAATAAGTTATGGAGTTAAGTTATTATAGGGTAGTAGTAATTCCAGTTTGTCAAGTTTGGGGTACCATTATGCACTTTTAAAAGTTAAGGGGTACTAAATGATCTAGTTTGCCAAGTTCGAGATACTAATATGTAAATGCTCCCTCTATTCCATATTAAATATCCATGTTTGACTTTTCAAGTCTTTCTTTATCAACTTTGAACTTAAATATTTTTGCTTGTGTTATATAGTATTTGATAAAAGTTATATTTAATGAAAATACATTTAAAATTTAATCTATTCATATATTTTGTATCAAATATTATATTACACAAACAAAATATTTAATGTCAAAGTTGAGAAAGAAAGACTTTAAAAAGTTAAACAGGATATTTAATATGTGATTGAGGGAGTAATAATCAAGAAATGTTTTATGACATAAAATCTAGAAACGATTTCTCACTAGCGAGTTTTGTATATCCACGTTTTCTTGTATAGAAAATATTATTTTAATAGCTGGAAAGCCTGAATTACAAGAACAATAATATTCTTAGTATATGATACTTTCTGGAACAAAAATATTTTTTTTACAATTTTAAATAATTTTGCCTTGTTTGATTTATTTTCTTGGCCCAATAATCTCAAAAGTAGAAGAATATTCAATTGTTGCATGAAAGAAGAAAGTTATAAGAAGATTTCTTGTCTTTTCATGCTTTCTAACTTTAGATTTTGATGGCCAATCTTTCTTCATACAAGATCTTGTTATAAAAGAAACAATATCAAAAGAAAAGATGATTGCTTTTATACTTTATGAGAAAGAAACTATTTTCAATTGAAATTTTCGTTTAACTGTTGTTAAAGTTATGTTTGAAGAAGTATTCATATGCATCTCATCAAAATGGGTGTTATCTATTTGTTGAATATATTTGTATTTGAAAGGATGATGATATATAACTTCACTTGCTTGTTTATATACTTTTGTTCCAACTTAGAGCACTGTGTTACTTTTCACTCGATTGTTCTTTGATTAATATTCTTGCTTCTCCTGCTCTCCTACCACATGGTTGATCTGGATCCGACAAAGAAATTAGATTCGAACTCCTCTTTACGTGTATAATACGTTTAGTAAGTGTTCACGTTTGTATTTTGAATCGCTAGAAGTTTGTTTTATCCAGATAGATTCTGAGTCGAAAATTTATATATGCTGATAAGAAATACTTAACTTAGCTTGTTGTTTAGACAGTATCATTGCATTGATTATAGCGTGTGATTATGTATAAACTACCATTAATTGTGTGATATGTAGTTATGTAAATCATATCATAAGATCAACGTATATTTTGATTATTTAGCTACTTGTTTTGAAACATCATTATATTAACAGCTATTCAATTCAGCGTATGCATGTATTTTCTTTAATTAGCGGAAAATTTATACTCCGTATTACATAATTAGCAAGAAGCTAACAGCGACAAAAGACACACCTACAAACCCAAACCAAAATATTTCAAACCTAAATAAACCTAGACAAAACCAAACCAACATAAAAAGACAACAAGAAGCCATGCACACAACCCCTCAAACAAACTTATGCATGGACAGAATCGTACCATGGATAAGTAAATACATCATAACTTGCAAACCTTTTCATTCACCTATGCTGAATTTTTATCTCTAGTCATTTTATTTGCTTATATACTTCAATTCCATAGTTTTAATACACTTGTTCCTATAGTAGTATTCTCGCTTTTATTCGAATAGAACTATATTCGAGTTCATATAATAGTTTTTAGTTTGTCTGATGTGTTACAAATATATGCCGCGTGCATTCTGAATGATTGTAAATTGATTTATCCTATTCATAATCAAAGGCCACCAAATAATTGATTCTTGATCTTGTCATGTTTCTAATCGATACCTATTAAAAAAAATAAAAAGTTATCATAAAATCAAAACACATGTAGTCACTAATACTACTGTTTATTCATACACACCAAAATTGTATCCTATCAATTCAGAAATGTAAATTTATAATCATAAAATATATGTTATTATTGTAAAATTATGATTTATGAATGATGTACCTTTCATCCTACCACTTATGTGTTAATCATTCATAACTTATAACAATTACCCACTTTTTCTTTCACCGTTAGATGATTGACACCTAAATAGTAGAAAGGTAAGTAGAAGAATGTGTAGCAAGATATAGTATTTCTCTAATTTTGATTAATACGAGTAATTTCCCTTGTACCTATTGACACTATAAATAGATGTCATATTGTAGTTAGGGCTGAGCAAAGGTCCAAAATCCAATCGACTTGAGAATCGATTTCATGAAAAACATGAACCGAAACCAAATTGAATATGGTCGGTACGGTTCGGTTTAAGTGTGTTTTTGTCGGTGTTAGGTCGAACTGAACCGACCTGAAACCGAAAATAGGAAAAACATGAAACCGAGACCGAACAGAAGGGTTGTCGAGTCAGCTCGGTTTTTGTCAATTCGGTCGGTTTTGTCGGTCTGGTTCGGTTTTGAGTCGTCCATGTTCAGCCCTATATTGTACCTTTATTGATTCATTTAATATTAAGAATTCTCTCTCCCTTTTTATTTTTGTGTTCTTGTTCGTTATTTTGTTACACGTTATCAAAACGCTCTAAAATACAAACCCTGAAAGAAATGAAGTAGGTTCCGGCAAAAGTTTTACCAGAATTGCGACAACAAAAGGGTAAGAGATAAAACATTAATGAAGTTTGCAATGCGATGAAAAAAAGTAATTCTCAAACTCATAAAGTATTAAACAATCCTATATGTTACTTGTTAGTATTAAATTTTATATCACTGTTCTTTGTAAAAAAAAAAAAAAAAAAAAAAAAAAAAAATTAATAAGGAAAAAAACTTTACGGCAGTTAATATTGACGTAGGCTTTGATGGTTTTAAATCAATAGCAATATATTCTAATTTATAAGTTGTTATGGAGAAACTTTCTAGTCCAAATTCGTAGTTATCTGTTGATCAAGGTATTACTGCTCCAGTTCCGAAAGCTCATAAGGAAGTAAGGAACCAATGTCTTCATTCGACAATTGTAGGTTTGATCGTTAATTCGTTATATGTTTTTTTTTTTTGAACGGCGACATATTAATTCGTTATATGTTTACTTTTATTAATTTACAATGCCCAAATAAAACCGGTTCACTACAAATATTAACTATATATTGTTATTTATATTGTTCTTATCTAAATCAAACTCTATTGTAGTTTACAAAAACACAAAAATGTTCTATAGTGATTACGCAAAGAGAATTGTGTTTTATTTTCTTGATAAACTCTCTTTTAGTTTACAAGAACAACAAAGGTTCTATTGTGACTACGAAGAAAAAATCAAAATAATAACCTCATGTTATGTTAAAAAAAAGAAAAAATCTTTAATAATGTATCATACTTGCCACAAATATTACTTCGACGTAGCGTACAAAAAAAAAAAAAAAAAAAAAAAAAAAAAAAAAAATTTCTCTCCCCTATACTCAACTTTTTTGTCTTTTATTGTGCAAGTCCTTACCCCATCATCCGGTACCCGTCCTACTCAGCAGGTTCATGCCACGTTTTTTTTTTGTTTTTTTCTTTTTATTTGTAAATCATGTATATTAATACAAACAAAAGTTACAAAAAGGTACTTTTCCTCTTTTCTTCTTGTTTGCAGCCATTTGTATGAACCATAAACCTAATTTTTCACAAAATTGAAATTGACACACAACATTACAATTCCATCTCATATAAATCGCGCTATCTAACTATAATGGCTTCATCCAGTTCCTCATGTCGTTATTATCGAAGGAGATATACCAAAGAAGAAATAGCTCGTATGACACATTGTATTTGTAAGTTCCCAATCTACGAGCAAGTGTCATGGACTCCTGAAAATCCAGGTCGTAGATTCAAAGCTTGTCCCATTCGTGTAAGTTTCACAGTTTTAATCATAACCATAAATTCTTGATGTTAATTGATAATGACATTTTGTTTTACCACTTGCATAGAATAAAGATAAAAAACGTGAGGTGTATGGGTTTCTTGATGATGAGTTACCATCATAATACTACAAAGACCTTATCTACAAGTTGTATAAGGACAACAAAATATTGGAGTGAAACCTTCACAGCATTACTCACCAAGATGATGCTCAAAAGGTGACTTCAACTATGCCTGTTGCTGAACCATCCATGGAGTTCATTTGCAAAGAATTGAATGAGTTAACGGTCAAGGGAAAAGTCTTTGAGATGTTCTTGGTTTGTTCTACATGTTTCATCATTGTGCGAATGTTGTTGATTGCACTGTCCATTAGAAAATAGTGGTTCTAGTATTGCATTAAGCATTTGTGCTTTTGAAGTTGGCATCTAGTTTATGTTATGTTATGTTGTGTCCCTAAAACACTAATGTTATGTAATCTAATGGTACTTCCTATGTAATGTTGAATGTATTCGTTCTAGTTGTTCAATGTTTTGTTAAACTTTTGTGTTAATCTTGCAGCATACAAAATAACAAGTCAAACAAAATAACCCAAATCACTGGAATGACATTAACAAAATGTGTTCTTTCATAACATACAGTTTGTGCAAAAGCACCTTACATTGTTAAAACCAGAACACATTGATCCTAATTATCCTAGATAGCCCTCAAGTACACAAAATAAGGCTGAGTAGTGGCAAGAAATGAAACACTACAATCCATATTTTACAAAGCTTCGTAGTGGTAATAATTGATGCACTATGTCAGTTTTTTACTGTAATCAACTAGGCCCTTCCATGGACAAAATAGGGCTTAATAATTACACATACAGATCCTAATAGTTATATTGTTTCTGCACATACAATAGTTAACAAAATATGTGCACTAATACATGACCTATCTAGTCAAGAAGTATTTCACTGCCCACACTGGAACCAGGTCCAGTAATTGGTTCAGACAATCTCTTGTGCATAATTCTTTGACTTGGCATTCTTGGTGGTAGCATTTGAGCTGCACCTCTTTGTCTTAGTTATTGCAAATTTTGGCCTTCTAGTGCTTGTTGCACAGCTTGTGCTTCAGATAATCTTGTCTCTCTTGTCAAAATTCCTAGTACATGCCTGCTTACTACCACCAATGATGTTGATCTTGCACCCCTGTTTGATGATGTCCCCCTACCACATCTCAATGATGTACCTCTTCTACCCCTTACTGTCCTTGTTTAAAAAATATCACTTTCACTTGTTTTCTTAGATCTTGTCACAACATTGCTTCTCACTACAGCTGATCCACCAACTTGAGATTGTTCGGTACCTAATAACTCATATGTAAGTATGTTAACTATTTTACAGGAAACAAACAAAAAGTATACAAATGTATGTTACAAAACATTTACCTGCTATGTATTCATCATTCGTTGTTGAATTAGTTCTGCCCGGCATAGAAGAATTGAAATTATGTTGATCCTCAATACTATCTGAACAAGTAGAATCCATTGCCAACCAAGTTCCCATCCTCCCTAGCCTCTCTCCTGGAATTAGTCTACCCTTTTTAGTCTTACCACCTCTCATCTTCAAGTGACCACCCTTGTGAGAATGGCCACCTCTTTTATTCACCATCTTTGGAAGATAAAAGGCTCTACCATCACTAAACACCCATCTCATATTTGTTGCACCGATTTCATACTCATTAATTTCAGTGTGCACAAACCTAGGAATATCATGATCATCAACCAACTCCGTCTGAATATTTTGTTTCTTTCTAGGCCTACCTGCTTTTCCTTTTTCTTTAGGGGTTGGAGTTATTGTTTCCTTTGTACATCCCTTTTTATAGTAGCATCCCTTTCATTCAATGCAAAAGCCTTAGCATTTTTACACTGGGTTCGACTAACATGGCATTTGTATTTCCTTAAGACTAGTTTAGCTATATTGTTAATAGTGATATTAGGATTCATCCTAATCTTATCTCCAAATTGCTTTCTTATCCATTTGTAATTTACTAGTCTGCCATAATGGAAACTACGAACACAAGTGTGGGTATCCTTGAGTGAAATAACCTGAAATTTAGCTTCTCCTTTTAGCATTTTCCCGTAACACCTCCAAGAGCATTCTGAGTTGCCATCATTCTCTGATGGATACTTTTTATTTAAAGTCTGTTTCCCTTTACTTGGATCCGTAAGCGTCTCTTTCCATTGACCACATTTAGCAACAACCTTGGTTTTTTCACTCCTCTCAAACCACAATGAGAACCAATTGGCAACTGCATAAAAGGCAAGGCATTCTTTAAAACTCTCAGCATTAACATACTTTTGCCCAAGCTGTGAAGTGAAAGTGTTGGGATATAAAGTCAAAGTACTGTTGAAGAATCAAAGTACTGCTCATGTATAAAGGTCAAAGTATTGCTCAAGTGAAGAAAGTCAAAGTACTGTTATTGTTAAAGGGCTAATATGCAAATCATTAAAGGATTGTTATGTAAAGTTATGATTATTAGATTAGAATATTCTAGAAGTAGTTTACTTAGAATTAGTTAACTTGTCGTACAAGAATTGTAAACCAACTAGGGTTTTCCTTATGCCTATAAAAGGACCCCTATGATGGTATTAGATATATGCATACATACGATATTAGAGAGTTATTTAGCGATTAGGGTTGTTAGTGAATCTGTATAATAAGCAAGTTCAAAGTTTGGTTTTAATATAATCATTGAAGTTTTGTTATTCTTCTTAGCTTTGTTGAAGTAGATTTCGCATACTTAACAGAGTTATATCAGTGTTTTATTATTAGTAGTTTTGGAGTTATTCAAGACTGCTAAACATTTACAAGCTACATAGTTAGTTTGATTAGAGTATACATCGATCCAACAAGTGGTATCAGAGCTTGTGTCGAAACTCTGATTAAGAAGAAACCCTTAAAACCGATTTAACTACAAACCTTAAAAGATGACGACTGAAGCTGCACCAATCCCATCCATCACCTCAATCAGAATTCCTATCATCAAGAAGGGAGAATATGATCTCTGAAGCATGAAGATGAGGCAGTACATTGCTATCACAGACCATGCTCTGTGGGATGTGATTGTCAATGGTAATGTTGTTCTTGAAGAACCAGAAAAAATCCCAGGACAACCTAAACCACCTAAGCCAACCTTGCTAGCAGTTACAAAATGAAATCAAGATAAGGCTCTCAACATACTAATGTCTGCTATTCCTGATGGTCACCTACTAAAGTTTCATGATGCTAAGGATGCAAAACAACTATGGGCTGCTATTAAGACAAGATTTGGAGGTAACGATGCTTCCAAGAAGATGCAAAGAAATTTATTGAAGCAACAGTTTGAAACATTCACTGTTGGTGAACGAGAAGGTCTTGATGCTGCCTATAACAGATTCCAAAATCTTCTTAGTATGCTGGAGTTATATGGTGCAGAAGCATCTGTTGAAGATGCAAACTTGAAGTTCTTAAGGAGTTTACCATCTGCATGGCATGTGGTTGCTACTATGATTAGAGGACAACCTGGTTTGGATTCTATGGACTTTGATGATCTCTACAATAACTTAAAGGTGTATGAGCATGAGATGAATGGTAAAATAAGTTCAAGTTCACATCAGAAATCCCAAAACATTGCTTTTTTGTCTTCTAAAAACAGAAGCAGTACCTCCACTAAAAGTACTGCTTATCATGTCCAAAGTACTGTTGGTGATAAACAACACATTTGCACAACCATGACTACTACCACTTCATCACCATCAAACAACACCAATCTGATGATGTTGTATGTTCCTTCTTTGCTCAACAAGCCACTTTACCTGTTACTTATCAAGAAGACTTGTTGCAAATTGAAGAGGATGCTCTAGAAGAAATTGACATAAGATGGCAAGTTTCCATGATCACTGCAAGGATCAAGAAGTTCATGAACAAAACAGGAAGAGGTATTGAATTCAAAGCAAAACAGGGTATAGCATTTGTCTATCTAAGATTGAATGCTTCAATTGTCAAAAACTTGGACACTTTGCAAGAGAATGCAAGTTTGCAAAATATCAGGCAAATAGAATGATTGAAAAACCCAAGGTTGAAAGAAAGGAAGTTCCTATTGCAAAACCAAAATCACAAGCTTTGGTGGCTCAAGAAAATCTATCAGAGGTTGACTGGAGTAATGAATTTGATGATGAACCAGTAACCTACTCTATGGTTGCATTGGAAGAGTTTGTTTGGAGCATAGCTTTTGATGAGGAACCAGGATTTGCTGCTTTGGAATCAAGAGATGGCCTTGGAAGCTTTGATTGGAGCATGGAAAGTGAAGAAGAACCTGTTCTGTGTGCTATGATAGCTACTTCACCAAGTTCATCCACTATCTCTGAGGTATGCTCTAAATGTAGTATTTTTATCAAAAATTGCTTAAAGAATATAAGACTGATAGAGATAATTGTAGAAAGGCTAGGCCTGAGGTAGCTGGCTATCAACTGACTTTAGAGTCAATGGAAGCCAAAATAATCACTCATGAAAATAATGAAATGGCTTGGGCAGAAAAATATGAGCAACAAGAGTATCAATTAAAATTGAGTGAATGAAAGTTAGGATGTAAGGTTTCTGAACATGAAAAGATCACTAAAGAAAGGGATGATTTGTTAGCAAAACTTGCTAGTTGGAAAGAATCTGGTCTTTCACATGTTAGTTTTGTTGAGAAACAAAGAACAACAAACATTAAAACTGGCCTAGGTTATGATGTTAAGTATAGTTATTCAGAGGAGATCTCAACTAGTGATGCAGAACTCACTAGCTTAGAAGCAAACACATCTAGTAATGAGGAATCAATTAGTCCAACACCTCCTAAATTTAAGAAAGAAAAGGGATATAATGAAGTTCCTCCACCCACTGGTAGCTTTCAACCACTTAGGAAAGATGTTTCTCGTTTTTGAGTAGACAATTTGGAGTTTAGGAAAAATCTTACTGGTCAATTTAATTCAAGTCCATCTGGTTCTGAATCCTTAAAAGAAACAGTTGAGAAATCTAAGGATGATAACAAAAGGAGTAATGTTAAGGGTTCAGGGTGTGTTAATAATGATAAAAAGTTTCCTAAAGATTTTTCAAAACAAGCAGTACTTCCAAAAACTTCTCAAAGTACTACTGGACATCCAGCAGTACCTCCAAGTAAAACTTTTCAAAATACTACTAACTTTAGAAAATCTTTTAATCATTCACCAAAAAGTCAAGATAGTTTTGGTCATAGAATTAATGGAAGAGGATTTGGGAATATGGATCAAAGGTTATGTTTTGTATGCTATAGTCCTGATCATTTGATTAAGGACTGTGACTTTCACTCAGAATATTTAAGTCAATTCCCAAAGACCACATCTACCAACCATAGGTCAAGGGAGAATAAACCAGTTTGGAATCACTCAAATAGGGTTAACTATAGTAATTTCCCAAAAGACTATAGTACCCTCATCAGAAAAGACGTTTTTCCAAACCACCAGTACCCTCAAGAGATATTTTTCAAAGTACTGGTAAGTCAAATGTCTCTCAAGCAGTACCCTCTCAAAGTACTGCTAAGAATTCACCCAATCAAGGTACTACTAGCACTTTTTCGAATGTAAGACCAAGGAGGTTCAACTACTATAAACCTAGAAGGCCTTACACCTCAAGTAGAGTACCTAGATCAAAGAACTCAACACACATTGTTAAATCTAAATGGGTTAAGAAAGAAAGTACTGATGGGGGACCAACAGTACTTTCAGCAAGTAAGGATGAAAAAGAAAGTGTTGTTGAAAATCCAACACAGGTTTTGGAATCAAAGAAAATAATCTTGATCATGCTTTAAAAAACAGTGGAGATTACATACTCAAAGAATTTAAGTATGTCACTTCACAAGGGGAACACAAGTCAATAATGGCTCGGATTCCTAAAAGAAACTAACCTTTTCATCTTTTATGCAGGGCAACCTAGAAGAGGAGCTTAAGGATCATATTATTATTGATAGTGGTTGCTTTGGCCGCATGACAAGAGATAAGGAGATTCTGTCAGACTTTAAGGCATATTTTGGAGGAAGAGTTGCTTTTGGGAATGATCCTATTGGAGGAAGAATTACTGGCAAAGGAACCATCAAGACTGGATGCATTGATTTTGAGAATGTTCGTTATGTGAAGGAGCTTAAATTCAATCTTTTGTCACTATCTCAGATCTGTGACAAGAAACATCCTGTTTTATTCCTTGACACAGAATGTCTTATTCTCTCTCCTAAGTTCTAGTTTGTTGATGATCACTTGGTAACCTTGAGAGTACCAAGAACCAATGACGTGTACAGCTTAGATTTGAAGAATATCAACTCTATTGAAAGAGCAACATGTTTAGTGGCAAGGGCAACAATGGAAGAAGCACATCTATGGCATAGAATATTAGGACATGTGAATTTCAAGAATATCAACAAGTTGGTCAAAGGCAATTTAGTTAGAGGTTTACCTTCTAAAACATACAAGAATGATCATTCATGTTTGGCCTGCAAGAAGGGTAAACAACACAAAGATTCATGCAAAAAGATTGAAGAAAGAACTATTAGAGAGCCTTTGGAGTTGTTGAACATGGATATATTTGGACCTGTTTCTGTTGAAAGCTTAAACAAGAAGAAATACTGCTTAGTTATAACAGATGATTGTTGCAGATTTAGTTGGGTCATTTTCTTGGGATTTAAAGATGAAACCTTTGATGCTATTCATGATCTTATAATCGCCCTTGAAAATCAATTGAGACTCAAAGTCAGATCCATTAGATGTGATAATGGGACTGAATTCAAAAACAAGCCTATGGATGAATTTTATGCCAAGAAAGGAATTAAGAGGGAGTTTAGCATTGCTCGAACTCCACAGCAGAATGGTGTTGCAGAAAGGAAGAATAGAACATTGATAGAATCAGCAAGAATAATTCTTGCAGATTCTCTATTACCTATTCTATTTTGGGTTGAAGCTGTAAGTGTTGCTTGCTATGTGTTAAATAGAGTATCAGTCACTAAACCTTAGATGAAACCTTTTAGCTGTCCTCTGACTATTATGAATACTAGTGATTCTCTGGGAAAATTTGATGGCAAGTTAGATGAAGGATACTTATTGGGTTACTGTACAAATAGCAAAGGATTTATAGTGTACAACAAGGCTACCAAAAAGGTTCAAGAATGTATTCATGTTGATTTTCTTGAAGATCAAGAAAGTAAAAAAGGTAAAGGTCCTGATTGGATGTTTGATCTTGATATTTTGACTCCTTCTATGAACTATGTTCCTGTCAGAGAAGAAAATCAAGTTGTTCACAAAGAAGAAGATTCACAGTACATTGTTCATGGAATCAATGTTAGACCTGAAGATGTTCCTGATGAAGATCCCATAACTATTGAAAAGGAGAAAAGTACTGTTCCACCAGATTCCATATTATTTGATGAAGACCAAGCTATTCAAGATGAACTTAATAGGATGCTTTTCAAGAAACCATTGCAAAATCCTATGAGGATGATCAAATGAGAGCTTATGAAGCAGAAAAGAAAGAGGCTAAATTCACAGATAACTCTCACAGTACTTTGAATCAAAGTACTGCTGAACCAGTTGAAAGTACTTCTAATGTCTTCAGTACATCAGATTTGGTCAATACTGATGATTCTAATCCTGATGATTTAAATAATCCAAACATGCCTGATTTAGAAGACATTGATGATGAGTTTAATGATGAAGGCATTTTCTCAAACTCTCATGAAGATCCTGACTTAACAAATTTAGAAGATGATCTTGAAGTTCCACCAACTCCTACATTAAGAGTTCATAAAAATCATCCTGCTAGTCAAGTCATTAGACCTTCCACTTCAGGAATGCTCACAAGAACAAAAGCTAAAGCTCTCTCTAAGAAACATACTGCTTTACTTAGCTTTGTTTATAAACAAAATAGGGTGAACAATAAGGATCAACAAATGTGCCTATTTGCTTGCTTTCTATCTCAAGTAGAACCTAAGAGGGTATCTCAAGCATTAGCTGAGGAGAGTTGGGTTGAAGCCATGCAAGAAGAACTTTTACAATTCAAACTTCAAGAGGTTTGGGTATTATGTGATTTACCAGATGGAAAGAGATTAATAGGTACAAGATGGGTTTTCAGGATTAAGAGAGATGAAAGAGGGAATGTCATCAAGAACAAAGCACGATTGGTTACACAAGGATATAGACAAGAAGAAGGAGTGGACTATGATGAAGTGTTTGCTCCTGTAGCAAGAATTGAAGCTATAAGGTTATTTCTTGCTTTTGCATCTTATATGGGATTTCCTTACCAAATGGATGTCAAAAGTGCCTTTCTTTATGGTACCATTACAGAAGAAGTTTATGTTAAACAACCCCTGGTTTTGAGGATCCTGCACATCCAAACAAAGTCTATAAAGTTATTAAGGTTCTGTATGGCCTCCATCAAGCTCATAGAGCTTGGTATGAAAGACTTTCCACTTTTCTATTACAACATGGCTACAGGAGAGGTGCAATTGATAAGACTTTGTTTATCAAGAGAGACAAAAAGGATATTATGCTTGTTCAAGTTTATATGGATGACATCATTTTTGGAGCCACAAAACAGTCAATGGTGAAAGAATTTGAGCAGCTCATGCAACAAGAGTTTCAAATGAGTTCTATGGGTGAATTAACTTTCTTTTTGGGACTTCAAGTTAAACAATCAAGTAGTGGAATCTCTATTAGTCAAGATAAGTATGTCACTGACATTCTAAAAAGGATTAACATCACCACTGTCAAGCCAGCCACCATACCTATTGATGCTACTAAAGCATTATGAAAAGATGAAGATAGAGAAGATGTGGATGTTAAACTTTAGAGATCCATGATTGGTTGCCTTATGTACTTAACTGCATCTAGACCTGACATCATGTTTATGTGCAAGACATCAAGTCAAACCCAAGGTTTCTCATATGAATGCAGTCAAGAGGATTTTTAGGTATCTCAAGCAACAACCTAAGTTAGGATTGAGGTATCCTAGGGATTCCCCTTTTCACTTGGAAGCTTTTTCAAACAGTGATTATGCAGAAGATAATTATGATAGAAGATCAACCACTGGAGGATGCCAATATCTTGGAAGGAGATTAGTCTCATGGCACTGTAAGAAACAAACAATTGCAGCAACATCATCCAATGAAGCAGAATATATTGCTGCTGCAAGTTGTTGTGGACAAGTACTTTGGTTGCAGAATCAACTCTTGGATTATGGATTCAATTTTAAGAATACTCCAATCAACATTGACAATTAGAGTACAATTTGCATTGTGAAGTATCCTGTTTATCATTCCAAGACCAAGCACATTTATATTAGACATCACTTTATTCGTGATTGCTATGAGCACAGGCTTATTAATGTGATTAAAGTCCACACAGATGATAATGTAGCTGATTTACTCACAAAGGGATTTGATGTTTCAAGATTCAACCATTTAGTGGTCAATATTGGTATGATTAACTATTAAGCTACATTTGAGGGGAGGATTTAGTTAAGTTTAGAATACTTCCTTAAAGGTTTTTTTTGAAAGTATATGCTTTGTTTGAGGGGAGGCAACACAGTTATTCTTTTAAAGATATACTTTGATGTATCCGTTTGTGGAAAGGATTGCTTTGTCCTCAATGAAAGTACTGCTTATTCCTAGATGGAAGGTACTGCTCTTTTGTCGGATACTGTTCAACGGTCAAAAATAAGGGATAAAAAGTAACAAACTTGCTACGGAGGGGATAAACGCCAAAAATAACGGTAAAATCATTAATTGGGCCGTGATTTTTTAAATCTCACCCATATATTTATGCGATAATCTCTTCCATTCATTTTACTTTCATCTTTATCCCTTTTCATTCCTTCAATCTTCAACAAATCCACCGCCGACAAACATATTCTTCCAAAAACAATCAATGGCTACTCGTCCAACATGTAGTAAGCATAATATGATCGCCAATTTGGACAAGACGGCGTTGAATGTAGATTTTCATGCCATTATTGATTTCTTAACTGGGTCGTCAGTTAATTATGCTCTACTGGTCAGTCCTGACATTATTGGACCTTGGATTCAAGCATTTTGGGCTACTGTTGAATCTTCTATTCAAGATGATGAAGATGCTGAATCTTTTATTCAAGCTATGGTTGCTGGAAGGCCAATTCGAATCACTGAGGCTACAATAAGGGAAGATTTATTGTTTCATGGTGAAGAAGGTACTGTTTGCTTTGATAGACAAATACTATGGAGTACACTCAGAGATATAGGATATGAAGGTGATCTCACTAAAATTACTTTTCAGAAGCCTTTATTTAGTCCTCATTGGAAGTATCTTATTCATGTTTTACTTCATTGCTTGAGTCCTAAAAGTACTGCCTGGGATCAGTTTGTTCAAAGCATAGCCTCTGCATTAGTAGGATTAGCTACCAATCAACCTTTTAATTTCTCACATATGATCTTTGATGGTATGCTATCTCATATCAATAATAGTTCACCATTTTTGATGTATCCTAGATTTGTTCAGTTGTTTTTGAACAAACAGCTTGAGGATCTTCCTAAACCTCCAAGTTTTTTACCTGCTGTCTTACTTCCTTCAAAGGTGTTTACATTCATGGCTAAAAAGAGTGTCAAGTTTTTTTGGCGCAATACACCTTTGACTGCTCATATCTTGGAAGTAGCACAAGCTGTTAGAGATGAAGCTGATTCACCTAGTGATACTGAGCATTCAGGTTCAAACCATACTCAATCACCAGCTCATGAATCTTCTCAACATACTGCTCCAAGGGAAGGTACTGTTTCTTTGCAAAGTGCTGCCCATGATGATTCAGATCAAGGTGTGAATCTACCACCATCTCCCAATGATTATACTTCCACAAATGGGTCTCAAACATCTGGAGGAGATGAGGGAGAAATGGATAATTATGCCTTGAAAAGGGAATTGCGAAGATTGAAGAAAGAGAATGCTGATCTAGCTGCACAACTATTGAAGTTGAAAGCTAAACTCAAGAGGATGCATAGATCTGTTTGGCCACTTGTTAAACATCACAGGTTATGGGTGAAGCAACAGAAAAAAAGTGGTCAGCACACTAAGAAGGTCTCTAAGTCTAAGATAAAGAAGCTCAAGAAGAAATCTTCATTCACATTGGGGAGGAATTTGGATAATGAGAATCTGAATGAAGATGATGAACCTCATGATGATCAAAATGAAGAAGCTCATACAATGCATTATGAGGATACACCATTCTTTGAAGACACTGCTCATCAAGATACTGCTGAAAGAAAAAGTGATGAAAATGAGCAAGTTATTTTTGAAGATAAGAATGTTGTTGTTTCTCAAGGTACTGATGTTCAGTGTACTGGTGCTCAAGGTACTGGTGTTCAAGGTACTTGACTCCTCCCAAACCAACCAGTCAACCGGGTGCAGTTGATAGGCCCACCTGGGAGAGAAAAGTCAAGTGTTTATAATCCGTGGAAGTACAGGGAAATCCCCGGGTCGTTAAGTCCCAACGAGATTAAAATTGTATTTTGAACGTTTTTGGGAATATGTGGCACTGAGGACAGTAACCAAGATGATTGGGGAATGATTATACTACTGATTGCTTGGTATTTGAACAATTTTGGAATAAAATTAACAATCACAGAGATACAGATATAATCACAAAAGCACAAATTGGGAAATCAGACTACAGACAGAGAAAAGTGGGTTTTAACAAATTACAAACTATAGGGGGTGCAAGTGAAACTATTCAAACTTAAAATAAAAAGAAAATTTAAAATGAAAATCAAATTATTTAAATGATTATTTTAATATTTAAATACTAATTAATTAATTAAAACTATTTAAAAAGTAAATTAAACCTAATTTAAATTAAACTAAAAATGATAAAGATTACAAATTAAACTAAAAACTTGCAAAACTATTTTCTAAACCTTAAAAGAACTTGAAGAAAGTATAAAAAATAAAAAGAAATATTTTTGTCTTTTTATGGGATTTCTATTAATTAAAAACTAATTATATTAATTAAACTATTTAAAGTATTTTAAATTACTAATAATACCTAAATGACTTAGAAAATTATAGAAAAATTTATAAAACTAATTAACAATCACAGGAATCCTAAAACATTATAAAAAAGCTTCTAAAAATTAATTTTAGACTAATTTACTAATTATTTACTTATTAATTAATTTAAATCTAATTTAACTAAATTAAATAAGAAAATGAGAAAATGAATAGTAGAATTTAAAAATCTATTTTCTAAAAGTCTTAACTAATCTATTAAACCTAGGAAAAATATAAAAACTACTATTGTTAATTAAAATTTAAGAAAACTATTTAATTACTAATATTACCTAATTAATTGTTTAAAATATTTTTAATTCTAATAATTAGTAAACTGATAAAAAAAAATCTAAGAAAATTTTTAAAAATACTTAAAGGTGATAGGAAATTAAGAAAATTATGAAAATGGTGAAGTGCTTATTAATAAGCTGAAAAGAAAATTAAAAAGATAGAATCTATTAAATAGAAGCTATCACTAATTTTAAATTTGGTTTTTTGTTGTTTTTTTCTTTTTGACAGATAAAAATAAGTTGAAAATAAGAAACTTTTACAAAACAACTTTTACAAAAGATTAAAAATAAGCTGTGTGCACCCCCAAGTGCTTAACAGTTGGAATTTTATGCTTATTAAGACTTGTGATTTTGTGAAAAGCTATTCAAATGAACAAATAAGCTACCACAGATGTATATCAACTTGAAATAAGACAAAAGTCACAAATAAGCACCCTGGATAAGCTGAAATGACAAAATAAGCACTTATCAACTACTTAGGCCAAGACAGGCCTGAAATGGGTGGATTTGGACCTCTGTGGGGTCCACAGAAGCCAAGGAAAGTCCAAAATGAAACTTGAAACCTAAAAAGGGACTTGTAGGCTTCACAATAAGCCAATAAGCAGGGCTTATGGCTTATTAACGAGCTCTGGGTGGGCTATGAAAGTTGTGGTCTCACACTGAGTAATCAGTGTATAGTCAGAGAATGACCAAACTTGATGGGGCTTGCAGCCCTATCAAATAAGCTCAAAATGGCAAAATAAGCACTAGGACTAGTAACTGAGCTTATTAGCTTTCTAAGAATCCAAATTACAGGGTGTGGGTCCCACTGGGTGAGTCACAAATCACTTTGGAAAATGGGGTAAAACCTGTGCACAAGGCATGCACTTGCCCTGCAGGTCAAAATACGCTAATCCACAAGCTTGTAGAAAAATCTAAAAAATAAGCTGACAATGGGCTTTTGTAGACTAGGTGACAAGCTTTAACTTCTGAAAAGGACAAGTTCTCAAAGTAAACACAAAAATAACAAAAATTCCTCCAAGATTTGGATTTCTGAAACAAAGGTGTATTTTGACTTTTTGAATATCAAGCTTAAGTTGACTTAAATGAACTTTGATCTTGGTTTTCTGATTGAAAATGATTAGTTAAGCCAATATAAGACTAAATTAAGCTAAACCACTCATAAGTGAATGGATTTGGGGCATATGCCACACTTAATCCAACACAGAGGGATAATTGGACCTATCGACGCTTGATTTTGACTTTTCTCTGAATATGACCTAGATATTATGCTTGTTCTGAGCTAATATGGACCTAAGTAACTTGTGTGAACCAAGAACAATAACAACTGAGCACTTGAACACCTAAGATCTCACTGATCCAAACACACCTTATAAATTGACCGTTTTGTGATTTTCAAAGCAAATGGGTGTTAGGGCTATTTCAACTGATCAGAGACAACTTATTATGATATCTTAAGCCTAATTGAACACTTAAATACAAGGAATAACAACAATAGACAAAGATTACCACTTATACTATTTTGACAGTGAAATTGAGATTTCAAGTAAACAACAATTTAAATGAACAAACTACTGAATTTAATCAATATTATTTCTAATTAACACTGAATAAACATGAATAAGCCAAAGAAACAACAATATAAGCAGTGCTACAGTGATATTTAAGAAATGAGTTTCAAAATCTTACAATGTGCATTCCTGCTTAACCCAATGAACCAAGGACCATTAGAACCACACCTAAAGGCTTCCACAAACCGCTAAACCCATGGCCATCCAGGATTAACCATGCTCCAGCTTAAATCATGAAACTTGCAATCTTTGACTTTTATTGACTTTTTATGTTTTTGAATTTTCTTGTAACTAAACTGAGTTTTGATGTTACTAATAGCTTTTATAAGCTATCTAGGAGCTTATATTAGCCTAAGAGTCCATAAGTCCCAATAATAACAACAATTCAGATCATTAAGAACTTTGAAATAAAATTGAAATTTGCAATACTGAGAAATGAAAGGAAACTTGAAATTGATTGATGAAAAAGATTAAATTACACTTGATTACACTACTACAATGCTTAAAAGCTTGATTTAAAACTGAAATTGAAAGTTACAAACTAAACGACACTATCTTTTTAAAATTAAACTACTACATGCTCCATGGTACTCCTCTTCTATTTATAGCTGAAGTTTAGGGTTCCTCAAAGCTTTCTGAGCAAATCCCAATCAATCTTGGCCTTTGAATCACTCTGAATCAATCCAGGCCCTTGATTCCATTTTTGGCGGGAAATGCCGTTTTGGCATTTTTCTCCATATTGCGTGTGGGGAGGGGGAGCATTAAATGGAGAGGTGATGTTAGGTGCAGAGGGTGGTGGGATGGTGATGATGGGATTACAAGTGGGGGCGGTTTTGCAGAGGTGGTATTGGAAGGGGTTAAGTGGTTTTGTGGGAGGGAAGGGTGAACAGTGGAGGTAGTATTGGCGGGGTTGACTGGTATTTGACCCTGGTGTGTGGGCTTTTTGAACTTGGGCCAAAGGTGGTGGGCTGGTGTGGTTGTGGTTGTGTTTGGATTTGGTTTGGGTTTATGAATAAAAAGGGGTCCAGTTGGTTTGTTTATTATCACAAGGACGAATATTGTAATTTCTGGATTTTTGAGGGTGGGTTTTGAAAACTTTCCAAAAGTATTAGCAAGGGTAAAACTTGCCAAGTTTCAATAATGTAAGGATTATAGTTGACTTTTCCATTTTTTTTAAAATTTCCAAGGACCTTTTCTGCCAAACTTTCAAACTTCAGGCACCAAATCTGTAATTTCGCCAAACTTTACAACCAAGGACCATTCCTGCCATAAATGAGAAGTACAAGGACAAAATTTGTTTTTCTCAAAGTTTTAATATCCCAGGGACCATTTTTGTCAATTTTCAAAGTTCAGGGACTAAACTTGCAATTTTGTGAAACTTTGCACCAAAGGACTAAATATGTAACTTTATGATTTAAAAGGACCTTTGGTGACATTTTCAAGTTTTTAGAATAACCAGGGACTAGATTTGACAACTTTTGAAAGATGAGGGACTGAAACTGCCAATTATACAAACTTTGTACATTTTTCATCTGTTTTTGATTATTTGGCATTTAAAACATATAAAACACATTCCTGAGATATTTTCATTATTTTGATGCAATTTTGAGCGTTTTTAGATGTTTTGGCAGCTCAGAATAGGTAAAAATGATGAGTGTTTGAGCACTCATCAGTACTGCTTCTCAAGGTACTGCTAGGCAAAATCTTATTACACCAAGAACTCTGAATTTTGATGAAGATGTTGGTCCTTCAAATCCTATTCAGCAAGAAGAACATAGTGCTAGTGATGATGAGACCATTGCTAACATTATCCTCAACATGTCAAGACCAAGAGGTATTAGTATTCCTGGAGTTGAACAATCTCAAATTTTACATTCTTCTTCTCAATCTACTGAAAATTTGGATCCAAAAGATAAAGGAAAAGGAATCATGATAGAATCCAAGAAAAAGAAGAAGAAGTATATTTTAGCAGAGCTAAAAGCAATTGAGGAAGCTAAAAATGAAGAAGTTGCCAGAAAGTTGCAAGTTGAATTGGATGCTAAACCAATAGAGTCAATTGTTCAACCAAGAAGGCCACAGACCATTGCACAACAAAGAAATGCCATGATGAGTTTTCTGAAGAGTCAAGGATATAAAGGCTTACAGAAGTTAAGATATCTAGAGATGAAAATCTTATATGATGGTGTTAGAGAAGCTATTCAAAGGAATGTTGATAGTATTATTCCTTATGAATCTGAAAAAGAAAAGCTGATTGTGGATGCAAGAAAAGATAGAGTTGCCAAAAGAAGCTTAAAGAGAAAAAGGACAACTAATGATGAATTGGTTGAGTTGAGAACAGACACAGTTGATGAGCGGAGAAATTATTTAAGAGTTGTTGATTTTGAGAATCCAAAGAAGTCAGAAGTTGGTGAGATAAAGTTTATGATTTCTACATTCTCTATTGTAGAATCATCAGAAGGAGACTATCTTATCTTTCATAGAGAAAATGGAAGCTTTAGAGTATTCAACCTGTTGTGGGACATACTGCACATGATAGACAGAGAAGATTTATATCATCTGTATCAACAAGTGCAAGTTTATTTTGAGAATATTTTTCCAACAGGAGTAGGATTAGTCTTACTGGGTGATCTTACAACCATCTGGGAAACAAAGCAAACAAGTAATGATGCTCTCTGGAATACTCAAGAAAATTGGGAAATCACAAGATGGAGATTCTTTGAATCATCAGGATTGCATTTACTTGAGTTAGAAGATGGTACCATGATTCATATGCTAGCAGAAAGGAGATATCCTTTTACAAAAGATCTTATGAGGAGAATGCTAGATCATGGTATGGAAGTTGAAAATGAGAATGAAATAGTACTGATGGTTATTGAATTGTTTATCAAATAGACAACTTCAGAAGATGATGATGCATGATTACTGGTATGGTTTTTATTATATAATTTTTTTAAGAATAAGTACTTTAATCAAAGTACTGCTAGACAAACAGTACTTTATCAAAGTACTGCTTGCAGCATTAAACCAGTTAAGTCTTTTGATTAAAATTAAAAATAAAAGGGCAAAAGCTTTTTTAAGCATAAGATGACAGCAACAAATTGTTTTGAGAGTAACAAATGGTGTTATTACTTGTACTACACAACAAATGGTAATCAACTCACCATGTTTAATAAAAAAGAAAGAGTTTGATTCATCATGAGGGTACGGCTCTAATGTGATTATCTAATCCGTTTTTAGTTGACAATTTACTAAAAATTGTATGGTTTTCAACTCACCATATCTGTAATAGTGAAGAGTTGGCTAGCCCACAAGAAAATGGCTTGTGGTAAAGGCTGTGGAAAATCTATTTGTATGGTAATTAGATCACCATGGTAGTGTTTGTACTAAAAGAACTAACTAGTCCAAAAGCAAACGGCTCTTGGTAAGTACTTAACAAATCCGTTGATAGCTGATGATTTGCTAAAAATCATATGGTTATCAATGTACCATGGTTTTTAACCTAAACATTGGCTACTACAGAATTAATGGCTTTGGTAAAGAGACATCTAATCCATTAATTTTTAATGATTCACCTCTCACAGGAGTTAACACACCTGGAAGTGATGAGAATAGTATGACACTTTATGATCTGATGTACACTTTGTCATATGTTGCTGAGTAGCTGAAATTAGTTGCTGTGAAGATATCATCTGTTGCTGATAAAGAGTACTTTGATGATGACAATACACACATTGAGCATAAGACAGACAGAAGTTAAAGATACAATCTTTCCTTGAAGACAAAGATGCTGTAGTTAAAGAATCACAAAGAAACTTGAAATCAAGCAAGTAGAATTCAAGTTAGGGGAGGATTGTTGGGATAAAAAGTCAAAGTACTGTTGACGAATCAAAGTACTGCTCATGTATAAAGGTCAAAGTACTGCTCAAGTGAAGAAAGTCAAAGTACTGCTATTGTTAAATGGCTAATATGCAAATCGTTAAAGGATTGTTATGTAAAGTTATGATTATTAGATTAGAATATTCTAGAAGTAGTTTACTTAGAATTAGTTTACTTGTCGTAGAAGAATTGTAAACCGACTAGGGTTTTCCTTATGCCTATAAAAGGACCCCTATGATGGTATTAGATATATGCATACGTACGATATTAG
This sequence comes from Artemisia argyi, assembly GCA_030686995.1. Lineage (NCBI taxonomy): Eukaryota > Viridiplantae > Streptophyta > Magnoliopsida > Asterales > Asteraceae > Artemisia > Artemisia argyi. Next base: position 56,452,451 of record CM060695.1, read on the forward strand.
AGAGTTATTTAGCGATTAGGGTTGTTAGTGAATCTGTATAATAAGCAGGTTCAAAGTTTGGTTTTAATATAATCATTGAATTTTTGTTATTCTTCTTAGCTTTTTTGAAGTAGATTCCGCACACTTAAATGATTTATATCAGTGTTTCATTATTACTAGTTTTGGAGTTATTCAAGACTGCTAAACCTTTACAAGCTACATAGTTAGTTTGATCAGAGTATACATCGATCCAACAGAAAGAAAAAAAAATAAAACATTTAGCAATGATTATACATGACAATTATTGAAAGAAAGAAACACAACAGTTAGCAATAGGGAAAAGTAGTAGTATTACCATTGGTTTCTTTAGTCTCCAATGGGTGTCATCATCATAAATAGGGTAGTTGTCGCTCTTTTTAGATTTATGAACAACGAAAAAGGGGTCAGTTATCCTAACTTCATTACCTTTAATGTGCTTCAACAAAACTTCCATGAATCGTTCATGTTGCCTAAGCAGTGGTCCTAAACCACTAGTGTAACACCCCCAAAATTCGGGTCCAGCGAAAGCATACATGTCACTGGGGTGCTACTCAATTAGTATCATAACACAAGTACAAAGAACGGTTTTTATCTCAAACATTTAGAATAACTTTCATTATCAAAAATATTCAAATTTACACCGTTCAAAAATAGTGCAGAAATATAGGCCCATGAAAGAGTTTAAGCGGTCCCAGTTATAACAGAGTCATGTATGACCATGTCATGCCATGCCAAAGCCTTCAACAGTTAACTATCGCCTTAACCTGAAAATACATGCTAAAAAGTGTCAACACGAGGTTGGTGAGTTCATAGGTTTATAATAAAACAGTAGTATTGTGAGTTTAATAGAGAGTTTTGTGACCGCTGTGTAGCTCACAATGTCATGAAAATAGTGTTTACTTTATAGTAAAATTAGAATTGTGGACCATGAGTAGAGTGTGTGATCATTACAAAGAATATAATGTCACGTAGTTAATAGTCTATTACGCTAGCACTAAGTTCATGCAACCGAAGTTTGACAGTGTGCATGCTCTAGAAGCACGTTAAATAAAGCCCTTGTAAGTGTCTATCCCGTGACACTCGTGTTTCGACATGTTATACGCTCGCGTTTGCCTATCCGGCCAAACCGAACCGGGGTGTCAACCCCAATAGATCTATTTATAGCATTCGCGCTTCCCAGCAGGAATTGACGGTTCATGAGTTTGGGCATTGTGGGATTCAGTGTCTTAGGCTAATCCGCGTAATAGTGTAAATAAAGCATAAGTTTCAGTGTGGTCCATAAAAGTGTTTGCATAAAAGCAATTGTCATTCAATAGAAGTGTTTGCGTAACAACAATGATTTGTAAAGTGTTTTGCATATAAGCAATAGTTCATAGAGTGAGTAGCATAAAAGCAATAGTTCATAAAGTGTGTTGCATAAAAGCAATAATTCATAAAGTATGTTGCATAAAAGCAATAGTTCATAAAGTGTGTTGCATGATTATAAAACACTTGTGTATGTTAGAAAATAATCAAGTATGCAACCAATATATACATAGGTACATTTGAATAATCAATCAAGTATTCAGCAAAACAGTAGTATTTAAGTAAGCAATTGCGCATTCAAATAAAACAAGCGTTGAGTTTAGTTAAAAATGAGCATGTATTATCCCCCAAAATAGTTATAAAACAAGTAAAAGTAGGGGTCATGAACTCACCTTAATGGAGTATGCAGTAAACCAAGTGAGTCAAATGGAGTGTGGCACCAACACGCGACCTAGATTAGTAAGGCATGACTTAGTTCCTAGTTTAAGCTCAAGACCTAACGAAGTTTAATTAAACATAAAAGTTTTAGAGTGTCGTGTTACTGTTGCTTGTGTGGTAGCACTTAAGTTTGAAAAAGGTTTTCTAAACGTTTGTGGGTATTGGCTCTTGGAAGTGTGTAAGCGTTAAATTTATATGACGAAAGGTACTCGTTAGGCGAGTATACGAGAGACAAGTGCCGAAATAATTATTGAGCGTTGTCGAGAAAATGTGAAAAAGTGTTTATAATTTATATTATTATACATGTAACTACGTGATAAAAATGAGCATGACTCGTGCATATATGTGGGTTTTTCGTGGTAACTATAAGGTAAAAAATATATGTTTAGGAAAGAAAGGCCGTTTTATAATTTTATAAAACTTTAGTAGGTTTCTTATATATAATCTTTTCGAGTGTGAAAAACTTAATTAGGCAGTATAAGTAAATAAGCATGTCTTTATCTTTAGTTAGTACATAATTATAAAGTTGTAGTTTTAATATTTGTAAAGCTAAGTTCCAAGGGATAGTTTAGAATTTGTTTATAAATACTTTTCAACCGGTCGTTTTGTGTGTAAAAACGAATGGTGTCATGAAGATTTGTACATGTAAGAAAAATATGCAGTTGCCTGTGGTCGAGCAAAAGAAGAATCGAAAATGAGTAAGACGTTTTCGGACGAGAGTCGCGGGACACACGAGTACGACACATATATACGAAACATGCATAGTGCATTATTTTGTTTTTGTTCTAATGATTTTCGAAAAGAGATCGGATGGGCTGTGGCCAAATGTTGCTTCAGATTAAAACATTTGGTAAAGTGTTGGGCTTGGCCCGTCAACTAAAAATAGTTAACATGAGTTATTGGCGGGCTTCAGCTCAAGGGCAATTTCTCAATGCAAAAGGATTAGCAGACTTTGTGTTTCATTATCCTTATTGCACAATTTCAAAACGAAATGAAACAGTTTTTGGCCACTAAACCAATACACCAAACGGACGTCTAGGAGGGTCTTGCCAACACTACACGTTTTTGACTCGAAACCTTTAAATACATGTATATCAATTCAACCAACCAACGGGGAGACGTAGCAAAACTAGAGGCGTCTCGAATCATTCTCGACACAAACAATGTGCAACCAAAACCAAAATTTAATCAACTCATGCTTCATTTACTAGTTCTCAAAGAGAAGAAACCCACTGTGGGTTTCGATTTAGCACAAACAAACCCAAGAGAAACCCTTTGCCATATTATTTTTACAAGGTTTTTAGAGGTGCAAAAAGATTATAAAAAAATGTACCCATTATAACTGTAGTTGTTTTGAAACTCTTTTAGGTAGTCAACTCAACCGCGCCTAGCTTGGCTCGAGCGACCAAAACCAACCAGTAACATGACTTAGCCAGAACAGCCATCGACTAAATGGTTTAACGCTATTCCAAAGACTAAAGACAGAGAAACACGACTTCCGTAATCTAGCCAACATAAAACTAGTTTTGATTTGATAACACTTCTACCACACAAGTATTTTGTTAACAACAACCAGAGAAAAATATAGCCGATTTATCAACTATCCATAGTTATTTCAGGGTCGATTCTTATCAATTCACCATTATCAAAACCCACTTAACGCAACTAGTTAAATCAATTTCTAACAAGGTCGATTCATGTTTATTTCAAACCAACTTATCAATTTCCAACAACATAAAGATTCGAAAGAAGAAAAGAATTAAATCGGATTAGGATTCTTACACAACGGAGTCGGTTAAAAACGATCAAGAGTGTTTGGCCTTTACTAACTTAGTGTTGGTACGCATGTGGTGTTTTGTGCGAGATAATTCTCGTGTTTGATCAACAATGATCAGTAACAACTAGAAAATGGCACATTTACATTTTCTGATAAAATAACCCATGTAGTGATTTACAGTGTGCGGGTTTGTTTTCCCGAAATAGTTTTGTAAGCTCATGCACACTTAGATAAATAGTTTGGTAATAATAAATTGACACTTATTATTTAAAATTAGTTTGGAAAATTCCAGTTTGTTACAACTAGGCCCTGCTCCATCAACAACTTCCGGTGTGTCATTGTCATTATCCTCATTTTGTTATTCGGCCTCTTGCTCATCAGATGTTGTGTGTTTGTTTTCTATTATCCGTTTTCTCAATTGGATTACCGCATATTCACCGTCACTAAGATACTCATAGGACTTATCTATTTGACAATCAGAGTTGTAAGACTCATAAGCAGATGAGTCATGATCATTGTTCTCATTGTTTTCTTCAGCTTTAGTGTCAGAATCAGAGGATACTTGAGGATTGGTGTTCTCTCTTATCGTTATACCAGTAACCATAGGAACATTGCTACTCCCTCCGTCCCAAAATTATAGTCCCCTTTTGACTTTTTCGGTCTTTATCTTTCAACTTTGACCTTTAATATTTTTGTTTATATTACATAATACTTGATGCAAAATATATGAATGAATTGAGTGTTAAATATATTTTTCATTGTTATAATTTTCATCAACTATTGTATAATACAAACAAAAATATTTAAAGTCAAAGTTGAGAAAGAAAGACTGAAAAAGTCAAAAGGGGACTATAATTTTGGGACGGAGGTAGTAATAATTTTTTTGTTGGCTTCTTTTCCCCTTTCATAACCGACTTTCCTTTATCAAGTTTTTTCTGCCTAGCTAGCACAACAGCATCTATATTAGCATCTGGGTGACCATCAACATCCATATCATCTACATTTTCAACCTCATTGATTGCAACCTCGGAAACAACGTCATTGACTACAACCTCATCAACAACCTCATTGTCCACAGCCCTAACCTCTAGTACCTCATCATCTGCTATCTTATCAAGTTGTTGATTGTACTCCTAATACACCTCATCTTCACTTAGGGGTGGGTAATCATATGCCAAATCATCCTGATAACTCCATGCTCTTGTGAATGTAACCTTACCCTCAAAATCTTTCCTAAGTGGCCTATCTTTAAGTGGATGAGACCTTAAATAGGGAGAGTGTGCTTCTTCCTCAGCCCAAGCAATCAACTCCTCATAAGACATACTATCGGCATCCTTTTTCATCTTTTCATGTTTTTTCCTTTTTGATGTTACCTCAGAGTCTGAAATTTCTAAACAAAGGTTGTGGTGGTAGTATGGTGCTAGGTTTTGGGGTGCATGAGCAACATACAAATTTACGTTCTTATGCTGTTGGGCTAGATCATACAATGCATGAATATCTGAATCCCTTCAATAATTTTTAACCCTCCACTATCAATGTCTAACTCAGGAATGCAAACAAACAAAGCCCATATATTTTGCTTAACCTTAGCAACTAAAATATCTAAAAGTGGGCTAAACATAATTCTATCAGTTGTTGCGGCCATTAGAATCTCCCTACCAAAATCATACCTTAAGGGGTCAAACATGAAGACACCATTGTAGTGTATTTTGAAGACCACATGAAGTGGTACCTCCATCAAACCTGTAAAAATCAAAATAATGTAATCAAAACCCTAATTTATGAAACCCAAAAAAACAAAATTATATTTATAATAAATTAATACATGATTGGTGTCAGACAGTCAGATAATATCAACCAAGTTATGGTCAACAAGTCAGACAGCCTAAACCAATACTCCGTGGAATTTAGTGTTTCCCCGGATCGTTAGATCCCAACGAGATGTGAAATCTGAAATAAAACGACTTTGAGATCAGGTGAATTGAATAGGAAAAGGTTTTAAGTGATTGTACTACTGAAAAATAAGAGTGAATAGCTTAAATAAGCTATATCAATCAATACGTGAAATCAGATACATATAAGTGAAAAAGGGACTGAAAAACGTGAACGTTTACTAATTAAACGTAAACAAAAACAAATTTAACAATAGTAAGATTTTATAAGCCTTAGGGGCTTAAATGCAAATTAAATAAATTTAAAATATTTATTTTATAATTAAAAACTATTTAATTAATTTATTATTATTTAATAACTATTATTAATTATTTAATAATTAACTAATAATTAAGAAAATGTAAAATAAGTCTAGAAAATTAAAATTAAAATTTCTAAAAATCTAAAATATTATAAAACTTATTTTAAAACTAAAATTATATTTTTCACACTATTTATCTATTTATTATTAATTAATTATTATTTAACTAATTATATTGATTTAAATTATTATAAATACTAAAAAGACTTAGATAATTATGAAAAATTTTACATATCTAATTAACCATTACAGGAATCCTAAAAAAATTATAAAAAGTTTATATTATGTATTTTTAATCTAATTTACTAATTATTATTCTATTTATTAATTATTTATCAATTAAACTAATTATATTATTAAAAATAGAAAATGAACAGTATAAATCCTAGAAAAATTTATAAAATTACTTTACCTTATATAAAATCTATAAAAATTATAAAAACTATGTGGTACTTTATAAAATATGATTATGCTAATTAATTCTTATTTATTATTTAATTATTAATTTAACTAATATTAATTCTAAATAATACCAAATGACAAAGGAAAATTCTGGAAAAATTTATAAAATTACTTTAATATATAAGAGATTTAATAAAAATATAAAATAGCAGAAGTGCTTAAAAAATAAGCTAAAAAGAAAATTAAATAGATAATTTCTATTAAATAGAAGCTATCACTATAATTAAGTTTGGTTTTTTCTTGTTTTTCTTTTACAAAACTAATTAAATACTTAAAATAAGAAACTTTAATAAAGGAAAATAATTTATAGACACAGAATAAGCACTATGAGTGCTTATTACTCAAAACAGTTGACTTTTATTGACTTTGCTAAGAAATAAGCTCAACTGAGCTTGTGTGGGGTCCACAAGGTAAAACCTGGTACAAATGAGTTATTTGGATGACAATAAGCAAGAATCACTTAAATAAGTTGACCAAATAAGCTAGGAATCCTAAATAAGCACTTGCTTATTTCAATTCTGAGGCAGACTTGGGACAGATTTAAGAGGTCAAATTAAGTGGGGTCCACAGATGTACAGGTCAGCCAAAGGGTCAATTGTTGAACCCTGGTAGGAGGGGGGTTGTAAGAACTAACTTATGGGGTGTGGGACCCACTGAGTCAACCACAATGGACCACCAAAGGTGGTGGGTGAGCTATGGTCTGCTGAGACAGAGCACACACTTGCCCTGCAAGTGTGTTTAAGCAGTTGTGGGGTCCACAAATAAAATAGTAAAAATTGGACAAAAATACCCTTAACTAGACAAGCTGGGACACAAGCTTTTCCCAAAAGGTGACAAGCTCAAGCTCTATACTCAGGTCTAAAAACTTCAAGTAATATTGGCCATTTTAACTGTCAAGGTAATTTTTGACTTTTAACAATAATGATCCAAGTTGACTTTTACCACTTTTGAGCTAGATTTATGAGCTGATTATGTTATAGTAAGATGAAATAAAGTTATAACAAGCTTCTCTAACAAATTATTAACATGTAAACAAGATTTGGCATGCAAATTTCTAAATAGTGACAGTAGGTTAAAGATCCAAGTGATTTTTGACTTTTAGACCTAAACTTACCCAATTATATGACTTACCTAACTGACTTAGACCTAATATGACTTGTGTAAACAGAAAACAACAATAAATACAACCTATAATACAGTGAATAGCACAGATCCAAACACTCCTTAAAAGTTATATATTGATGATTTTCAAAGTAAAACAAAGTTATAATCCATAAAACTGATTCTAAATACTATAATATGATTAATTAAAATCAAATAAACATGAATCAACCTTACCACAAGCTTATAACTCAGATTTGCTAATTATTAGTTTTCCACTGTGAGATTTTTAACTTAAGCTACAATGATTCTCAATGAACAAACAAACAATTTTAAACTATATTATAACTAATAAACAACAGACAATTATAAAAACACAAGTATAACTAGGTTTAAACAACAAAGATATTGAAATGAAAAAGTGAAATTGAGCTTACAAATGAGCAATCAAGCTGAACTTATAAAACCAAGAACCTAGATCACACCTATATGCTTTCCACAAAGCCTCTAACCCAGGGCAATCCACAATCAACCCTGCTCCATTGCTTGCCTCTCTTGTACCATGATTTTTTATTTTTTTACTAATTTTTCTTGATTTTTTATGTATTTTCTGTTTTGATGCTACACTTGGATTTTATGTTTCTAAAAGCTTGTTTAAGCTTTGTCAAAGCTTAAGTGAACTTATTTAATCCTTGTAATCCACTGCAAACAACAAATAGGCTATTTGATAATTTTGAGTGAAAAGGTAATATGCAAATTTGAGAATTATACAGAAAACTTGAAATCTATTATTACCAAAGGGTTAAGATACACTGATGTTCAAGAAATACAACTTGAAAAACTTTAAAGATACAAAGCAACTTGAGAATTTAACTAGTCGACATACATTATTGAAAATTAAACTAGATATATTACTACATTGCTTCTTTCTTCAATTATATAGATATTTCTGCTTTCCACATGTCCACTGATCAAATCCCACCAATCTTGAGCCATTGATTCAGTCAGAGTAATCCTAGCCGTTTAAACTCCTTTTTGGCGCCAATTCTAGAATAGGTAGCTTATGGCTATTTCAGTTCAATTAAAGAACTTTGGAAGATTGTGGAGGTATAAGGGACATGATTGGAAGGGTTTAGTGGGTTTAGGTTGAAAACAGAGGTGTAGAGGAAGAGGTAAAGTGTTGAGTAGTGGGGAAGCATTAATTGGTGAGTGGGTTGAAATGATGAGGGGTGTGAGGTGTTAGGCCAGCTGGGGGGTTGAGGTGGATGAAAACCATGGTGGTTTTGGGTTGCAGGCTGAGGAGAGGGGGTGGAACAGTGGTGGTGGTATTGGGGAAGACGGTCAACGAGGGGGTCAAACCCCCCGTTTTATTAAAAGGGTGCGTTGGGTTTACTTGGTGGGCTGGGAAACCGGCAAGGCCCAAAAAAATATAAAAAGGGTGGGCTAGGCTAGTTGTGTTTGGACCAGGTTTTGGTTTTGGGGCTTATAATAAACACAAGGGTCCGGTTTGGTTTTTTAGTGAACAAGGACCAATTATGTAATTTTGACAAAATATAGGGGCTGGATTTGCAACTTTCCCAAATATTTATAAGGACTATTTTTGTCATTCTTGAATAACCCAAGGACCAAAAGTATGATTTTTCATTTTTCAAATACCAGGGACCTTTTTTGCCTATTCCACAAACTCATTCCACAAACTCCAGGGACTTAACTTGTAATTTTCTGATTTTTGAAGGGTTTAATTTGTAACTTCTCAAAAGTTATCAAAAGGACCAATTTTGTCAATTTAGAATAGTGCAAGGCTTATTTTTCACATTTTCCATTTACAAAACCTTAGGGACTATTTTTGACATTTTCCAAACTTGAGGGACTAAAGTTGTCATTTTGCAATTTTTTAACTTTAAAGGACTTTTTTTGACAACTTATGAATCCCTAAGGACCTTTGATGATATTTTTCATGTTTTGATTTACCAGGGACTAGTTTTGCCAATTTTTCAAAGTTCAGGGACTGAAACTGTAAATTATGTGAAATGTATTGTTTTTCATCAGTTTTTCAATCCTTTTGCATAAAAACACAATTCAGGGATATTTTATGTATTTTAAGGCATTCCTGTGTGTTTTCATATGTTTTTGCAGTTTAAATGTAACAGAAATGATGAGTATTTACACACTCATCAATCCCCCACACTAAACTATTGCTAGTCCCTAGCAATCTATTTGAGAAAAAATTAATGGATTTTTACTCTTTACCAAAAGCCATCACTTCTGGAGTGGCCAGGTGTAAGAACTGTGGCACACCTGATAACCGTGTGATTTTTAGCAAACCACCAGCTGTCAACGGATTTGATTTGTCTTTACCAAAAGCCGTTTGCTTCTGGACTAGCCAACTCATGATGGAATAGTCAACATCTTGGTGAGCTGATTACCAATTATGGTTTTTCCACGGCCTTTACCACAAGCCATAATCTTGCGGGCTAGCCAACTCATTCGCTTTATTGGATATGGGGAGTTGAGGAACCATACAATTTTTGGCAAATTGCAAGCCATCAACGGTTTTGAGATGTCTTTACCAAGAGCCGTTTGCTCCTGGACTAGCCAATCCTGTTGTGGGTTAGACATGGAGGATTGATACCATTTATTGCATTTCTAAGTGTGAAAAAACTTTAAATTTTGATCAAATGAGGGTGCTTGCTGGAACATGTGTTTGAATTCGTGAGAATCCCCCCCCCCCCCCCCCCCCACACTTAGAAATGAATATTGCTCTCAATATTCAAAACACCGGGTGTTAAACCGATACTTAGAACGTAAGAAGGAAATATTAATAACCTTTATTTTAGGCTATTTACATACAAACTCACTTTTTTCTTTTGTTTTGAACTTTTTTTTTTTTTTTTTTTTTTTTTTTAAGATATACACATATATACAACATATGGGGCATCTCCCCCACACTAGGGTGGTAGAAAAGAGAAAGAAATCAGAAATATGAGTGAAAACCCATATTGCTACTGTTTTTGATTACCGAGTCGCTAGCTTGACTCGACCTCGAATTGATTTGTCCTTGAGGTAGCTTGTTTTTGATTCCCGAGTCTCTAGCTTGACTCGACCCCGAATTTAATTGTCCTTGGGGAAAGTTTGGAGATCCGGGACAACCATGTTTGGGATGTCCTCTCCAAAGTAGTGTTTCACACGATGGCCATTTACTTTAAAACATGGACCGTCATTTTGAGATAACTCAACGGTACCATATGGATAAACCTTAGTGATAGTAAATGGACCAGTCCAACGGGTTTTTAATTTACCCGAGAAGATCTTTAATCTAGAGTTAAAGAGAAGTACTCGATCACCAACGTTAAAAACGCGGTTCTTTATTTTTGAGTCATGTATTCTCTTTGTTTTTTCTTTATAGATTAAAGAGTTCTCGTAAGCCTGATCACGTAGTTCATTTAATTCATTCATTTGAACTTTTCTGTGATCACCCGCAGTTTTGAGGTCAAAGTTGGCATGTTTCAATGCCCAGTAGGCTTTGTGCTCAAGTTCCATCGGTAGATGACATGTCTTTCTGTACACAAGCTTGTAAGGTGTACACCCAATGGGTGTTTTATAAGTTGTACGAAAGGCCCATAGTGCGTCATCTAATTTATCCGACCAGACAGCACGGTTTTCACCAACAGTCCTCTCAAGTATCCTTTTGATACCACGATTTGAAACCTCAACTTGCCCACTTGTTTGTGGGTGATACGCGGTAGAAAGACGGTGGGTTACACCATACTTTTGCATGACTTTATCAAATTTGTCATTGCAAAAATGCGTACCGCGATCACTTATGATAGCACGTGGAGTTCCAAAACGGGAAAAAAGAAATTTAAGGAATTTCACTACAACTCGGGCATCATTTGTGGGTAAAGCTTTCGCTTCAACCCACTTTGATAAATAATCAACAGCCACAAGTATGTACTTGTTTCCTCTAGATGATGGAAATGGCCCCATAAAGTCAATGCCCCAGATATCAAATATTTCACATACTTGAATAGCATTTTGTGGCATCTCATTTCTTTGTGAAATGTTTCCATGACGCTGACAAGCGTCACAGGTTTTAATGAGATCCTGGGCATCTTTATAAATTGTGGGCCAGAAGAATCCGGAATCAAACACCTTTTTAGCGGTGTAATTAGGACTATGATGTCCCCCAATGGGTCCAGCATGGCAAGCCTTAAGAATTTCAGTGGCTTCCTGTCCATATACACACCGTCGGATGACTTGATCCGCACAGATTTTGAATAAGTAGGGGTCATCCCAGAAGTAATGTTTAACATCCTTAAAGAATTTATTCTTCTGTTGGGTTGACATCCCTTTCACAACAAAGTTACCCGCATGATAGTTTGCGAAGTCGGCAAACCATGGGGTAGTAGAATCTCCGCGAAAAGTAACCGCATTAAGTGTTTCGAGAGGAAATGTTTCATTTATTTCCTTTTTCTCATACACATCTTGATGAGGGTTCTCTAATCGGGACAAATGATCAGCAGCCAGGTTCTCAGCTCCTTTTTTATCACGAATAATGATATCAAATTCCTGGAGGAGGAGAACCCAACGGAGCAATCTCGGCTTTGCATCTTGTTTTGCAAATAGATATTTAAGAGCCGAATGATCCGTATACACTACGCTTTTAGTCAAGATTAAGTACGTCCGAAATTTCTCAAAGGCATACACCACAGCTAATAATTCTTTTTCTGTAGTGGTGTAATGTGTTTGAGCTTCGTTCATAGTTTTGCTTGCGTAGTGGATAGGCTGAAAGTGTTTCGTTTTGCGTTGCCCCAAGACTGCACCGATAGCAAAATCACTTGCATCGCACATAAGCTCGAAGGGTAAATCCCAGTCGAGGGCAATAAGAATGGGTGCCTCAGTAAGCTTTTTCTTTAATGTTTCAAAAGCTTCGATGCACTCTGGTGAGAAGATAAAAGGAGTATCCTTTTCAAGGAAATGAGTCATAGGCCGTGAGATTTTAGAAAAATCTTGTATAAATCGACGATAGAAACCGGCATGACCCAAGAAACTCCTAATACCTTTGACGGTAGTAGGGTGAGGCAGTTTTGCAATGACATCAACCTTAGCTCTGTCAACCTCAATCCCATTCTTGGAAATCTTATGGCTGAGGACAATGCCCTCTTTGACCATAAAGTGACTCTTTTCCCAATTTAGACATAGATTGGTGTCTTTACACCTTTTCAACATTTTTTCTAAATTGGTGAGACATGTTTGGAATGAATCTCCAATGACCGAAAAGTCATCCATAAAGACCTCCATGGTTTTACCGATCATGTCGGTAAATATGGCCATCATGCACCTCTGAAACGTACCTGGAGCATTACATAAGCCAAAAGGCATACGTTTATAAGCAAAGGTTCCATAAGGGCATGTAAAGGTAGTCTTTTCTTGATCCGATGGATCAATGGGGATTTGAAAGTATCCTGAGAAACCATCAAGGAAACAATAGTACTCGTTTCCAGCTAATCACTCAAGCATCTGGTCCATAAAGGGCAGCGGAAAGTGGTCTTTGCGGGTGGCGTCATTTAACTTACGATAGTCAATGCAAACACGCCATCCGGTAACCAGCCGAGTTGGTATCAACTCATTTTCCTCATTAGTGACAATAGTAATGCCACCCTTTTTTGGGACACAATGAATGGGACTACCCATGGACTGTCAGAGATAGGGTAAATCAATCCTGCATCAAGAAGTTTAAGAACCTCTTGTTTAATCACATCATGGATTTTTGGATTCACCCTTCTTTGATGTTGCACTGCAGGCTTGAAGTCATCCTCCATCAAGATTTTGTGTGTACAAAAATCTGGGTTAATACCCTTAATATCGGAGAGTTTCCAAGCAATTGCTTGCTTGTTTGACTTCAAGACCTTTATGAGAGCAATCTTCTCCTCAACACTTAAACCTTTAGCAATAATGACTGGTAATTTATCATCACCCTCCAAGAATGCGTATTCAAGATGAGGAGGTAAGTCCTTGAGTTCGACCTCAGGAAAATCATTAGTTTCCTCAACATATTTGATTTCCTGATTATGAAGTTGTACGGGAGGGAGTGGAGGAGAATTGTCTTGGTTTAGCAATCTCTCAAGGAGAAGAATATCTCCCTCCAGATCAATCTCAGTGTTATCAATTCCCGATGGAACTGAATCACTTTTGAGAAAAGCCTCGACCTCTTCCAAAAGGAAATCACTTCCCTCAAACGGAGTGAGAGAAGGGGAAGAGTCGGAAATGATAGGTTCAGATGATGGAGTGGCATCCCCACTCACAGAATTATGAGAATAACCAAGAAACTCTTGAGAGTACTCCTCCGAAGCAATGTCTATGATATCTATTTGATTAACTGCTTCAAAATCATAATTGGAGGAGTACCTCGAGGTTTGATCGAGGTTAAATGTAACAGCTTCATTACCCACACGTAGAGTGATTTCCTGCTCAAATACATCGATAAGAGCACGACCCATTCTAAGGAAACCCCTCCCAACAATGAGAGGGACCCTTTGATCGGCATCGAAATCAACCACTACAAAGTCAGCGGGGAGATGAAATTCTCCTACCTTCACAAACACGTCCTCAGCAATGCCGAGAGGACGAGATATCGATCGGTCTGCAAGCTCTAAAGTCATGCAGGTAGGAGTAAGATCAGGAAGAGAAAGTTTCTTCCAAACTGAGTATGGCATTAGGTTGATACTTGCACCAAGATCGGCCAAGGCATAGCAATCAACCATTCCCGGAAATACACATGGTATTAGAAATTTTCCAGGATCTCCCAGCTTCTCGGGAAGCTTCTTTAAAAGAACTGCTGAGCAGTTCTCATTCAAGGGAGTCTTTGCCATTTCAAACAGTTTCTCCTTGTTGCTTAACAAGTGTTTGATTGTCGATGCAAATTTGGGCATCAGAATAATAGCATCCGCAAAGCTAATGTCAAAATGCAAATCTTGGAAGATTTGAAAGAATTTATCCATCTGGTGACTAGCTTTTTCACGGAGCTTTTGCTCACTCACTCGTGAAGGGTAAGGAATAGAGGAGGTAGAAGGTTTGGACTTTGGTGTTTCAACTGGAATATCATTTGGTTCAAAAACAACTCTAGGTTTTGGTTTGGGTTTCGGGACAACATGAGGTGGGACGTCTTGGGTACCTCCCTTATGAGTAGGAAGTACTTCGTCCTTATTTACCTCGACGTTATTTTCCACTACCTTGGGAGAAGAAGAGGAAGGGGTAGTGGGAACAGTGGGTCCATCATATGAAACTCCGCTCCTGGTCGTGATCGCTTTTGCATCGCCCCTCGGGTTTGCGATCATGTTGCTCGGAAGTTTTCCAGAGCCCGAGGGTTGTTCATTTAAAGATTTCTTGATTTCAGAAATCTGGCTGACCAACAACCTGTTTGTCTCTTCTTGAGTTTTCATGAACTGCTTTAACAACTCATCAGATGATGGTTGTGGAGCTGGGAGAATGGCTTATGTTTGGTTGGGGAAATTTTGGACACGGTTATTTTGATTATAACCTTGTTGTGGCTGAAAATTCCCTTGATTTGGATTACCATTTCCCTGAAAATGATTTCTGGGGTTGAAATTGTTTCTGTTAAAGTTTCCTTGATTGTGGAAACCTTGATTCTGTCCAGGATGGAAATTCCCTTGGTTTTGATAACCTTGGTTCATTCGTGGTTGGTTCTGGTTTCGGTTTTGCAAATTTGGATTTTGGTTAAACCCGGGTGGTCCCATATGTGTGTTAGCACGGTAACTTGGTTCCATTTGAGGACGGTATTGATTACCCCCTGATTTGTAGTACCGGCTAAGGCATTGGCTTCAAAAGGACTACCATCAGTGGCAGTACAATTGTAGTAAGCATGTGGGCCACCACAAGTAACACAAACTTCCACTTTTTTACTTCAGCATGTGAAGGGTTTTGTGTGAAAGTGACTTTTTTCCGGTTTGAGATAACCAAAGCTTGAATGGCGTCCGTGAGTTTATCTATCTTAGCATCGGTGCTAGAAGTACTCACGGGTGATGAAGAGGAAGGACCGGTACTCACTTGGGAGTTATATGGTTTTGTGCGTGTAGTGCAGACCTTGGACTTATTTTCAATGATTTCTAAAGCTTTTTTTGTGGTTTTGCTCAAAAAATTACCTCCCGCGGAGGCATTGAGAGAATCTTGGTCAGATTGACTCACACCATTATAAAACGTGTCAATTTGCATTAATTCAGTGAAACCATGATGAGGACATCGACGAAGCAATTCTTTGAAACGATCCCATGCGTCACCAAACGATTCATCAAACCTTTGAGTAAATTTGATGATTTCATTTTTAAGACTTGTCGTTCTGGACGGGGGAAAAAATTCGTTTACAAATTTGGTAACTAAATCTTCCCATGATGTTATGGAACGAGGAGGTTGTTTTTCCAGCCAAATCCGGGCTGCTCCCTCAAGAGAAAATGGGAAAAGAAGAAGTTTGATTGCTTCGGAAGGGACGTTCTTGTATTTGATGGTTGAAGTAATTTTATTAAACCATCGAATATGAGCATGGGGATCATCCCTCTCAAAACCATAAAATTGGCTTGAGGTTACTACATTTAGTAACCCGGTTTTGAGCTCAAAGTATTCAGCCACAATGGCTGGGACAACAATAGCGTCTCTGTAACCCTCAATGGGTGCTTGGAGAAGCTCATTCATCGGACGGTCTTCCGCCATGATAACTTTCTTAGGTGAAACAGCACGTTCCTCAGATACGGCTGTTGGGGCAGAACGTCTACGGCGTCTTCAAGGAATTCTGACAAGCTCACGTAAAGGGCTTGTGGACCTAGAAGAACGAGTGCACATGCACTAGAGACGACTCTAAGAATCCTTAGAGTGACGGGAAACTAAAAATAAAAATAGAAAAGAAATATAGACAAAAATATGATATATAACAAAGTGTGATAATTCAAACTCACAGATATTTCAGAAAGTCGTAATACGCAACACACCTCCCCGGCAGCGGCGCCAAATTTTGATTGGTGTCAGACAGTCAGATAATATCAACCAAGTTATGGTCAACAAGTCAGACAGCCTAAACCAATATTCCGTGGAATTTAGTGTTTCCCTGGATCGTTAGATCCCAACGAGATGTGAAATCTGAAATAAAACGACTTTGAGATCAGGTGAATTGAACAGGAAAAGGTTTTAAGTGATTGAACTACTGAAAAATAAAAGTGAATAGCTTAAATAAGCTATATCAATCAATACGTGAAATCAGATACGTATAAGTGAAAAAGGGACTGAAAAACGTAAACGTTTATTAATTAAACGTAAACAAAAACAAATTTAATAATAGTAGGATTTTATAAGCGTTATGGGCTTAAATGCAAATTAAATAAATTTAAAATATTTATTTTATAATTAAAAACTATTTAATTAATTTATTTTTATTTAATAACTATTATTAATTATTTAATAATTAACTAATAATTAGGAAAATGTAAAATAAGTCTAGAAAATTAAAATTAAAATTTCTAAAAATCTAAAATATTATAAAACTTATTTTAAAACTAAAATTATATTTTTCACACTATTTATCTATTTATTATTAATTAATTATTATTTAATTATTATTTAACTAATTATATTGATTTAAATTATTATAAATACTAAAAAGACTTAGATAATTATGAAAAATTTTATTTATCTAATTAACCATTACAGGAATCCTAAAAAATTATAAAAAGTTTATATTATGTATTTTTAATCTAATTTACTAATTATTATTCTATTTATTAATTATTTATCAATTAAACTAATTATATTATTAAAAATAGAAAATGAATAGTATAAATCCTAGAAAAATTTATAAAATTACTTTACCTTATATAAAAGCTATAAAAATTATAAAAACTATGTGGTACTTTATAAAATATGATTATGCTAATTAATTCTTATTTATTATTTAATTATTAATTTAACTAATATTAATTCTAAATAATACCAAATGACAAAGGAAAATTCTGGAAAAATTTATAAAATTAATTTAATATATAAGAGATTTAATAAAAATATAAAATAGCAGAAGTGCTTAAAAAATAAGCTAAAAAGAAAATTAAATAGATAATTTCTATTAAATAGAAGCTATCACTATAATTAAGTTTGGTTTTTTCTTGTTTTTCTTTTACAAAACTAATTAAATACTTAAAATAAGAAACTTTAATAAAGGAAAATAATTTATAGACACAGAATAAGCACTATGAGTGCTTATTACTCAAAACAGTTGACTTTTATTGACTTTGCTAAGAAATAAGCTCAACTGAGCTTGTGTGGGGTCCACAAGGTAAAACCTGGTACAAATGAGTTATTTGGATGACAATAAGCAAGAATCACTTAAATAAGTTGACCAAATAAGCTAGGAATCCAAAATAAGCACTTGCTTATTTCAATTCTGAGGCAGACTTGGGACAGATTTAAGAGGTCAAATTAAGTGGGGTCCACAGATGTACAGGTCAGCCAAAGGGTCAATTGTTGAACCCTGGTAGGAGGGGGGTTGTAAGAACTAACTTATGGGGTGTGGGACCCACTGAGTTAACCACAATGGACCTCCAAAGGTGGTGGGTGAGCTATGGTCTACTGAGACAGAGCACACACTTGCCCTGCAAGTGTGTTTAAGCAGTTGTGGGGTCCATAAATAAAATAGTAAAAATTAGACAAAAATACCCTTAACTAGACAAGCTGGGACACAAGCTTTTCCCAAAAGGTGACAAGCTCAAGCTCAATACTCAGGTCTAAAAACTTCAAGTAATATTGGCTATTTTAACTGTCAAGGTAATTTTTGACTTTTAACAATAATGATCCAAGTTGACTTTTACCACTTTTGAGCTAGATTTATGAGCTGATTATGTTATAGTAAGATGAAATAAAGTTATAACAAGCTTCTCTAACAAATTTTTAACATGTAAACAAGATTTGGCATGCAAATTTCTAAACAGTGACAGTAGGTTAAAGATCCAAGTGATTTTTGACTTTTAGACCTAAACTTACCCAATTATATGACTTACCTAACTGACTTAGACCTAATATGACTTGTGTAAACAGAAAACAACAATAAATACAACCTATAATACAGTGAATAGCACAGATCCAAACACTCCTTAAAAGTTATATATTGATGATTTTCAAAGTAAAACAAAGTTATAATCCTTAAAACTGATTCTAAATACTGTAATATGATTAATTAAAATCAAATGAACATGAATCAACCTTACCACAAGCTTATAACTCATATTTGCTAATTATTAGTTTTCCACTGTGAGATTTTTAACTTAAGCTACAATGATTCTCAATGAACAAACAAACAATTTTAAACTATATTATAACTAATAAACAACAGACAATTATAAAAACACAAGTATAACTAGGTTTAAACAACAAAGATATTGAAATGAAAAAGTGAAATTGAGCTTACAAATGAGCAATCAAGCTGAACTTATAAAACCAAGAACCTAGATCACACCTATATGCTTTCCACAAAGCCTCTAACCCAGGGCAATCCACAATCAACCCTGCTCCATTGCTTGCCTCTCTTGTACCATGATTTTTTATTTTTTTACTAATTTTTCTTGATTTTTTATGTATTTTCTGTTTTGATGCTACACTTGGATTTTATGTTTCTAAAAGCTTGTTTAAGCTTTGTCAAAGCTTAAGTGAACTTATTTAATCCTTGTAATCCACTGCAAACAACAAATAGGCTATTTGATAATTTTGAGTGAAAAGGTAATATGCAAATTTGAGAATTATACAGAAAACTTGAAATCTATTATTACCAAAGGGTTAAGATACACTGATGTTCAAGAAATACAACTTGAAAAACTTTAAAGATACAAAGCAACTTGAGAATTTAACTAGTCGACATACATTATTGAAAATTAAACTAGATATATTACTACATTGCTTCTTTCTTCAATTATATAGATATTTCTGCTTTCCACATGTCCACTGATCAAATCCCACCAATCTTGAGCCATTGATTCAGTCAGAGTAATCCTAGCCGTTTAAACTCCTTTTTGGCGCCAATTCTGGAATAGGTAGCTTGTGGCTGTTTCAGTTCAATTAAAGAACTTTGGAAGATTGTGGAGGTGTAAGGGACATGATTGGAAGGATTTAGTGGGTTTAGGTTGAAAACAGAGGTGTAGAGGAAGAGGTGAAGTGTTGAGTAGTAGGGAAGCATTAATTGGTGAGTGGGTTGAAATGATGAGGGGTGTGGGGTGTTAGTCCAGCTGGGGGGTTGAGGTAGATGAAAACCATGGTGGTTTTGGGTTGCAGGCTGAAGAGAGGGGGTGGAACAGTGGTGGTGGTATTGGGGAAGACGGTCAACGAGGGGGTCAAACCCCCCGTTTTATTAAAAGGGTGCGTTGGGTTTACTTGGTGGGCTGGGAAACCGGCTAGGCCCAAAAAAATATAAAAATGGTGGGCTAGGCTAGTTGTGTTTAGACCTGGTTTTGGTTTTGGGGCTTATAATAAACACAAGGGTCCGGTTTGGTTTTTTAGTGAACAAGGACCAATTATGTAATTTTGACAAAATATAGGGGCTGGATTTGCAACTTTCCCAAATATTTATAAGGACTATTTTTGTCATTATTGAATAACCCAAGGACCAAAAGTATGATTTTTCATTTTTCAAATACCAGGGACCTTTTCTGCCTATTCCACAAACTCCAGGGACTTAACTTGTAATTTTCTGATTTTTGAAGGGTTTAATTTGTAACTTCTCAAAAGTTATCAAAAGGACCAATTTTGTCAATTTAGAATAGTGCAAGGCTTATTTTTCACATTTTCCATTTACAAAACCTTATGGACTATCTTTGACATTTTTCAAACTTGAGGGACTAAAGTTGTCATTTTGCAATTTTTTAACTTTAAAGGACTTTTCTTGACAACTTATGAATCGCTAAGGACCTTTGATGATATTTTTCATGTTTTGATTTACCAGAGACTAGTTTTGCCAATTTTTCAAAGTTCAGGGACTGAAACTGTAAATTATGTGAAATGTATTGTTTTTCATCAGTTTTTCAATCCTTTTGCATAAAAACACAATCCAGGGATATTTTATGTATTTTAAGGCATTCCTGTGTGTTTTCATATGTTTTTGCAGTTTAAATGTAACAGAAATGATGAGTATTTACACACTCATCAATACAATTGAGTAAAATTTACATTAAATTATTGCAGGAATATACCTTTTTACTTGCAAAATAAAGGAAAGCGACAATCAATTTGTATTATTGAAAGGGTACACGGATTAGGGTTTCGATACAACTTTGGGGATCTTGAAAGTGATGTGTAAATGGTTAACTAAGTGAAGCAGCATACATATGGACTGCAAGATATAGATAACAAAGTACAAAAGTTGAGTAGAAAGTGTTGCGTATGGTGGATCGTGTAGGGAATGAAGCAGGCGTGTGTTTCTTTTTCCACCGTGGCGAGATAACAGTTACAATAAAAAGGAACAAACCGGGTACCGGATGATGGGGTAAAGAATTGCACAACAAAAGACAAAAAAGTGGAGTATATGGGAGTAAAAAGATTTTTTTTGTACGGTACGTCGAAGTAATATTTGTGGCAAGTATAATACATTATTAAAGATTATTTCCTAAAAAAAATATAACTATAACCTCAAATTCTAATTCGATTCAATTTACAGAATCAATAACATAACCTCATGTTTTATTAGAAGAAAAAAATAGAAAAACATCAAGCTTTATTATGATTCTTTTAAAACAATCAAATAACATAACCTCAAAGTTATTGTTATTAATTTTTTTAATATAAATTTATAGTTAACATAACTTCAAGTTAATATTATATATATTTTTTAAAAGACATGGTGTATTATGTCTCTCAAGTCGAAATATCAAAATCTCATGTTATGATTGTATTTTCTTTTTAAGAACCTTATGTTCTATATGATTCTTCAAGTGAATTATAAATACAATATCTCATGAAAATGTGATAATATACATATCAATGTAGAGATCTCCAATCCTCAAGTGAATATGATAAAATGATCATAATCTTCATTCCTCCAAGTGAATGTGATAAAATGATGAAAATCTTCATTCCCTTCAAGTGAATGTAATAATATTATGATAAATGTCTAAAGATCATTTATCATGGTAAAGGCTATGGTTGAAGTAATATGAAAATGACAACACTAGTAGTGGCAAATAAAAACGAAGCAAATGAAAATGTGATGTATACAAAATAAGAGTGTAAAAAATAAAAAATAAAAATAAAATTTACACACTACTAACTTTATAGATGTAAGAATTTATGCTACATACTTTGGGATTTGCATAAATGCTTCATAAAAGAAAATATAAAATTATCATGAGGGACAAAATTTCATATTAATGATGCATTATATTCTCTTGCATCTCTCTCAACATGCATTATGCATAGATTAGTGATAGATAATCACTAGCCATAACATAAGTTTATGGGGCATAATTATAATATTGGCCGGTATGACTGATTAAACCATCCTGAGTCATTAATGATGCGAAAACTATAAGATTGTTCAATCTAATATAGGTATTCTATTAAAGGAAGTCTATTATTCACCCATCAATTAGATTCGGGACTCAATCCTTCAATATTATGGAAAGGAAACAAGTGAATGTACCTAAAAATATACATCTGCCATATGAATAATTTAGCGTCTAAAATCAATGCATCATCTAAATGTTCATCAAAACTGCAACCTCAAGTTTGCATGATAAATAGCTCAACTACTTAAAATGTGAACAAGACATTCCATATTATGTATTTCTTTATGAGAATACGGTGAATTTCTTTGATACTTTCAATGATAATGAGAAACAAATTCTATGTTGTTGTATGGGGGAATGATATAATATCAACAACAACAAAATTAACATCATGCCAAAAATGTTATTGTATATCGTCCCTTATATAACTGGTTATAAACCAAAATATTTGTTGGTACAATTTAACGTCAAGATCTCCTTTATGTTTTAATGATGATAAATATATATTACAAAACATTTAAAGTCATGTACGATAGCCAAAAACCAAAATGCACATCACTAGACCTGGCATACCAGTGCGACGGGGGCTGGTCTATGTGTTTCGATTTTTCCAAGTCGAATTTCCTCTTACCTGACTAAAGTGGATCTTTCAATACAGGTTCGTACTTGATATTTGAGATGTTAGGTAAACTCATAACAAGATTTGGACTTAGAGAGATGACCAAAATAAGTCTTCCCATTTTACATAATGCCAACTGAAAAATGTTTTCCAAAAGCCATTAGCCAAGGCAAATATCTTTTTATCATGTTGTACACTTAGGATGTTAAAGTAAGCAAAAATTCATCATATGTACTAAAAACATGTTACTAAGACCACACGGGTCGTTACGGGCTGTTTTGACCCGTCCACCTTTATTTCACAAATAAGCTTGTTGGTCTGACATATTTGTACAAAACAATGAATTGTATGAGTAAAAGCTCAAGCAAATGCAAATAACTTATGTTCATTATATATACAGGCATGGTTACACAATCTTAACCTAGAACAACCAATAATACCCATTTGTACATTATGACTGTATCAATCTCACTTTAGAGGTTAAGGTGAAGGCTTAACAAGGGATAGTTGCGGAATACTATCCCTAGTAATGACAAATGATGCTCTTCAAGTATGAAGAGGAAGATCCCACTTAGAAGATGAAGTGTGTTCTAGAGATGAAATTTGTTACCTATCACTACTACTAACCTCCCTTTTATAGACAAAGGGAGATACACTGTTAGTAGTTACAAGAATAATAATAACTAAACTGGAAGCAAACTGGAAGTAAGGTACACGTGTACTTGTGTGACTAGGGTTGACTTACTGTGATGACAACTTTTGTATATGCAAGTTGCTTTTCGTGCTATTGATGAATCGTTATCTTACCAAGGGTTGTCCCACTTTTCCTTAGCTCAAATTACTCTTGCCTAAGCATGTCTGAATACTCCATTCAGCTCCAAGGATACGCTTTGGAAGTATGTTGAAGAAATACTCTGAGTGTATCTGATAAATGCAACTGTTCTTCTGAATGACTTAAGATGATAAGTCATTTTTAAAGACCTAAACACATTTGTCAGTCCTTTAGGTCTTAGGGGTTTGTCACTTTTCTACCCTTTGTTTGTTGACTCTGTTATCAGGTTATAAAGTTTTCATTTAGTTTTGGACTTTTTCTTTTACAAAGCAAGACTGCTGTAGCTAAGAAGATATATAATATACATGAGGTGTTATCCTCAGATATATGAACATCCAATGAGTCCCTTAAAACCACTGTTCTCCCATTCAGTGGATTTTGACTCTGACTTCTCTGAGGTTCACTCAAAGGTTTTTTACCTTTGAGTCTTTTGGATAGCTGATGATGATCAGCTGTGCTGATCATTCAGTCATGGGATAAACTTTGCTCTTTGGTTTACGTGTTGACTTTATCAGAGAGAGAGTTGGATATCTGATGTGTCAACTATCCTTAACTTAGACTGATTTAATGTTTCAAATACTTGTGAGGGATAATTTGGTTAGAATTTGACTCAACAAAGCTTACGTAACGTTAGTCACTAAAACTCATAATATGTAAATATACTAACATGAACTCGTAACATGAGAATATCACATGTACTTAAACGTAAGTACCCCAAAATGAGTAATACATCTAACGGGTTACTAAATTCCCGTTTCTACTTTTATATACGTTACTCACCGCATAAAGCTTGTAACCTATTGCGAGCTCCCGTAAACGTCCCCGACTAACCTTTATAACCTAGAAACATGTAATTATATATGGAGCTACTTAGAATAAGACTTAACTTGTCATAAACAAGCATTAGAATGAACAAGGCCATAAGGGGGTGTTTGATTCTGCGGCTCACGTGTGACATAATCACACTTTCTGAAAATTAACACCATAAATTGGTGTTATGGCATCATAATAAGATATCAATCATTTTATCTTAACTCATACACATGATTAACACATGTTCTTAGTGATTTTAGAAAATCATATCCGAACATACTCTTGTAAATTTCTATAAAACTCCATATATTGCATCAAGTTCTCATCTTTAAGCATTACCCACTATTGGTTAATCATAAAACATAAAATTAACGACTTAGGTATAATCTTTACCTTGACAAGGATTGTGAGGAAGCCATAACTTGTACCTCTAATGAGGAAGCCATATTTGTACCTTTAACCTTCAATATAGTGATTCATTGTCTTAAACTTGATAAAATAAGTTTTAAATCAAACGCTAGAATTTGTCTTGTGTTTGTGATGCGTGACGTGAGGAGGAGGAGGAAGACAAAGTCGGTTGTTCTATGAGTTTAAAATTACTCATAAGAGTTATATGAGTTTTAATTTAACTTTCACCGATTAACAGGTTTAGTCCCTGATGGCAGAACTATTACAAGGATAGTCCTATTTACTTTAAAATATAATAAATCAATACTATAAAAGTTGAGGTGTTACACATTTGAAGTCTTATCCGCATGTGGATAAGTTAGGGTGTAATAAAGTCTTGTAACTCAGTAGTCTTGCCTAGATCAGGTGATGATCTAGTTAGGCTTTGATACTCTTGTGGGGAAGTTATTTGTGGTCTTAGTGCTCTTAGTGGAAAGTTAAATCACGAGATTCTTGTGGGTGGTTCCGAGGGTGGAATACCGTTGGAAGTATCAGTTCTTTGTGAGAACCGATCTTAGTGCATATAAGTGGAGTGAAGTTGTAAACGGTTTGTAATCCACTATAATTAGGATTATACTAGTAGAATAGTATAGGTGTCATGGATTCGCAGCTGGATAAATGGATGATCTAAACCCAGTATCCCAAAGTAGTATATATCGTGGTGTCGATTTTTATCTCTCTATCTCTATACTCTCTCTATATTTTGGTGATTTGGCTATTACACTTATATGCACTTGGAGACTTAAAGTTTCTAAACTTTAGTTAAGTCGAAAATACCGGTATTCACCCTTTTACGATTCTACAGTATCCCATTTTGGTTTCCTTTTTGTGCATTATATACTTTACCTAAATGTACAAATATGGGATATAGAATAAAGATAATTCCTTTAGAAGGAGAGAAGAACTAGCTGCAAATTTAGAATGAATTGTCATATTCTGCTGATACTCGAAAGAAATATTATGAACTTATAATTAAATGGATAATCTAATATTTATTGATATACTCTATCCTAAAAACAAAAATTGAGCTAGTCATGCTCTAGTTATAGTATGTCCCTCAAGGACACTATTTATAATGGCATGCTTCAAGTATGGTAGACTAATTGATTCCAACTAAAATCTTCGATAAAAATACGGAGCATTAAATTAAGATGGTTGTTCGAGGTATACAAGACCACATGGAAGTCTCCTAAAGAGACACTGAACATGAAAGTTCCAAAAGAACCTCAGGTAGCTACATGAGATCTCATTAATTCTATCATGTCTAAAATCATATGGGAATCGAAATAAAACGACGAACATAAATTTGTTTACATACAATTTATTGCTTGTTATTATGCATAATGAGGATTATAAATAAATTATTATCCAAAAGTGCGCTCAACGAAATGATTGGCCAACATAAAAAGAAGCAATCTCTTACAAATACGAAAAGTATTAAGACGTGAAGTGTATACACGCCAATATGCAAAAGCTATTGGATATATATATATATATATATATATATATATATATATATATATATATATATATATATATATATATATATATATATATATATATATATATATATATATATATATATATATATATCGGTCTTTGTGCGAAACAGAAATAAGAGCTCTAAAGTGATATACTTTAAGACATGAATTATGGAATAAATAAATCAAAAATAAATAAATAAATAAATAAAAATTAAAAAAAAAAATTGATTATTAAGAGACATATTGTCTTGAGATGGATATAAACATATTATGGGATTTTCTAACTTTTATCCCGGGATACAAGTTAAGCACACCAAAAAGAAGGTGAGCCCCGCGGAAAAGGACGGTCAGACCCACATAAAAGTACACTTTTACAATAAAATATATGGGGTTGGCTGTACTTTTGTGTAAGTCCGGCCATCCATTTCCTCGAGTCCCACCGTCTTTTTAGTGTGTTGAACTTGTATACCGGGATACAAGTTAGAAAAACCCATATCTTATTGATATTTTATGAGATAGACAATCTAGAAGTATTTACAATATAGAAGTATAATGCCTCAAACACGTGGAATAAATTTGGACGAATATTATATTTTTTTTGCACATGTGTCTAAGAAATGATTGGTCCTTAGGTATCATACATGAGGGTGGTGGCAACCATACCTCCCAAAAAAACTCATACCTCCCAACCAACCAATAATATCATTCCACCTCACTTACACTTTTTCCATACCTCCCAACCCTTTTTTAGTGGCAACCATACTTTTTTCATACCTCCCAAACCATACCCTTTTTTAGCAGCTGCTTGTCAAATAATAAATGCTCCAACGGTACAATTTTCTTCAAACCGCGTAGGTGAACTTCTCCGCTGGACCAAACCGCCGGTGCTAACCGCTGGGGTGGCGGCGGTGTTCACCGGCGGTTATGGCCAAACCGCTGGGCAAACCGCTGTGGTTGCCACTACCCTAAGTGAAACTTAGACTTTAATAATTAATATGCATCATTAAAGTGTATTTTTCTCTTTTTATTAACCAATACAATAATATTGGGGTGGAAGTTACGATATATTTTGTCATCTTTACAGGACTTATTCATATCACCAAAATTTTGGTGGACTTCATTATAAAATCCTTGCCAACAATTTTATTTTTTTTATTTTATTATTATTTTTTTTTTGTGTAACTCGTTCATAAGATTAGCACTCAACGCTTGAAGAATACATACATATATATATATATATATATATATATATATATATATATATATATATATATATATATATATATATATATATATATATTAAGTGGGAAGGAGTATTATAAACACCCACCCTTTTTTCATTAATCAAGTTTTTATCCCAGTAGGTTTTTTGATAAGGTTTTTAACAAGACAGTTTAGATATAATACCGGTTTTCAAGCACCATATAACGTATGATAAACGATGAGTATTCGAGAGGGAGTATTGTAAAAGTATGAATTATTCACATTTCTTTATTAATATGATTATAATTAATACTTTCCTATTATCTTGTACCCTTTTACACTATAAATAGAGATAATATTGTAACTTTTATAGATTCATCTATACTACATATAATGCATGAAGCACTCTCTCTTCAAAATTTTCAAATTTACAAGAAATAATGCATGGTTTATAACACTTTAATGCACCAAAATTTCAGAATTACAACAAGGTAAGTATATTGTACAACAAAAAACAGCGTGGTGTCATTTTAAGACCAAAATTCTACCAAACAACATTAATGCTATTAAACACACCCCTTCACAAAAAATTACAACCATTTAAGCACAATGTACAATAGCTTTTAAGTAAATACAAGTCATAAAACACAAACCACAAGTATGTAAAGTACAATGATTTTAAGGTTAACAATCTATTCAACACATATAATTAATACACTAATTAATTCACCCCTTCAACAAAATATACGATCATTTAACCATAATGTACAAGCTAATCAAGCTACTAAGGCAGGTACTTAAAAATAATGTCATTAGGCTGGGCATAGTGGTCGGTCGACCGGACCGGTCGCCCCTGCGTTGACCGAGTCGCTGCCATTGCAACCACAAGATCGATGAAGGTCGGACGGCTCCAAAATTCACAAACCAGTCACCTCCTCGACCAATTAATGCATTCCACAAAAGAAAAAAAAAATGTACCCTTACATATATAAAAAAAAAAAACGAAGATGAAACAAAATAAGAAAAGAACAATCATCAATCAAGCCAAAATAAACATCAAACTTATTTTATCTATGGTCCACGAACAGAAAGTATACAACAACAATAAAACCCAACATCTACATCTACCTCAGTTTAACCCCATCTCAAAACCGCCATCACGGTCAACACAACATAAAACCTTAGAGAGTTTTTGTTTGATATTCAAGAAAAGGGTCTGGTTTTCTTGCAAACATAGATTGTTGGTTATGTTTGGTTATCAAGATAAGAAATAAAGGAAGAGTACGTGATGTTTGTGTGGCTGCAAATCATGTCTACATATTTTTGTGAGGGAAATTAGGGCAGGAATGAGGTAATTTAGGTTTTGTAAATGTATTTATAAGTCCTAACATTTAGGTTATATAACGGTTTGGTTGTTAATTGGGCTGGCCAAATGATATCACAAATTGTTTGGTAGTTTTATAATGGGCCTTAATAGATATTGATGATTAAAGTTTGTTTAGGCTGAAAATGGTTTTAGACTAATTACTAATTCAGCTGTATATTATTTGTATTGTATAGTTGATTTTGGGCTAATTTTGATATTTGGTTATTGTGAATAGTGTATATTAAAAATGAAAATGTAGGAGATATATAGTGTAAAAAGATAGATTTTTTTGAAATAAAAATATAAATATAAATGTCGGTCGCCTTATTATGCCTATCCCTACCTAAGGTAGAGAGGCTGCTTCCAGTTTTATCTAAGATAGGAAAGAGGACATCCGGCCTTTTGTATGGAATGAGATCAAACCATTGACCTCTAGGTTAAGATGCAAGGTGTTTTTCAACTGATCCAACCCTAAAATTATTGTTATTTGTAAGATAATCGTTAAAAAGAATATAGCCGCATAACATCACATTACCAGAAAATTTAGTCACATGGTACCCGCCGCCGCATCGCGCGGGTACCTTGCTAGTCAAATAATACGAATGTCTATCTCTCCTTTCATATTTGTGTTCTTATTTTGTAACAGCTATTTTGATTTATATAATTACTAATTATTATGGATTTAAGATTCCTATATATCATATCGTTATTTTGATTTATATTATAATTATCATGGATTTAAGATTCATGTCATATCGTCTATCACATAAACATATTGGATTGACACATGACATGTACAACCATATTTGGTTATTTGCATCCATTCATTGAAAGCATATATCTCTAGGGTTGAGGCTATGTACACAATGCCCCTCAAGTTAATATCTCTTTATGTATTCCAAAATTTAGTGGTTTAATAACATTGTGCATTATCTGTCTTATACTCTTATATGTATACATCTTTGTTTTGTATTGGGTTGTTTTTAAAGGAAATTTCATTAAAAACACAAGAAGAAGCTATAGACAAGAATACAAATTAAATGTTTAAATACGAGATCGGAGCATCAAATCGATCCAGTTATTTACATTTTTGTTCCTCTGATAAATCCAAGAATCAGAAAACCATGATTATAGACGGTTACATTTTGCATCAACTGGTTCACCCTTTTTGTCATAAATTTTGATGTTGTCCAAATAAATTATCAACACTACGTACTGCATGTTTTCCTATCCTTGAAGAACGACGTATGCTCATGGAGTTCCACACTACATTGTAAGGTTATGTTACGGTGGACTGCAGAAATGCAGAATGTTATATGTAAATATTAGTAAATTTAGTTGCAAACTCACTCAAAATACTATTGTACGAGATAAAATAAAAAAAGAAAATGAAAATAAACTATTTTAATTGTACAATGAGAATATGGCGATGATATTCAAGGATTTGAGCAAGCAAAACGTGTGGGGACAAGTTAATATGTTGTGCATTGTCATGGATATAGCTTATGCGATGTCTTATGAAATGGGATAAAGTTAAACTGGTACAATTGTCCCCTACTACACTTTACTTTGTAAATCCTTAATGTAAAAGCTAGCGAGAAGCTAGAACTTATAAGGAAGGAATGCAGCACTCCTAAACTTGGTTGAACAACCCAATTGATAATTATACTTGATTATTAAATATCTTTTCATTTTGATGTTCCATAGTGACCAACTGACCATAATATAACTTGTAAGTTTCGTAGTGATCATTGATATAACTTTCATGTTGATTTGTGAAAAAGCTCAGAAGAAATAAACCAGCAATGAATGACATTTCCTTTTTATTTCCAATCCTTTGTAAGAAGAATCTTGATGTATATATAATATAAAGGTCGCATTTGACCTGTACGTGTGTGTGACATCACCTCATGGTAACATCTTTAGAAATGAACCAGCAATTAAAGTCAAGTCTTCATGTTAATGTTTCAATCAACACAATACTTTTACTTTGAAACTGCAAGGAAAAGTTTCACAGGATGACGGTCCTACAGTACTTAGTTAATGTGTATTAACCTAAAATAAACGCATGCACGGAAACAGTACTTTCAAAACAATGTTTATGTAATCCTTACTAGTAAGGATCGATATTTCTCAATCTAAAAATTATACTGTAATACCTCTCTAGAATCAAGAACGCTATGTTGTCTCCCAATACATACACTAAGAACTTCATGAAAAATATATTTCAACTGATAGCCTAGACATATTCCAAACACCAAACGCTTTGAGCTAAAGACATTGAAATAGTGTTCAATTAATTCTTAGGCAACACCTAATATAATTAAGGAGAAAACAAATAAACACTCACACAAGAGCAGGAAGATTTAATGTTGTTCGGCTGATGTACATGGGATGACGGATGACCGAACTACAGCCTACATATACACATATGTTCGTAGATCTTTGTATATATGTATGTATCATGTGCTCACGTACAGATTCTAGCTGTATATATTCGATGACTCGAAAAAAGGGCATGAGTTGTGATGCAAAATGCGCTGCAAGTTAAACCCACATTTTATGTGTTGCATATACTTAGCTGAAAGTCTGAAATTAATTAAGATGTACAAAATCATATACCCAAAAATCTCCATAGCAAAATATGGGAATATCTGGCAAGTACAACGAATAAACGAAAGAACAAACATTAACTAGCCAACTCTTCCATAATTAGCTAGCTAAAAACAAGGAAAAAACTTAACCTAGTCATTGTACACTGATCGATGATCAAACTTTGCTACGCAACGATGAAGTGTGTGTTTCAGATTACCTGATAATAAGTAATCAACACGAGAAAAACCGATCCTTGTACATTGTTAGTACATAAGATTACTAGAAATATAGTTGAAAGCAGGAAGCTAGTTAACCAGAATATATAATTAATACTATCAAACCCCTGATAATTAGTTTTGTTCTTCTTTAGGCTCGTCTTTTCTGATCTGGAATGGGATGACATCTTGAAGTAATCCATGATCTCTAAGCAATGAAGTAGAGGCAGGCGAAGGGCTAAAACGTCTTTCTTGAATATAATGGGAGTATGATGATGAATGAGCATTAGCATTGGTGTTACCAAAGCTTAGAGACGTTGAATTGGATGCTTGGTTATTGAAATAGGGTTGTAGTTGTTGGTAGTTAGGTTGTGTAAAAAGAAAAGAGGAAATGGCGCCACCACCACAACCACTAAAACCACCATAAGTTGCGGTTTCTGGCAAGATTCCAATGGTTCCTCGAGGTGTCATGGGATACGGATGAGTGTGTGTACCTTCATAAGTTGTGATAACAATGGATGGATCTTCAGATGATCGTTCCACTCTCTTCTTCACTCCACACGCCACACTTGTACACCGATGGTAACTCCTATTTAAACAAACATGGAAGTATGTTAAATATCTGCCTTCTTTACATTGTGTGAATGTATGATAAATAATTTTTACAACATACTAAGACAACTATATCTTGTGGTGTGTGGAGTAAATTTGTGGTGTACAAATTCCATAGTTTATAATTCATAACACCCTTTTTCTTTGATGTAATCATCCAGTTTATTAGGGCAGCAAATATGTAAGAGTTTTAAAGAGAGAAAGTAATGGAATCTAGAGAGAGATTATACCTAGGAAAAGGGCTGTTTTTCACTGCTTTCTGACCGTACTTTCTCCATCTATAACCATCATCCAAGTGATCAATATCACTCTTTGTCATGAACGCAAATCTTGGTTCCCTTTGCTTTTTTGGATTCTTTTTCTTGGGCTTCAATCTGCAAAGCAAAATACACACACATTTTTAATTACAGAATAAGCTATATACTCATAATAATTAATTACAAAAAGCGAGTTTTCTTTTATACTCTGAAATAAAAGCATACGGTTCAAAAGATAAAAGGTTTACTCATGAAATCCGAAAAACCTATGCATCACATAACCCCCTCTTCAACAAATCTACTTTTGTGTGTGAAAAGGTCCTAGCTACTATTTCTTGATAAAAAAAAATAAAGATCTTGAATAAACACCGTGTATGTATGAAACCAACAAAAGGGTTTACATTTATTCGGTCAAAAACTAATGAACTAATACAAAAGAATCTGGATGTGTGAAAATAGCACTATTATTAGAAAATGAAAATTTAGTAATCAAAACACACAGCTAATTATAAAGAAAGGTTGACGAACTCATAAAACTTATATATGTCAACACACACACTATTATTAGAACCAAAACCATTAATTGTCAACACACACACAAGATACACCATGAGTGTGTGATAATTTATTCATTCATCAATGATGGTTTGCTGAAAAACAAAAAAATCATTCACAAGCATAAATTAGAAAATGGGTTTCTTATACCTTTATAGGAAATGAAAAAACAATAAATTTGTGAAAGAAAAAAAAAAAAAAAAAAAAAGTGTTCTTAGTTTTTTTTTTTTTTTTTTTTGAACAACACAAGTTAATAAAAACCAGCAAGAAGGTAGAAAAAAAAAAAAAAAAAAAGAGATCTTACTGTTTGTTGGTAGTAGTCTTTTCTTGATCATCATCATCATCGTCATCATCTTCACCATCATTATGTTCCTTATTATTACTATTAGTATTATCTTGATCACCATTATTAGCAGCATCATTCGAAGAACACGAAATAGAAGACGAGTTCTGTGTCGGTGTGTTCACCATCTCCATGATCTCAGTTGGAGG
Source organism: Artemisia argyi (assembly GCA_030686995.1). NCBI lineage: Eukaryota > Viridiplantae > Streptophyta > Magnoliopsida > Asterales > Asteraceae > Artemisia > Artemisia argyi. Next base: position 56,485,839 of record CM060695.1, read on the forward strand.
TGGTGGTGGAAGAGAGGGTGGCTCAGCTATCAAACTTGGTGGTGCAATAGGTTGTTGAAGCAAATCAAAAAGAGATGAGCCACCATAATCTTGAAATGATAACACATCGTCTAAGAACCCTTGTGGTATATCAAAAAAATTACCACCACTATTAGCTCCATAGTGTGTTGGAATCTGATCTGAAAAAGTTGAGTTTGCCATTAAGTTTGTGTTTTTTAAGGTCTTGTTGTTGTTGTTTAAATCTTCTTTCTTTTCCATAGACTGATCAAAGGCATAGATTCTTCATTTGTGTACTCTCCATGTTTTTAGAGAGAGAAAGAAAAAGGGTGTGTGTGTTTTTTGGTTTTGTGTTTAGTGTGAAGTGGTCTTTTGGATAGTTATTGTAATACAAAAATTGTAGTGAGAGAGAGATGGGAGAGATAGCTTGCTAGGGAATTTAAAGTAGGTTCGATTACAACTTACTTCCCTAGCTCTTAATAAATTTCATTTGACCCCCTTATATAGTCTTCAATTCAATCACTCCTGATTTATTAATAATATTGATGATTCATCCTATCAAAACAAACTTTTATTCCTATATAACTATTTAATATGTGATGGATATATGTACACTTTTGAATGTGAGGGTTTTAATTATAGCATAAAGGTTGTCCCTCCCTAAAAAAAGATGGAGTTAAACTAAAACGTAAAACGAAAGTATAGTTTACATATAATCTATTGTCTTACATGTGTGAATTAAATGAAAGAACTTTCTGAGAGGAAAAGGTATAGGATCCTTTTATGTATTGATTTTGTTAAACAATATAATGTAAAACTAGATAGATAGTTAAATAAAAGAGTTTATAATAAAATCGGCGAACGCCTTGCTGTTCAAAGAAAGTTTAAAATAAAATGATCATATGTAATAAACAGGAGGTAGTAAATGACTACTAGTTGTCAAAGATAACAACATTTAACTAAAACCTTACTAAGAAATGTTGCATTTTTATATATAGTATAGTCTATGAAATATTATTGTACTATTTTAACAAACAAAAGAAGTTCTTATTTTGACTAATAACATTTTGAAATAAAACCAGGTCTCATCACAAATATTAGTTTTTTGGAGTCAAAACCTCAAATTGACCCATAAAACAAAAAGTAATACATAGTCAAAATAAATACAATATTAAATCTCAAAGGTCGAAAATAGAAATTTACAAAGAAAACAAAATTTCTAGTGTGAAGAAGGTATCTTTGTATTTTACCGGTGATTGCCGGTGGGATGAGTTGTAGCATGTATGTAAGCCATTAAATGGAAAGACTACTAGTCCACGTTTTCATACTAGGGGTGGTTGACCGGGAACCGATTTGGTGTGAACCAACTTCCAGTTATACATGGATAGTCAAAAGCTAGTTTTGGCTCGTGTGCATGCAAACTCTAAAAGGTAAAAAAAGCCTCGATATATCCTTCGACTAAAATGGCTTCACATTTGCCTAATCTTAAATATAACTTGCTAAAAGAAGTTTATAACATAAGAGTGAGACAAGATTAAAAAAGATCTCAAGTTTGTATCTCATAATGGCCTTCAACTTTTTGAGACACTCTTGGTAAAAAGATCTAGCTTGCACATATACTATATGAAGCGTTTTGGATTTATCTTCTGGAATAGATGGTACATATCTTTTATATAATAAAAGAATTACATCATTTTAAAGTGTTTTTGAAAATCTCTTTTTATTGAAAAAAAAAATTAGACCAATAGCATAGCTCAATTTTGTCACGTATGCAAAATCAAGCAACGTGATTGGTCAATAAAAAGTCAAAATTAAATTGATTTTGGTCAAACTTAATAAATTTGGTTAAAAATGCATAAAAATATAGGTGTCAAATTTATGAAAACAAAAACTTAAAAAAAGATGAAGTAATTAATAAAAATTTAGTAATTGAATTTTAAATAATTTATATGGAGTAAATTGTAAAATTACAAGTTTTCATGTTTTTAATAACTCAATAAAAAACACAAATAACCCCTTACACTTTATACCTCCTATACTTTATAATAGTAACTTTATTTAAAATTACATGAGACTTTCATCCATTAAAATTACAAAATTTGATAAATATGCGAATTAGTTTTAATATACGTTAAATATTTTTTTAAACTAATGTTAGTTTTAAACTTTCATCCATTAGAATATTTTTTTAAATAAGGACTTATTTGGTAAATATGCGAATTAGTTTTAATATGCGTTAAATATTGTTACATTTAAACTTTCATCCGTTAGAATATTTTTTTAAATAAAGACTCATATTACTATTTAAATGTTTAATTTATACGTACAAGGGTTTAAAATACGGCTAAATTATTAGTAACGTGAATATAAATATCAAATGGTAAGCACGATACTGTGATATGAAAATAAATATACACGATTTTACTTATAACAACGACTCATGAAATTATTATTTAAAATTTGTATATTGATATCCATAAAAATATTTTAAAAACTTTACGGAGCATATTTTAACTTCATCAACACTCATTATGTGCTACTAAATTCACACATTTTATAAAACATGATATCAATAGTTAAAGTTAAACAACAAAATCAACCTCAACCTCAATATGTCTGTCAGTTAAAAACGTTATACAAAGCTAATTATTAAAAAAAAACAAACAAACACATGGGTTAGATAGTCATTGTTTAATATAGAATGTGTTTTCCTTAAATTATATTAAAAAAATGCACGCATCACAATTTTTATTTGATAACAATCACCTCCTAAAAAAAAAAAAAAAAAAAAAAGTAGGTGTTTTCCTTAACTTTATTCAATGACGTGATGTTTTATTAAAAAAAACGTAATAGTTGGCCGTTGTAAACGAATTAAAAGTATGTACATGAGAATTATTCAGCAAGAATATATAGTTTTAATCAGGTTATTACGTACTATACTACGATAATGTTATTGAGTTGGTAATCACAGATGTGAGATACAACCATTATTCTATACTTATGATTTATGTGTAAACATCTTTTTGCTTCTGAATAGAATCTGAAAGAGACCTCAACAGAATTTTGTCTTATGCATTATCTAGCTGATAGTATTTAGTAACTTTTTTTTTTATGGTTTAACTTTTTTGTTATACACACCAACTTTTAGTAACTCTTTTTTATGTTTTGTTGAAAACTTCTACACTTAATATTTGTGTTTTAACTGTAAACACGCTAAGCTATAATAGAATTAGTTATGAGTTCAGGGGTTTTTCACTAGGCTTCTAAAAAAAGCTTATAGCTTTATCATACACTTATTGTGTTATATTAATTGAATAAGCTAATAAGCACATTTAATAAGCATAACCAAACACCCCTATAGTTCTAATATGAAGTTTTCTTATTTGATGTTATGACTAACTTTGTTGTTATCCTCACTATAATGCAACACATTAGTGGTTTTTGCAGTTTTATTATCTTATCGCATAAACTAAAGTGTAATGCAATTTGTTGTGTGCGTTTTTTAGAGGAGGATTAAGTATCAACACTTGATTGTCGTGGAATGATTGTCTACGCCTGTTCAAGTTATGAATGTATAATTTAGTTGAGTTGCTGATTTAGATAATACATGAATGTATTTTAATGTATCAAAGATATGTTTTAGTGCCAATATAGAAAATTTTATGGTAGAAATTCTTTTCGGAGTGTAATTTGTCTTTGAATGAGTTAATGAAAGTTAGCAGGTGTTTGCTATCATTGATAACACTATAAGTGTCAACCAACGGTCTAAAATATGGGTGTCTTTTACCTTGATGATTTAGACCAATTGTAAAGAAAGTTGCATTAAAGTGAAAGGTCGGTAATGATTTAAACAATCCTAAAAGACTTGCGAATATACTTTTTGTCATTTTTTCATGCATTTATAATTTACTTGTACAAGTAATAATAATTTCCTTATATAGTTCGGGCTTAGAGAAAAATTATTCTTATACATTATACATAAACGTAAGATTAAATTTGAGTTCTACCCATTACATATTTTTTGTTTCTCTTTATGTAATAAATAAGCTATAGTGTAAGCATCTATGTTAATTCGGTAATTTTATAATCAAATATGAGAAGTAAATAATACAAACTTATGAAAATACAACTTTCCAAACAAAAAGGTACATTAGTAAAAATGATGTGATGGTTATTCATAATTAAGGAAATGAATCAATCTTCAAAGCTATCTAAATATGCTACATATTTTAACGAAAATATAAGTAAAAGAAATAGCACAATTACAAAACGCATCGTAAATTGATAGCACGAGTTTGCAAAACTAAAAGTGTATATCACTAACATCTCATGCAAGTCAAGTATTATCATGTGATTTTACTTGAATAATAAAATATAATTTTTAATCCAAAAGCATTCTCCTAAAATAATAAGTAGGTTATAACATATACATATATTTTTAGTCCACTAAGTAAAATCATTTGAAACATGTTAAGTTGTTCATTTCTTAATCGATAATAATACATACTTAAAACGAAATTTTAAAAACACTGTGCGCGCACAGGTATTATAACTAGTTATTTTGATGTCAAAAGTTCTTTATATATCTAACTTACCATAGAACCCATCAAGCAATCTTAGTCACTCATTTTTTTTTATCAAAATAAAAAAATAAACTTCTACTTTTTTTTTAAAACTTAAATATTTCGCAAACCGTAAATCGTCAAGCTACAAAAAAATACCATCGCGACGAGAATTAAATTATCTTTCTATAAACATGCATTGTTATATACTTTCGGCGAATTTTTTTTTCGATAATTTTTTTTTTGCCCAGAAAAATCATATATGATTCGTAATAATCATATATGATTCGATTTTAACAAATCATATATGATTCTTACGAATTATATATGATTTTTTATGAATCATATATGATTTTTACGAATCATATATGATTCTTTCTGGGCGGAAATTTAAAAAAAAAAAAAAAAAAAAAAAAAAAAAAAAAAAAAATCGTCGAAAGTACATAACAATGCATATCTATAGAAAGATCATTTATTTCTCGTCACGATGGTATTTTTTTGCAGCTTGAAGATTTACCATTTGCAAGATATGTTGTTTTGAAAAAAAAAATGAAAAATATAAGTGGGTGGCTATGATTAGTTGATAGGTTCTATAGCATGTATGGGTTTTTCATGATCTCAACTCTTATTTTGATATATAAACGCATATGATCAGAACCAACTTTTAGCTTTTAACAGCATCGGTTTAGCTGATGCTAACTTTGCTAAACATAATATGTACCGAGTATTTACTTTAATTCTATATTTATGTTTTGATTATTAATTGGCAATGATAATTCGTGTACTTAATTATATGTCTAATCTTATGTGACATCATTGTGTTGGTGATCGATATACATAGATCCACTTCATCACAAACCAATAAAACACTTCTACATCACTTTAGTTATCAAATTAGGCACACATTTAGGCCTACAATCATTTTCCTTATGTTTTTATGAACCTTTAAATAAAGAATTATTGAGGTTTTAAATGATTCGATACCATGTATTATTTTGCTTGATAGCGTACGTGTTGAATTAACACATACTCCCTCTATCCTAAAATAGTATTTTTCTTTAACTTTTTAAAATCTTTATTTTTCAACTTTGACATGAACTATTTTTTTTTTTTGTGTTATATATACTTGCAAAATATATGAATAATTTGAGTTTATATGTATTTTCATTGATAGTTTTCATCATTATCATATAATACAAACAAAAATATTTAAGGTTAAAGTTAAAAAAAAATAAAAAAGTTAAAATAAGACACTTATTTTAAAATGACAAGAGTATATACTAAAAAAATTTAAAGGAGAGTTATATTAAATACCAAACTTTAAAGATGGACCAAGCCACTTATGGATGTAACCACAATTAACATCACTACGGTCGGCTTATATACCAAGGGACACATCCCCACCATTCATTTAAAAAAAATCAATGGTCGAGATTAAAAGCATTTTAATATTTCACTTATTTTTTATAATTTAAATATCTCTTAAACCGCTAATCGTTAAGCGAAAATAATTACACAATCGCGACGAGCATTTAATTATTTTCCTATAGACGGACACTTTTATATACTTTCGACAAAAAAAAAATTTGTTTTTTTTCATGTTTTTTTTTTTTTCGTGGCCGAAAAAATCATATACAATATATTATTACATATCATATATGATATATCATGTATGATATTACATATTAATCTTATGTGATTTTTTAGGCCATGAAAAAACGTGAAAAAAATGAAAAAAATTTGTTGAAAATATATCAAAGTGCCTATCTATATAAAGATAATTAAATGCTCGTCATAACGGTATTTTTTTTTTCACTTAACGATTAACGGTTTAAAAGATATTAATATTTGAAAAAAAAAATATGAAAGTGGGTTTTTTAAATTGCTGTGATTAATCTTATCCATTAGATCAAATAAAGATGAAGGGAAAATTGAGGGTGGTTCCGATATGTAAAAAAAGTTTGATCCTAAAATAATCTTAAATAAAAAATATATCGTTCTCATACTTTTTAATTGGTACTCTTTAACTTTTGGGGCAATTGCATATATACTCACTAAAACTTGCATATTTGCATATATACCCAAAACATGCTTAACTTGCATTGTACATCATGTATTGAAAACTTGTATTTTAGAGAAATATGCAAGTTTTTGAGTTTTAATGGGTATATATGCAATTCTCCTGTAACTTACAAACAATTAAAACATTATACACGATAAACCTTATAAAAAATACAAAAGAAAATCAAGTATCATATATGATATAACAAATGATTTGAAAAAACATGTGAATTATCATATATGATAAACCTATAAAAAATACAAAAGAAAATCAAGTATCATATATGATATAACAAATGATTTGAAAAAACATGTGAATTATCATATATGATACTTCAAATGTTTTTGTAAAATAAAAAATATCACATATGATTTTAAATATAGATTAAAAAAACTAATACATATTACTAATTTTACAGGAGTTTATTGAAAGAATAGAAGAGAAGTTTGAAATCATAATAGATGAAAGGAAACAGCTAGCTGAGACGATGAGGGAGGGTATGAATAAGTTCAAAGGAGACAAGCAGTTGTTAGGCTTATGTAAAAGATACAAATCAATGTTCAAAGAGATAGACATTTATATTGATGAAGAAAAAGAAGAAAATAGTGAAGAAAGCAACAGTGATGATGGAGACACTGATGATGGAAGTGATCATGGAAGTGATGATGACAATGAGAAGGATAAGGAAGATGAATCTAAAGATAGAAAAGAAGAAAATGTCAGTCATACTACAGATGAAAGCGGGAGTGAAGAAGAGAATAGAAGTGACGAAGAGAATGAAAGTGAAGAAGAGAGTGGGATTGAAAATGAAGAACGTGAGAAGAAAAATAAAATGCAAAAGGAAGAAAAGAGTGAAGAAGAGAGTGGCAGTAAAGAAGAGAGTGAGACTGAAGATGAAAAGAAAACAGGTGTTGAACAAGAAAAAATAGAGGAAGAAGAACATAGGGAAGAAGAGGATAAGATGGAAACAGAATTGGAGACGAAAAAACAAGTTCCAGTTGAGAAGGAAACAGAAGTGGAAAAGGAGATAGAAAAACCAGTTGAGAAGTTAAAGGGAAGCCCAATTCATTCATTTGAGACACTAAAAAAACAGGGCATCGATGAAGAGAGTCCAGAAAAGATTTCCGAAAAAGAACAACCATCATCTATGACAGGAGGAGATGACCTAGATGCCTATTTCGCTGTGGATGATAATTACGAAGCCTTTATGAGTCAAGCACAAGAAAATTTGGAAAAGATTAATCACTCACAACAGAAATCGACAAAAACCACAGCAAGAAAATCCACCTCACCACAACAAAAAATGACAACAAGAAGAATGAAATCAATTTCACCACCAACTTTCAGTCTTGGTATAAGCCCAGTTAGCAACAAACCTGCAGTTCAAACTGACACGGTAGCAAAAGAAAAAACACCAATGATTGAAAAAGCGCCTGCAATTGAAACATCAAAGAATCCAAAAAGGACGAGAAATCAAGTTGCTGAAGAAGCTAAAGAGGAAGAAGAGCGACTTGAAAAAGAGCAAAAAAGCCTTCAAGATATCTGGTTTCACCATATATGAACAAGAAAACTGTCATAAATACACCATCTCAGCCAGATGAATTGACAGTAAGCAATGCTCTATTCTCCATGCAAGGAAATCCAAAGTAAGCATGCTTTATACTATTAAAGAATCAAATGAATAAAAAGTGTGAAATTGTGCTAAAAATATATCTAACTATGCTTTTATCTATTTGTGTAGCGAATTTATATTTCAAACAGAATGGGCATGGGGCGCAGCAACACTCAGAGACAACATGCAAACACTAGCACCACAATTAAAAGTGGACTCTAGTGTAATCGACAGCTTTGCTTGTATTTTAAGCTATAAAGAAACAATCAACAACAGAGGAGGAAAGATCAAACAGTATTTTCACACAGGAATACTTGTAAGTTACCTAAAAAATTAGAACTTAATTGCTAAAATCTTAAATTTGTTTCTTTAACATATGTTGATTTATAAAAACAGACAACACAAATAGTGCAAGCAAAAAAGGAAGATCAAGAGAAGCAGTACGAAGAGTTTTGTGCAAACTTGACAACCGTGTTTAAAGGCAATCCAGAAGATAAATCAATGGATCATGTGGAATTGGTAAAAAATAATTTGACTTATTATGAAAAAAGTTTTACTTGTATTAAAATGAATCTGATTGTTCTTAATCTATTTATACAGGCATTCTTCCCAATAATTGCACATGAACACTTTTATCTGGTTGTTTTCAATCTACTCAAAGGTACTTCTGTCATCCTTGACAACTCCAACTCAGGGGCGACTTATGAATCAAAATACTCGAAAGAATGTGACATTCTGGTAAGTAATTACAGATTATGCTCAAGTAACGACGCGTACTAATTTATTATTGTGTTTTAACTATCACATATATGGGGAAAAAAGTATCACATGCGATACAACAAATAATTTGAAAAAACATGTGAATTATCATATATGATAAACCTTATAAAAAATACAAAAGAAAATCAAGTATCACATGTGATACAACAAATGATTTGAAAAAACATGTGAATTATTATATATGATAAACCTATAAATAATACAAAAGAAAATTAAGTATCATATATGATATAAAAAATAAAAACAATGTGATGTTCTAGTAAGTGATTAGATATTATAAATTTACATTGAAGGGTCTTATTCAGCTAAGCCTTCGGCATATGAGATAATGAATTGTCTTTGTTAAACTGAATTTTCTATTTTGTGTAGAAAAAACTGTTTTCAAGATATCTGGAATCCCACAAGCATAAAAAAGCATCTGATATAGGGAAAAAAAAGACAACAGTGATGAAGCTAAAGTGGGGAACAACACAGAATGTCATTGATTGTGGTATTTTCGTAATGATGCATATGGAGCACTATGGTGGAGAAACTTTGAAGAACTGGAACTTTGAATTTCCAAAAGAAGGAAAAGCTCAGGAGATGGAGATAATAAGAATGAGAATCAAGTATGCAGCCAAGATGTTAACGCATGAACTGAACAATCACCGAGAAATGATAAATGAAGAAGCACTTGAGTTTGCAAAGAAACACACAAACAAGGAAGAGTTGAAGAAGTTGATAAGAGAAGAGATTGGAAACAAGAATGAAGAGCAGAAAAAGGAGCATGTTGCAAGTGCAAAATGATGGAAAAGGTTAGCAGTTAGTGGTGGAAAATTCAGAAGTAGGACTAACAACACAAAGAATAGAAGGACGGGGGCGTACAGAATTTTTTTGGGGCAACTAATGCAGATTAAGATCTAATTTCTCTAGACTTTATTATGTAATATCGTATGCCATATAATATGGCTTAAACATGTTAAAACAATGTCTTATTTCGTATGTCGTATGCTAGAATATCACAAGACAGTTTAAATTTCCAGGTAGGATAATGGTTTAACTTTCCAAGTACTACGTTGCCATCATTTGTCAAGAAATGAAAATGGCGAAACATTTCTGGATGTGATTTTGAATGTCTTGTTTAAGTTTTTATTGCACAAATTGATAAATCAATTCTAATTGCTGTTGTTTATCGATAATCGAATCTGTTTTATAGCACACTGAAAAAAAAAATATCATACATAAATATCATATATGATAATACACTTAAAAAATTTGCTTCAAAATTTTATCATATGTGATAACTGAAACGAAAAAAACAAAAACACTTGAACAAAATCATAATATACTCTTCTTTATAAGTTATCATATAAGATAAATCAAAATGGAAAAAACCAAGTGTAAAATCATATATGATATCAGAGAATTATCATATATGATAACACACCTAAAAAAATTATTTCTGGATTATCATATGTGATAACTCAAATGAAAGTAACCAAAACTCTAAAAAACAATCAGCAACAATCTGTTTCATATAAAAACTCAGTAATAATCAAACAATCATGTCTAGGTCTGTTACTCAAATTTCTTCAACACAATCCGACAAAACAAATAATAATCAAAGAAATTAAAAAAAAAAATATATGAAGACGATTTATGTTGAAATTCATGCTTAATCCAAGACATCTCCTCTTGTAACTTCTGAATGATCCAAATCCCCTTCCCTTGTAACTTCAACTTGATCCAACTCGGCCTCTTCTGCAAACTTTTTTGGGCACGTCCTCCTGTTGTGACCATCTGTCTCTCCACATAACGAACATGCATTCCTGTTGTTCGAATTCTTTTCAAGAGCTTGCTCTTTACCTCCTTTTATGCGCATCTTTTTACGGCCTTTAGGATTACCAAGAGCTGGATTGTTAGTGGTTTTTTCAGCTGGCTTCGGGACTCCAACAAGTTCCTCCAAATTGTCAGCCTTGTTCTTAGAAGGAGGATTTGGGCAATCAGCCTCGACATCAATCTTTAGCAACCTCAACTTTTTAACAAAAGAAGACAACCTCGCCTCATCTTTACTCAACATATGGATACAGTGATCAACAATGGAACTTGCCTCATTTGCATAATTCTCAACAATCTCATTCTTCTCACCATATCTGTTCCGTTTGTTCCTCAAAGCAGCAGGTATAAGGTTCTTTGTCCAACGCCTCAGTATGTATTGACTTGGAATCATTTCAATATTGGCGTTCTTAAACACACAAAAAACATGCCTGCATAATATTCCAACTCGAAGAAAAAGCTGACAGGAACATACAACTGATCCATCCTCTTGGTTACGCAACACCTTAATGGGCAAAAAAGAAAGAAGATAGTAAAAAATCATATATGATAAAACAAAAAAAATAAGGTAGTAAAAAATCATATATGATAATTTTTTTTTAAATGGCTAACGTACCTTATATAATCCATCAACTCTATAAAACAGGTTAACTGGCTCTTCTTCTTCAGCTTTATCGTTATCCTTACCTTTATCCTTAACTCTCTTCCTAGCTTTCTCTCTCAACTTAGCTTTCTTCTTCTCCATTAGTGCATCAACAAATTTTGTTTCTCTAAAAACAGAGACCTCAGATCCTTCAACCAAGCTTTTGGTTTCTATTTGACAATACCATGTGCCTGCAAAAATCTCTGCTTGAACAAGCTCGAACAGAGGACGAGTAAAAACCTTCGAAGCATGACGTTCAATCTTAAGATAGGTTCTAAACTTCGGAACAGAATCAATAATCTTATGATCAAGCCTCTCTTGTATATGCCTCTGCTTTTCCATTGCCGTCTCAGAACAATTCATAAAATTCATAAGAGTGGAACCTTGATTCGTAAAATGAGAGAAAAAGGAGTTCTCACTCTCAGATCTAGACGTCGTCCTCATCAAACCACACAAGGGGGAATCAATAAAATAAGCAGGAATCCAACACGAACGTATATTAAACATCTTTGTTAACCACTTATGATTCTGCAAACTAAACTCCTCCAGTAACTTTGACCATCTATCCTCAAACTCCTCCGGACCGATATACATATTCCATACAATTTGATTAAACTTTTTTTTAAAGTCGGTATCATCATAGATTTTTGAACATATCTATAAACAAAACAAATAACATCTGATTTAACAAATGATTTGAAAATAGATATGTGTTATCATATGTGATAAACCAATAATAAATACAAATAAAATCAAGTATCACATATGATTTAACATATTATTTGAAAAAAGTTCAAATTATCATATATGATAAATCAATAAAAAATACACATAGAATAAAGTATCACATATGATAAACAAAAAGGCAGAAAAATACCTTTCCAGGGATCTTTTGAGTAATATGCCACATGCAAAGTCTGTGTTTAGAACCCGCAAACTCAGCTTCAATGGCATTTCTCATAGCCCCATCCTGATCAGTAACAACAATATTTGGAGCCCTACCAAACGCCTTTATGAATGCTTTCAGCAACCAAATATACGAAGCTGTAGTTTCGTTCTTCAACAAGCCTGCTGCGACTGTTACACACCTTCGATGATTATCTATGGCTGTAAAGGGAACAAATACCATTTTGTACCTGAAAAACAAAAAACAAAAATACTTAAAATAACAGATTAAATAGAAAATAATATAATCAAAATATCATACTAAACATACATATACTTACTTGTTTGTTCTGTAAGTAGCATCAAACGAAACAACATCACAAAACTCTCTATAGTTGAACTTAGAAACTTCATCAGCCCAAAAAATAGCCGTAAGCTCAGCATTTTCGACCAAATAATCAAATGAAAAATCCAGCACGTGCTTCTTCCTATTCTCCATCTTAGATATAAGCATCTGCGCATCACTATCACCTATATAGCAGTTCACACCCCTTAAAAAATTCTTAAAATCAATAGTCGTTCCATGAATAAGCAAATAAGAACCCTTCAAACCAGTTAAGATGTGATGAGCTTTCGTTGCGCCTATATTTACGCTAGCAGCTTTAACAATGAACAATTGCTCAGCATACGTCAACTGCCTCTCTGTCACACCCCCAGAATCGGGTCCAGCGGAAGCATACATGTAGCTGGGGTGTAAATCAATTGGTATTACAACACAAGTTCAAAAATGGTTTTCACTTGAATCATTTAGAATAAAATAGTTTAATCAAAAATGTTGAATTTACATTGTTAAAAGTAGTGCAGAAGTAGGCCTTTAAAATACTTTTAAATGGTCCCCAAATGAATATCAGAGTCTTCTATGACCATGCCATGCCCTGCCAAAACCTCCGGTAGCTTGCCATTGCTTAAAGCCTGAAAATACATGCTAAAACATCAGCATAAAGCTGGTGAGTTCATAGATTTTAGTGTAAAGTGAAATATATTGCATTTAAATGAAGATTTCCCAGCAAAGGCATCGTAAATCCACTCAGTTGCAAGTCCCGCCATAAGAGACTTGTAACCTGTGTGTTTACGACCCACTGCCAAATATGAATTGGTCTATGTAAACAAGTATTTTGCGGAACACGAGATTTTCAGTAGGGATAACCATTATAACAAATACAATGTTAACCCAAAAATAAAATACAATGCCATAAGCTCATGACCCCGAAGCTCGACGTAATCGTATGCAATCAAGCATAAAATGCCCCAAGTAAGTGTTTGCCAGACACTCGGAAGTAATCCGAATGATATGCGTCCGTTTAACGGGTTAGCGCGACCAACTCGGACGAGGTGTCAACCCAAATAGATCTATCCACAGCATTCGCGCTCACACGCATGTAATTAACGGTTCATGATAAAGGGGACTTCAGTGGCAGTAATAGGTAACTCAGGCAAAGTAACAGTTTTGTATTTATGTCTGCAAAAGCAAGAACTTGTGTTCATAAGAAATTAATCAAGGATGGAATAAGTAATTCATAATGTATTCAAGTAATCAATCAAGTATTTTAACCATCCAGTAATGTTTGAGAAAATGAATCGCGTTCAAGTAAAAGAAGCATTGAATTTAAATAGTAACGAGCATGTATCTTCCCCCAAAACAGTTGTAAAACAAGTAAAAGTAGGGGTTATGAACTCACCTGGTGCAATAGCTACGATGACAACAATGAATACACAGAAATGAGGCACGATCTCTAACCGTAACCTAACATGAATGATATGATCTAATGTAAAAATGAAATAATGCTACACATGCAAATACGTATGTTATCGATACCACTCGTTAGTTTTGAAAATAACGTTTATCGTCGACAAATATGTTTTTGACGTCTCGTTAGGTTAATAACCACTTTTCATGTAAATAGGTTGAAACGGTACTCCACGATCCTTGTTTTGGTGATCTATCGGCAAATATAATGTTTTCGTCGCAAAAATAACGTTTTCATTACTTGAAAATATGCCCAAAATGGCCTCGCTAAAACAAGTCGAGAAATGTTGTACGTTAAGGGTTAGTGATGAAACTCGACGTTTTTGAAAACCTTGTAACAATATCTTGAAGTCGTGTTATTTAAATTTTGGCTATACGGGTCTTGATCGATGAGAAAATCGACTCTCATTGTTGTTACTTGAAAGTATTATGTTCAACACTTAGGAAATTTTATTATAGTAAATGCTGTCAAAATATATATAGTTTATCGGGTATATAGATGAGGTCGTAGTTTATTCGTTATAAGTCTATTCGACGAACGGCCAATTGATTTGAAAAGCTTGTTGGAAGATCTTGATTTCATAAAACTACGGCTCGGACTCAAATTGATCCCATCATGAAGAAAAACAGCCAAGAAAGTGGTGTCTCGCAAAGACAGTTTTGCGGCAAAATAATAATAGAAAAGCTGATGGAAATTTGTAAAAATTGTCTAAGTTCAAACGCTTGTATCTTTTTCGTTATAAGCTCGTTTTCTACGTTCTTTATATCCCCGGAATCGTGGAACAACATACTAATATATTTTTGATAAGTCGGGACGGCTAGATCAACTTTTACGTCTCGAAACAGTCCATGAAAACTGTTCAACAGCAAGCTATTTTTCAGAAAATAGTTTTCGTCGTTAAAATTGAAAATAGCATATCTTTTTCGTCGTAACTCGGATTTTAGTGATTCAAGCGGCCACGGTTTCGTTTTTGAAAGTATTTTCTGAATATCTAACCCAATCTTACCCGGAAACCCCTGAGTTTTCTGAAATTGGCGATTTGGGACAGAACCTATATTTGAAAGTATTTTTCGTTGTTAATATTCGGAAAATCATATCACCTTCGTTTTTAACTCGTTTTTATCCCCGTTTTCGGCCATAGTTTCGTCTCGGAATGTATTTTCTAAATCTTTGATCCAAAATTACACCCTAGACCCTGAGTTTCCCACGTTTAACAACAATGGACAATAGCTTTTATATAGTTGTAAAAATCAACTTTTCTAGTTTGTAACTTGTTCAAGGCTTAACCAAACTATCTCAAATCAACTCCACAAGTACCAAGTTCTACCGTACACCTTCTTAGGGTGTCATGGGTTCCTAGACATCACCAATCTTAGTGGATCTAATGAGATTGCTAGTAAAAATTGTAGATCTATGTTTATAATGAAAAGAAATGAGTTATAAGTGGTATGGATCATACATACTTGCATGTTTTACCAATATATCTTGAAAATACATAAAAATATAAAGTAAATGAAAGTATGAAAGGATCAAAAGTGTTTTTGAAGCTTACTTGAAATATTGGAGTGATTTGAGGAGAAAATGTATAATAACCTAGGGTTTTTACCACAAAACCCCAACTAGATCATGATTAGAACTTGATAAACACTTGGATCTTGAAAAGTTTATGGTTTCTTCTTGGTTTCATTTCTTGGCCGAAAATATGAAGAAGAAGTAAGTAGAGAGAATTTTTGCTAGTTGGTGTATGTTAATAGAATATGTAAATGAAAAATGAAAGTATAGAACTAGTATTAGATATTTAGGAGACTAGATCCATGATTCAAGGTAGGGGGCATGGGTTTTTGTAAGGAAAAGATGAGTGTGTAAGTGAATGAAGACTTTTGATGTAGTTTAGGAAGATATTTTTAGTTTTAGGGGATACCAGGTACCGAGTTAACTAAAAATAAATCATGACGCGATGAAATAAAATATGACGAAGTTGTAAAAGTTGTAAAATATTATTCCTGATGATAATCGGGTGTTAAAATAATTATCGTGTTGAAATTTCGCAAACCGACAGAGTTATAAGTTCCGACCGTGAAATATAGTAATTGATTTCAAAATACCGGGTAAATTAATAATATAATTTTTATATCACTATAATAAGTATGAAAATATGTTAGGATCGTAGCCGGGAATATTGGGTATACGTTCGTAGTAAAAACTGAGTGATAATGTTAATTACAAATTAAGCATACGTATATAGAAATAATGCATATCCGTGTAGGGCCTAAAATGTGATGATGATGTAACCGAGGATATGTAGACTACTCCAGTCTATATGACGTGTCATTAATGAATGATGCATGAATTCACAGCTAAACCACATTGGTTACGCGAATTTGAAGACCCGTAAACTCAGTTTACGATGAAATGAATAGCAATCGTGAATAGTGATTTCCTTTCGAAAATGAATAGTTTCATATGAATAGTAAAATTTTTGAACGCTTCTCGGAATCACAAACTGACTTCGAAAATGATGAATAGTAAAATGATGAATAGTGACCGGTGAATAGTGAATGATGAATAGTAACTGATGAATAGTGAATAGGATAAATATCCTGAAAATGCGAGTTGTTACAATCTCACCCCCTTAAAAGGAACTTCGTCCCGAAGTTCAGTTTGTGTTGGTCTCTGAAGTTGTATTGGTTAAAAGATGATGATTTTTATCGTGTAAGCTGTTGAGCTCTAACAAGGTTCAAGTCTGACGACAACTAGACCTACTCTGTCAGAAATAGTAAATGGTTCAGTGTGTATCGGGTTTAACTTTCTAAAGTTTTCTGAAGGGTATCATGCCTTTCCTAGGCAGAACTTTCAACGTAATCCTGCCACGAACTTGAAATTTTAATGGTTTACAACTTATCGAACTTGTAACTGATTCTTGATTTGTAGTAAATTCCAGGTTATTTTATGAATGCTTACGGGACTAGTGAGTTGGGCTTTTCCAAATTTTGATCCATCAATGGATGTTGGCATTTCGACCATAGAATGCCTCAGATGGTGTAGTCTCTACGCTCGCGCGATAAATATGGTTGCAACTGGATTTGGTTTATGGTAAATGGATAGTCCAACCATTTCTAGAGTCAATCACTCATGCTCTGAATATATCTCCCTATGTTTGCATCGTTCTCTTATTCTGACTATTGGTCTGTAGATGATAGTTGGTGTGGTTCCAAAGGAATCTTAATGTAATCGCTAGGAGTTTGAGGTGAATTAAATTCCTCTATTAGAAATAATTGAAATGGATATCATGAATCTTGTGGAGAAACTTACAAGGTTAAGTCCGTCAAAGGGTGTTGTTGAAAATAATAGATTAGGATAAGGTTGTGATTCCTCCGCAGAAATGTCATGAATTAGGGTCTTTCTCCACCTACGGTGCTTAGTCTCCATTACTAAGATTTTCCCCAAGTTATATGTCATCAACTCACAAACTCCTAAAGGTATAAGTGAGGTAATATAGTGATTGATTTTCAAAGTTTGTTTTGAGATTGTGTTTTGTTCATAAACCTTCCCCGAATAAATGAACCTACAAGTTTAAGCAAAGGGCTTTTTAGGTAACATCCTTCTTGATGTTTCAAAATTTAGTAGTTATGCAATATAGGAGAATTTTCAACATAAGGTGGATAATATGGTTTACCAAAGATCGATGTTTAAAATTTTGTAACATTCAATAGTTTTGTAAAAGATTAGCCAAAAGGAATTTGCTTGTCAAAATAAGTGCATCAGAAAAGTATTTCTTACAAGATATATGTTTTGTATAACGGTAGTTTGGAGAAAATTCATTTAAAAATGAAAGTATTAAGAGGATAAAATAGCCAAGTATGTATGTCTGCACAAATGCATAGGTGTCTAACATGTTCGAATATAGTCTATTGGTGAGGACATGTTCAACCTATAGTCTCGGTTAAGAGGTTGGATTTATCTCTATGGTGTTGCTTAGTGAGCATTCGCATCGAAACAAATCCTGTAATTCAGTCAAGCCAATACTTTATAGTTGCTGGAATTTTTGGCGATCTGGCCAGTGATAGTGGTCCGAATGGTTTCGTGATATTCTGAGATTTCTGTTGAGTTTTGAAAGGTCTTAATGTATCGAGGGATCATCCTCATAGAAGGTATGGAAAGTCTTTCATAGGGAGGTCATTGATAATTTCCACTTATCAATATAGGGAGTAGTGAGGGATGAGTGACATCGGAATCTATAGAGTGCTAGCTAATTTATATATATATGGGGGTGGGGAAAGAAAATGATAGTAATGGTGAGAAAGGAAGAGACTGTGACAACTGCAACAAAATGAGATTGTGACAAAAGAAAATACTGTGATATGAGTGTATTGTGCATAAATATGAAAGTTCATGAAATAAAATGACTAGCTGACATGCTTCCAATCGGTGGTTTACGAAGTGATGAAAAGTATGAAGGTTCCAACAACGAGAGTATACACACACATGAATGAATCATTTGGAAATTGAGTAGGGGATTCAATCCAGACATAATCTTATTATAACCATTCTCAGTGTTGCAAAATTCATTTCTGAGTCAGACATAGGTGGTCAGCCTATATCTCACTATCCCGGGTTGAATATAAATGACCAGTCTATATTCCACCGATGTTCCATGAATTTTGAAATACTCAGCTCAGTTATACTAATACCATGTCCTTCACAAATATCAAGACGTTCTGAAAGACAAAAGCAGGTGACCAAACTCGAGGTCAAATGATGAAACTATACAAGGAAAAACATAACACGGTGACATATATGTTACGTTAACATGCTTATATGAAAGACAATTATAGTAATCAACTATAATAAATGAATATAATATACCAGATAATGAGATAACAATCTCATCACCTATGTCAGCAACTAACCACAAATGAGGCTTCAGCTTGGCAGGCAGGCACGTGACGGTCATAGGGTTAAGTTTTCTTGAAAGTAGCTATAGTCTAGGTTTTAAAAACACTTAGTTCACTATAGCCAAAGCTCTGATACCAATCTGTCACACCCCCAGAATCGGGTCCAGCGGAAGCATACATGTAGCTGGGGTGTAAATCAATTGGTATTACAACACAAGTTTAAAAATGGTTTTCACTTGAATCATTTAGAATAAAATAGTTTAATCAAAAATGTTGAATTTACATTGTTAAAAGTAGTGCGGAAGTAGGCCTTTAAAATACTTTTAAACGGTCCCCAAATGAATATCAGAGTCTTCTATGACCATGCCATGCCCTGCCAAAACCTCCGGTAGCTTGCCATTGCTTAAAGCCTGAAAATACATGCTAAAACATCAGCATAAAGCTGGTGAGTTCATTGATTTTAGTGTAAAGTGAAATATATTGCATTTAAATGAAGATTTCCCAGCAAAGGCATCGTAAATCCACTCAGTTGCAAGTCCCGCCATAAGAGACTTGTAACTTGTGTGTTTACGACCCACTGCCAAATATGAATTGGTCTATGTAAACAAGTATTTTGCGGAACACGAGATTTTCAGTAGGGATAACCATTATAACAAATACAATGTTAACCCAAAAATAAAATACAATGCCATAAGCTCATGACCCAGAAGCTCGACGTAATCGTATGCAATCAAGCATAAAATGCCCCAAGTAAGTGTTTGCCAGACACTCGGAAGTAATCCGAATGATATGCGTCCGTTTAACAGGTTGGCGCGACCAACTCGGACGGGGTGTCAACCCAAATAGATCTATCCACAGCATTCGCGCTCACACGCATGTAATTAAAGGTTCATGATAAAGGGGACTTCAGTGGCAGTAATAGGTAACTCAGGCAAAGTAACAGTTTTGTATTTATGTCCGCAAAAGCAAGAACTTGTGTTCATAAGAAATTAATCAAGGATGGAATAAGTAATTCATAATGTATTCAAGTAATCAATCAAGTATTTCAACCATCCAGTAATGTTTGAGAAAATGAATCGCGTTCAAGTAAAAGAAGCATTGAATTTAAATAGTAACGAGCATGTATCTTCCCCCAAAACAGTTGTAAAACAAGTAAAAGTAGGGGTTATGAACTCACCTGGTGCAATAGCTACGATGACAACAATGAATACACAAAAATGAGGCACGATCTCTAACCGTAACCTAACATGAATGATATGATCTAATGTAAAAATGAAATAATGCTACACATGCAAATACGTATGTTATCGATACCACTCGTTAGTTTTGAAAATAACGTTTATCGTCGACAAATACGTTTTTGACGTCTCGTTAGGTTAATAACCACTTTTCATGTAAATAGGTTGAAACGGTACTCCACGATCCTTGTTTGGTGATCTATCGGCAAATATAATGTTTTCGTCGCAAAAATAACGTTTTCATTACTTGAAAATATGCCCAAAATGGCCTCGCTAAAACAAGTCGCGAAATGTTGTACGTTAAGGGTTAGTGATGAAACTCGACGTTTTTGAAAACCTTGTAACAATATCTTGAAGTCGTGTTATTTAAATTTTGGCTATACGGGTTTTGATCGATGAGAAAATCGACTCTCATTGTTGTTACTTGAAAGTATTATGTTCAACACTTAGGAAATTTTATTATAGTAAAAGCTGTCAAAATATATATAGTTTATCGGGTATATAGATGAGGTCGTAGTTTATTCGTTATAAGTCTATTCGACGAACGGCCAATTGATTTGAAAAGCTTGTTGGAAGATCTTGATTTCATAAAACTACGGCTCGGACTCAAATTGATCCCATCATGAAGAAAAACAGCCAAGAAAGTGGTGTCTCGCAAAGACAGTTTTGCGGCAAAATAATAATAGAAAAGCTGATGGAAATTTGTAAAAATCGTCTAAGTTCAAACGCTTGTATCTTTTTCGTTATAAGCTCGTTTTCTACGTTCTTTATATCCCCGGAATCGTGGGACAACATACTAATATATTTTTGATAAGTCGGGATATCTAGATCAACTTTTACGTCTCGAAACAGTCCATGAAAACTGTTCAACAGCAAGCTATTTTTCAGAAAATAGTTTTCGTCGTTAAAATTGAAAATAGCATATCTTTTTCGTCGTAACTCGGATTTTAGTGATTCAAGCGGTCACGGTTTCGTTTTTGAAAGTATTTTCTGAATATCTAACCCAATATTACCCGGAAACCCCTGAGTTTTCTGAAATTGGCGATTTGGGACAGAACCTATATTTGAAAGTATTTTTCGTTGTTAATATTCGGAAAATCATATCTCCTTCGTTATTAACTCGTTTTTATCCCCGTTTTCGGCCATAGTTTCATCTCGGAATGTATTTTCTAAATCTTTGGTCCAAAATTACACCCTAGACCCTGGGTTTCCCACGTTTAACAACAATGGACAGTAGCTTTTATATAGTTGTAAAAATCAACTTTTCTAGTTTGTAACTTGTTCAAGGCTTAACCAAACTATCTCAAATCAATTCCACAAGTACCAAGTCCTACCATACACCTTCTTAGGGTGTCATGGGTTCCTAGACATCACCAATCTTAGTGGATCTAATGAGATTGCTAGTAAAAGTTGTAGATCTATGTTCACAATGAAAAGAAATGAGTAATAAGTGGCATGGATCATATATACTTGCATGTTTTACCAATATATCTTGAAAATACATAAAAATATAAAGTAAATGAAAATATGAAAAGATCAAAAGTGTTTTTGAAGCTTACTTGAAATATTGGAGTGATTTGAGGAGAAAATGTATAATAACCTAGGGTTTTTACCACAAAACCCCAACTAGATCATGATTAGAACTTGATAAACACTTGGATCTTGAAAAGTTTATGGTTTCTTCTTGGTTTCATTTCTTGGCCGAAAATATGAAGAAGAAGCAAGTAGAGAGAATTTTTGCTAGTTGGTGTATGTTAATAGAATATGTAAATGAAAAATGAAAGTATAGAACTAGTATTACATATTTAGGAGACAAGATCCATGATTCAAGGTAGGGGGCGTGGGTTTTTGAAAGGAAAAGATGAGTGTGTAAGTGAATGAAGACTTTTGATGTAGTTTAGGAAGATATTTTTAGTTTTAGGGGATACCGGGTACCGAGTTAACTAAAAATAAATCATGACGCGATGAAATAAAATATGACGAAGTTGTAAAAGTTGTAAAATATTATTCCTGATGATAATCGGGTGTTAAAATAATTATCGTGTTAAAATTTCGCAAACCGACAGAGTTATAAGCTCCGACCGTGAAATATAGTAATTGATTTCAAAACACCGGGTAAATTAATAATATAATTTTTATATCACTATAATAAGAATGAAAATATGTTAGGATCGTAGCCGGGAATATTGGGTATACGTTCGTAGTAAAAACTGAGTGGTAACGTTAATTACAAATTAAGCATACGTATATAGAAATAATGCATATCCGTGTAGGGCCGAAAATGTGATGATGATGTAACCGAGGATATGTAGACTACTCTAGTCTATATGACGTGTCATTAATGAATGATGCATGAATTCACAGCTAAACCACATTGGTTACGCGAATTTGAAGACCCGTAAACTCAGTTTACGATGAAATGAACAGCAATCGTGAATAGTGATTTCCTTCCAGAAATGAATAGTTTCATATGAATAGTAAAATTTTTGAACGCTTCTCGGAATCACAAACTGACTTCGAAAATGATGAATAGTAAAATGATGAATAGTGACCGGTGAATAGTGAATGATGAATAGTAACTGATGAATAGTGAATAGGATAAATATCCTGAAAATGCGGGTTATTACACTCTCAGTCTTAGACAAATGCTTATACTCTTCACGTTCAAGCTCGTGATTATGAATACTATCAAAGACATTCAACCTGTACTTAAAAGTACCAGGAATCAAATCAAAAATGACACGTGCTTTGCACCCTGTGATATGCAGGTTCGAACTTCTAACCTGCTTGTCACTATTCTCTAAGTCTAACGTGTCCACATGAATTCCCTTTGGACAACCTTCCCTATTACACACTAAATACTTTTGCTTCACTGTACCATTCCTCAACCTCTTCTGGCATGACTTCCTAACCACAAACCCTGCTTTAGCAGCATATTTCATATAAGCAGCAATGCACTCATCAATCGACTTATAAACTTTGCCCTTAACAAGTAACACATCCACAGGAACTTTCGGAATATAATAAACAGTTCCACCAGGAGTATCAAAATTAGAGTATGTAGCAAATGATTCAGGAGTTTTCAAAGCATTCAAATCTGGAAAAAAAATAATAAAACAAAAAATTAAAAACAGAGGTTTACTAAAAATGAAATCACAGACACATGTTATAATTATATCATATATGATATAACACATGCAAGACAAAAATATTGATATATCACATGTGCTATATCATATATGATATGACAAGCTTAAAACTGCTTATTCAAAGCTGAGATTAATATATCACATATGATATATCATTTGATACAAAAACATTGATATATCACATGTCATATATCATATATGATATTCAAACTACAAATATAATCAGCTACTCATTCAAAGCTTAAAACTACTTATTCAGAGCTTATAACATCTTAATAACATATCCAGAGCTTATAACATCTAAATAACATAGCTTATTAACACTAACAAACGGATTATAGAAAAAATTAAAATAATAAAAAAAAAACTCACTCTTAATTGCTACGGATTCATCACCGTGTTCATAAGCAACAATCTCCTCAGCATACTTAGCTGAAACATCATCACTAACAACAATCTCTTCAAAAGCAGTAGAAGAATCATTAACAGCGATCTCTTCAGAAGTAGTAGAAACAGAACTTTGAAGCGAATCCATAAAACCTGCATATAATATGAAAAAAATAAGTAAGTTAGCTCATAATTCAGCTTATAGAAACAGATAGCTTATAATTCAGCTTTGAATTAAGCTTAAATAAAAATAAATGATAAAAAATTAGGGTTAGGTGATGTACGGGATGAAGAATGAGATCAATTAATGAATTTAGAAGAAAAAATTAGGGTTTCTATGATGATCGCAATGAAGGAGATGGTTAGAGGAGCTCGTTACAAGAGGTAGTTAGATGAGAGAGAAGAAACAAACACACACTTTGTGTGTGTGAAAAAATGACGCATTAATTGAGAGATAAGAGTAAAAAAAAAGTATTTAAATAGTACTAAAATACCCTTGTAGTGTAAATATTAACTCTAATATAAGCCATTAGATCAAAATGAATGAAAGGTGGGGATTGATCCCTTGATATGTAAAGAATGTTTAGTCCTCAAATGATCTTTGTTCTAAAAAAATAATCAGTAAATCTATTGCCAAAAAAACATACAAATAAAATAAATTATTAATCGAAAAATTTTAATTAAAAGATGGCCGCAGCTGCATCGCGTGGAGACCCTGCTAGTTTAATCTTAATTATCTTTTACCTTTTGACAGCAAAAAACAAAAGAGATAGGAGGACTATTTTTATAGTGAAAGATAATGAGATAGTTAATGCATTTGTTATTTATTTGTACGTCACTACCTATTTTTGTGTTTGATCATAGTTGATCATAATCTATATTATTTATAATAGAGGAAGGACTCTCTATTCAAAAAATTCAGATGTACACAAAATAATGTATAATTTACAACACTTTAAAGCAAGTATTTTCATAATTATAACAACCAAAGCATTGTGTACAACAAAAACTAGCATGATTTAAAATTCAGACCACATTCCTTGGAATTCTACATTAATAGCATTAAAAACACCCCTACACTTAATATTACAATTATTTAAACACAATGTACAACCCTCATTCTACATTAATAGCATTAAAAATACCCCAACACCCAATATTACAATCATTTAAACACAACGTACAACCCTCATTATACATTAATAACATTAAAAACACTCATACACTTAATATTACAATCATTTAAATACAATGTACAACCCTTCATCTTAACCTAGACATAAACCTGTGACCAAAACTCAACTCAATAAAACTCGACTCGATACACAAAGCTGTAACCAAGCAAATTTAGGTGTCGGAATGACATCCCGTGACATTTTTATTAATTCCATTGAAAATTTTATTTCAGGGTATCCTCCGCTGCAACGCGCGGGTACCATGCTAGTATATGTAAAAAAAACATATCGTATAACTCTCTCTCTAGAATAATACACCGCTATTTATGTTTAATACTGTACATAGGTCAATAGTTATATAAAATTTTAAAACACACACTGTAACTTACATTGTTTGTCGTTGTAAACGCATACAAATTCCCCTAAATATGTCCATATGTCCAAAAAAAATCATATATAAAATCCCAAAAGAAAAATCTTCCATGAAAAGATAGTGATAATTGCTACAGAAGGAAGCGTGTGAAACAAGAAAGAGATGGCACGTGTGGTCCTACAATCTGACATGTCGGCCCATTTGCTTGCGTCATTCGTATGTCATCCTTTTCCCTAGGTACATAAAAAATGGCCCGCTCATCATATATCGTTTGCACTTTGCACATAACTTTTTTGCACAATGAAATCATTATATACTTTAATCTTCTTGTATTAGCCTTCTTATCTAAACTAGTAACTTGTATAGTTTTGTTTAGTTTTAATATAATCACTAATCATTTTAACATGTCACACGAGCTAGCTAAGAGCTAGAGCGAAAACAGTTACTACAACTTCACATTACCAACAAATTGTCCAAGCAATCGAAGATGCACGTATTCAGTACGTATCTTATTTCTGCGAAGAATCCACAAATGATTTTTTTTTTTTCTTTTTTGATGTAATTAACGACAGTGTCTTTCTTTGAGAGCTATAAGTCTATAACTCGAAATAATTTTTATTTCCACTTCTCTATATGATACAAGCATAATTTCTGCACTCTACTATACCTGATATTATTTCGTGTGATTATGTATGGAGATAGTACTGCAAATAAATGTACGTTTTAAATATTTTGCTGTAATTATATTAAATACTATTATGACGCGCTAGAGAAAACGTAATGTAAAAGAACTACATCCGTTCGATCATCATCCCACTCGAATGTATTTCTTGAATTAGAAATTTAGAACACTGAATGTTCAAATTATCTAGAATGTGATTATCAATGCATTCTACAAGGGGAAAAAAGAATTATTTCAGAAGAGGTGTTACATCAAAGCTTATTTTGTTGACAGATTTTGCCTTTTGAATATAAAGGATCAAGAAACACTAGCTTTATGACAAAGCCTTCCTTTATTTGCTCCTTCAAATGAAAAAGATTTGAGTCAATTTAAAACAACTCAAGCCACTACATAAATAGATTGAGACCCCTTATAAATACAGAAAATTTATTTTATTTCCTATAATTAACAAATCTTAGATAGATTTTTGCCAGTAACTCTGATCTGATGAGATACTTACAATTTAATGCTACAAAAAATTTGCCTTTTTATTTATTTTTTATTTTTTATTTTATTATTATTATTATTATTATTATTTTTTTGCTAAAAGGTTTTTACCGAACAAATACATTACTCCAAAAACACAGTTAAGTAAAATGGATGTGAGTTAATCTCACATCTCATCCTTTTAAATAGGCGGTAAATCTTATATAACAAGATTTAACTACTCCTATCAAAAGAAACAACCACTAAACGCTAGCTTATATTTGAATCCTAAAGGCACCAAACATAAACTATCTTCTAACTTGCCCATGAAGATTACTGTTCATTGCATCACAAAATGCCAATTGTTCTTTTGTTAAACCTTCAAGATCATAACTATCATAGATTTCATAACCTACGTCTTCATATCGACTTGCATCATTTGCACCTCCACTAGCCATGAATTGAGTAGTCTCATCGAAAACCACATCAACATCACTATCACTCTCATCTACCGCCTTTTCCACACCCAAAACGTTATTACCAACGTTTTCAACAATTGAAGTACTTACATTCTAGAAAATCTTGTCATTATCCTTCAATGCTTCAAACAAATTCTTTAGGGTAACCAGGTTTATATTCTATGTTTTCTAGTCCTTTATTATTAGAACACTACGCCATATTTGTGGTATCTTTTTTCAAACTCGTGGCCCCATCTTTTCCCTCACTTACATGCTCCTTAGACGATCAAGATCCATTGGGAATAGAAGCAGGACAATATAAAAATGTCTTAGGTTTAAAGCCCGTTGGTTTAGCATGTTGCTTACCTTTAGAATTACGTTTTTATACCA
The DNA here is from genome assembly GCA_030686995.1 of Artemisia argyi. Classification (NCBI taxonomy): domain Eukaryota; kingdom Viridiplantae; phylum Streptophyta; class Magnoliopsida; order Asterales; family Asteraceae; genus Artemisia; species Artemisia argyi. The sequence continues at coordinate 56,513,215 of CM060695.1, forward strand.
CTTAGAACCCACTATTTTGGGCAGCAACATTCTTCACATGACTTGACCCACTTTCCCTTCTTAAATCAGTATCTAAGGTCGCAACAGCTTCAGAAACCGCACGTTTAGGGCATAGGTTATCATCATTACCAAACATCAAACAACTACCACATCTTGGCAATTTTCACTCATATTATACTTTAATTGTAAGCAAATAAGAACCCAGACCCTCCACGTAAGGAATCTAAATCACCATAGTATCTTCGAGAGGACAATCAACCCTTTCAATCAATGCACGCGCAAAATCCAAACGACCCCAAGAGTCCATACACATATTGCTTGTATAGGAATCGAGCATGATTGGTGTACCCAATCTAGTGGCAATGACACTAAACCCATCCTCAATAAACGTCGTAACTGGAATATCATGCAATTTTACCTAAATCGGGACAGCTTTCAGTTCTTCTTTTAATATGCACTCATTAGGAGACTACTTCTTGAGAATAATTGTGGCATTACATATCAACCATAGTTCGTTTTTCAATACCCCATCCCTACCTACTGCCGAAGCAGATTTAAAAATAAAGAACCCTTTCGAATTAATCATTACTTTTACATTACCAAACTTCTTTCATACATTCATCAAATAGTGTTCAGCAATATGGAAAGCAATTCTTTTACCAAGGAAATAACCATATAACGAGTTTTCATACCTAGCATTGGCCTCTAAAACCGAAGATAATAGAATAAGCACTTCAACACTGTCACCAATTTTAGTACCCGTGTCTATAGTACGAACTTTGACCAAACGTTTGCTTGATTAAGAACTTACCAAGGTCGCAAATGATATAGGGTCAAGATGTTTCTATGGCCCTGTTCCTACCTATGCAGCCTCAACCAACACCGAGTTATTAGCAGTCGCAACATTATCATTCCCCGAAACAGAATTGACCAATTTATCTATGGTTGTAGTGTTGCATTCCCCTCTCGGTCAGCCCCTAAATCAGCCTCTACACCACTAAAACCAGCCACAAATATCATACCCTCCTACACAAGATTTAGGGATCTCAGATTGAAAAGCAGCTTCTTGTTGAGATGATTGATCATCACTTGTTGTTCTACCAGGTTTTAATGGCTTACCATCATCTTTTAGTAACACAATTTTACCCTCAAACATTTGCTTTTCAATAAAATAAAGTTTTTCAGCTAATAAAGATGAACTCGGAGTACCATATGTATCCTACAAGCTTGGAAATTGTCTTTGATTCGTGGCATTCATCTCCTTATTTCCATAAAATTTTGATTCATCAATATTCTTCTTCTTATCATTATTTTGATTATTGTCCCCCTTCCCAAATCCAAAAAAGCAATCTTCATTATTTATACCATGCGATCACATACAACAACACACAAACCATTTCACCCTATACCCCATGATCGAAACCAGAACAATATGTAACCTTAACAAAATTAGGATAAATGGAATGATAAGATCGCTTGTTTAGTTTGATACTAAACAAACAAACAAATCACCGCACACGGATTAGAATAATAAAATGACTTGATTAAAACCTAATCAGTTTAGTAGAACCACCAAAGCAGTTCCCAGAAAAATGAATTAGGTTAATACAAACCGAGTATGACAATATAATGAAGATAACCAGGTAGAATCTAGGGCTGAGCAAAACCCGACCGACACCCGAAAACCGTCCCGATCCTGACGTCCCGAATCCCGAACCGACCATACTCGGGTCGGGACTCGGTTTGGGTTTTTCAGCTTGTCGGGATTAGGGTCGGGTCGGGTCGGGAGTCGGGGCGAAGTCGGGATTACAAAGAAAAACCATACAAATCGGTTTCGTTTCGGGATTCGGGACGATTCGGGCTAGATCGGGTTGGGATTCGGTTAGGATTTTCAAGCTTGTCGGGATTTGGGCTTCGTCGGGACGGGTCGGGTTCCGGCCCGATGCACACCACTAGTAGAGTTAGTCATTAAGGCCGAGAACTGATTAGGGTTTCTGTGATCTAGAAAGTCGGCTAGTGAAAAAACGTACGATGGGTTATCACATCCCATTTATTCGAGTTTTAATATTAAAAGGAAGGAATGTGAAAATGGAGAAAATTTAAATAAATAAATAAAAAGAGTGAAAAATATTTGTGTTCTTGAGTTCCAAAATGAAGAGAAGAAATGAATAAAAGATTATTAAGGTTTGTGATCTTGAGCTAAAAAAATAAAGATGAGAAATAGAAGTATTAGGTCAATTATAGCGACATTTCGAGAGTTTTTAGCGACAATTTTTTGACTTACAATGACACGAATGACACTTTTTTGTAGTGTACATGCACATTCTAATTTGTCTAGCACTTCAAGAGACCAAAGTAATCTTAATAAGGATATTGAATTCAATAATGTTTAGTGTCTTTATTCATATATCGATAACATGGTAAACATAAAAGTCTGACATGGACTTGTCATTGCATAATGTCCGAAAAACCACGAATGCCTTTTTTCAATACAATAATGCATATTATACTGAAATGATTGTATCACAACTCAAAGTGAGTTCTCAGAAAAATATATGAATCCAAGAACAGAGAACACGATAATATTGCTAGATACCTCAAGTCCTCAACAAAATTGAAATAATCGAATCAATCGTAAACGTGGCAACGAATAGAAACTAACAAGGAGATACCAACTCCCTTTTAGTAGCTACTTGTTAGTTTTGTTCCGATGAATAGCCAAAAGAAGTCAGAACGAATAGAACATCTTTGGAAATGTTACGTTCCAAAAATCAAAACTACAGGAGTCGCAAATTTTATCTTGTTATAACAAAATATATATTTAAATGGTAACCCTAAACCTAAAAAAGTGAAACCGCGTAGGAGGAAGAAAACGTGTTTGCATGTGGTCATGTAAAGTATTTAATGAGATTGCTGATATTAATAATATAAGCCGTAAGATCTGACAGGTGGAGGCTTTCATGCACGACATTGAGTTCCGTGGGCCGTGTAAAGTATTTCTATTTTTCCATGTAATTTTTTATATCTATAAATTAGATCTTTTTACTAATTAAATTCTTTTCATTGCTTGATCGAAATATATAAGTATTCCAACTTGTGGTCATACCGTTTAAAATACTATTTGATTGAGCATTATAGCCAGACTCTTTCATTCATGCGCAGCAATGTTTAATCGTATAATTGCGTTGTCACAAGTGTATCGAGCATTTAACTTACATTACACACTAAGGCAAATGCGTCGAGTAACTTAGATATGGAAACATCCACCATCTCCTACCTCTCGACACACACACCTGCAACACACACGAAACACACACAAAAGCCTACCAAAAACCATTTAAATCGGAAAAAAAAGAAAGAAAAGAAAAGAAAATGTTTAACGCCGCATGAATAGCTTCACCCAGCGTGAATCTTTCACGTTAACGCGATCTGGCGCATCAATAACATGGTTTAACGCACGTTAAAAATTGTCCACGTAGGACTTAACGCAAAGCTTGAGGGAATTGCTTTTAGGTCGGTCGATCCTATAAACCATTGTACAACTGGATACCATCTTTTATATAATAAAAGAATTACATCATTTCGGAGTGTTTTTGCAAATCCCTTCTCATTGCAAAAACAATTGGACCAATAGCAGAGCTCAATTTTGCCACGTAAGAGAAATCGAGCAACGTGATTGGTCAATAGAAAGTCAAAATTAAATTGATTTTGGTCAAACTTTAAAAAATTTGGTGGAGAATTTGATTGTGGAAAAAAACACATGAAAATTTAGGTGTCAAATTTAGGAAAATAAAAACTTATAAAAAGAGGAGGTAATTAATAAAACATTAGTGGTTGAATTTTAAATATACTATCTGGAGTTAAGTGTAAAATTATAAATCTTCATGTTTTTTAATAACTTTAGATAATAAACAAATAACCCCTTACACTTTATACCCCTTACACTTTATAATATAAATTTTGTTTACAATTACATGAGTATTAGTATTGACTTGAGACTTCCATCCATTAAACTTACAAAATTTTATAAATGTACGAATTAGGGTTAATATAAACTAAATATTTTTAAAATAAATATTAGTTTTAAACTTTCATCTATTAAAATATTTTTTTACTATGTCGTTAAATAAAGACTCATGTTATCCTATTTAAAAGTTTAATCTATGGGTACATGAATTTAAATATTAAATACGGCTAAATTATTATTAATGGTAATATAAATATCAACGACTAATGTAATTATTATTTAAAGTTTATATATGGATATCCTGACAACATTTTTAAAAAACTTTACAGAGTATATTTTAACTTCATCAGCTCATTATTGGCTACTAAACTCGCATATTTCGTACAACATGATACCAATTGTTAAAAGTTAAACAACAACATCGACCATAACATCTATGTCTGCTAAATAAAAGTTTATATACGTATATATTTTAACTTATAACAACGACAACTCTCGTGCTACTAAACTCGCATATTTTGTATAACATGATATCAAATATATGCAATTGTACTTATAACAACGACTCATGTAATTATTATTTAAATTTTATATACGGATATCCGGAAAAACATTGTTAAAAAACTTTACGGAACATTAGATTATTAAGTGGGTAAAATCTAACTTAGGCTGATAATTTATAGGTTAAGATTTGATATTAATGACTTAAAGTAGCTGTGAGCTTAATGAGACTGTTGTTAGATTTCAGAACACATCTTTTTTAAATTTAAGATTTTGAATTTAAATTAAGCTGAACTGAATTTGGTGCATCATATATATGTGAATTGATGTTTAACGATTAATTTGAAAACCCTAATTTGTTGTTGGAGAAAATTTTAAATTTTGGATTTTAATTAATGTATTTTACTGATCATTTCGATACTTTAATAATATTTGAGAAGCCAGAACTAATGGGCATCGAATAAGACACTAAATGTTGATTTAAATGTGGATTATAAACAAAAGGTTCGAATTTCTAAAGTCAAAATTATTGATCACATTTGATCTAATTCTTTGTTTAAATCTTGAATATTTATTAAGTTCTAAGTTTGATCAGGTTATGGAGATTGGATTGTTTTAATGTTTTTTTTTTTTGATGATAATTCATCTATTTTGAGGTCATTTGTAAAAGGGTGGGTTTTGATATTTTATTAATGTTTCTTACGTTAATTTTGGACTTTATATAGACCGGTAGTAAACGATGTGTTAAATGCAGGTTTTAACTTGGAATACTGATGTGTGGGCTATGGGATTGGAGCTACATCTTTGTACGGTTATACCAGTCACATCCTTCTTCCTAATGGAGAGGCATTTGGGAAAGGCACCAGAGCACGTGAAACGACATTCAACATAGAGCAAAATAAGTTTAAATGATCTATGTTATAATGCTAAACATGTAAAACGAGAATCATATATTGCAATATCAAACAAACAGGGCTTGGAATTTAATTTTTTTGTGTTTTTTTTATCGATAGAGGCTGTCATTGCAAAATGATGGTTACGTTGGGATAAGTTGAAAGATGTTCCGCCAAAGGTACTTCTACAAAAGAATACATAAAGCCTTACATTTTACTTGAAGTTGCATTCTCGATGTATCTTAAGTGAAGTGTGAAGTTCAGTATAGTTTGTAAAACTAAATTTAATTACAAGAGGTGTTATTAGTGAGTTTTTGGAAGTATAATTAATATTTTTCATATACTGTATACTGATATTACAATTTTTAAAATTTTAACATCCACACTGTAGGCATACGTTAGATTTATTAGGTCCATTCTGATATGGTCTAAAAAGTTGTACAAGTCAACACTGAATCGAGCATAATTTTTTATGTAAATATTTGTAAATGATAGTTTAACTTTCCCGACCTGTTTCATAATGGTCAACTTTATTGGTGCTATTGCTACACTTTCAACTTACAATAGCTCAACATATTATACAAGCGTGATATAATAGTCCACAATATAACTAACAACATAATATAGTATTACCAAAAGCTTCGATATATGTTTTTGTTTATGAAATTAAAATAGAGACTCAATTTATGGGTGGTGATTAACAAAATGGTAGCAAGGCAATTTATACAAATCACCATTGGCGAATAAGACCTTATCACTCTATGTCACGAGTCATCAACACTCCGCTTCTATTCATTTCAGTAAAAAACTTATTTCTAAAACTATTAGTTATACAAGAACCCAAACATAACAACTTTAACAGACTAACAAATAATTGACAGAGAGATCATCAAATGGACTGCACGACTTTAAAAAAGTTACAATCAAATAATATGTACATTTTGTAATGATATCATCAAAATGCAAATCGTGTTATGCTATTTGTTTACATCAATAAAAAAAAAACTAACGTGTAAACAAAGAAAAATACGAGGGTGAAAATAGAAGATTCATAAGCAGTAGATCGTAACAATTTTGTATCAATGTTACAACTCGTAAATTCTGGTCTTTTCCCGAACTTTCACATTTACTATTCATCGGTTACTATTCATCGATCACTATTCATCATTTTACTATTCATCATTTTTGAGGTCAGTTTGATATTCTGAGAAGCGTTTAAAATTTTTACTATTCATAAAACACTATTCACCACCGGAGAAAATTTGTCATTTATGCGTGAGTTGTGTCATTTTTGTAAACGTACGATTATCTACTTAATAAACGTTATCTTATGAGCTATTGTTTTGAATAATTGGTCCGACAATCCCAACTATGATCCTAACATATTTTTATACTCATAATAATAATATAAAAATTATATTATTAATTTACCCGGTGTTTTCAAATCAACTGTTACGTTTTCCGGTCGAAGCTTATAACTTCGTCGGTTTGCGTTATTTCCATTCAATAATTTTTCTAACACCCGATTTTCATCAGGAATAATATTTTACAACTTTTACAACTTAGTCGTATTTTATTTTACCTCGTCGCGATTTATCTTTAGTTAACTCGGTACCCGATAACACCTAATGCATACATAAAACTAACTAATACATACACTTTTGGGGACAAGATCCTTAATTAGCCCCCAACCTTCCCCATTTTTCTCACCAACCTCGTGTTGACACTTTAGCATGTATTTTCAGGTTTTAATCTATGGCACGCTACAGGAGGTTTTGGCAGGGCATGGCATGGTCATAGAAGACTCTGATTATTTATATGGGGACCGTTTTAAACTATTTTAAGGGCCTACTTCCGCACTACTTTTAACGATGTAAATACAACATTTTTGACTTAACTATTTTATTCTAAATGATTGAAGTTAAAACCATTTTTGAACTTGTGTTGTGTTACCGATTGAGTTACACCCCAGCTACACGTATGCTTCCGCTGGACCCGATTTTGGGGGTGTGACAGATTGGTATCAGAGCTTTGGCTATAGCGAACTAAGTGTTTTTAAAACCTAGACTATAGCTACTTTTATGAAAAACTTAACCCTATGACCGTCACGTGCCTGCCTGCCAAGCTGAAGCCTCATTGTGGTTTGTTGCTGACTTAGGTGATGAGATTTGTGTCTCATTATCTGGTACATTATGTTCATCTATTCTAATTGATTTCTATCATTGTCTTTCATATAAGCATGTTCACGTATCATATATGTCACCCTGTTATGTTTCTCCTTGCATAGTTTCATCATTTGACATCGAGTTTGGTCACCTGCCTTAGTCTTTCTGTACGTCTTGGTATTTGTAACTGAGCTGAGTATTTCAAAATTCATGGAACCTCGGTGGAATATAGACTAGTCACCTATATTCAACCCGGGATAGTGGGACATAGGCTGACTACCTATATCCGACTCAGAAATGAATTTTGCAACACTGAGAATGGTTATAATAAAATTCTGTCTGGATTGAATCCTCAACTCAATTTTTGAATGTTTCATTCATGTGTGTGCGTACCCTCGTTGTCAGAACGTTTATATTTTTCATCACCTCATGAACCGCCGCCTGGAAACACGTCAACTGGTCATTTCGTCTCATGAATCTTCACCTTTATAACACTTCGGAGACCAACGTTAACTGAACTTCGGGACGAAGTTCCCTTAAGGGGTAGAGACTGTCACAACTCGTAAATTCTGGTCTTTTCCCGAACTTTCACATTTACTATTCATCGGTTACTATTCATCGATCACTATTCATCATTTTACTATTCATCATTTTTGAGGTCAGTTTGATATTCTGAGAAGCGTTTAAAATTTTTACTATTCATAAAACACTATTCACCACCGGAGAAAATTTGTCATTTATGCGTGAGTTGTGTCTTTTTTGTAAACGTACGATTATCTACTTAATAAACGTTATCTTATGAGCTATTGTTTTGAATAATTGGTCCGACAATCCCAACTATGATCCTAACATATTTTTATACTCATAATAATAATATAAAAATTATATTATTAATTTACCCGGTGTTTTCAAATCAACTGTTACGTTTTCCGGTCGAAGCTTATAACTTCGTCGGTTTGCGTTATTTCCATTCAATAATTTTTCTAACACCCGATTTTCATCAGGAATAATATTTTACAACTTTTACAACTTAGTCGTATTTTATTTTACCTCGTCGCGATTTATCTTTAGTTAACTCGGTACCCGATAACACCTAATGCATACATAAAACTAACTAATACATACACTTTTGGGGACAAGATCCTTAATTAGCCCCCAACCTTCCCCATTTTTCTCACCAACCTCGTGTTGACACTTTAGCATGTATTTTCAGGTTTTAATTTATGGCACGCTACAGGAGGTTTTGGCAGGGCATGGCATGGTCATAGAAGACTCTGATTATTTATATGGGGACCGTTTTAAACTATTTTAAGGGCCTACTTCCGCACTACTTTTAACGATGTAAATACAACATTTTTGACTTAACTATTTTATTCTAAATGATTGAAGTTAAAACCATTTTTGAACTTGTGTTGTGTTACCGATTGAGTTACACCCCAGCTACACGTATGCTTTCGCTGGACCCGATTTTGGGGGTGTGACAATCAAGTCTTTAGATGCGTCATTGATATACATTAAAAAAAAAAAAAAAAAATCTAAAGTAAATATGATACATCTAAAAGTGTCATGTGTTATATTAGATGAATAAATATAAAGTTCAATACATTTTAAGACTATATTTGATAGTAAATACATGATAAAAGTTTTATATTAAAACCCCGTGCGTGCACGGGTATTATAACTAGTAGATATAATAGCTAATGAACGATTTATTAAATGATTTTCATTTTCAATAAACATAACTATTAATCTAACAAATTGACTCGGAATTTAATTCTACAATATCAAAACAAAAAAACCAACTATTAAAATCCACTGGCATCCATTTAACATTATGAATTTTAAATATGTATTAATTTCATACTAGCAGGGTACCCGCGCGTTGCAGCGGCGGGTACCCTAAATTAAAATTTTCCGGTGAATCGTGTAATTTTAGTATATTATGTTCTTTTTGACAATAAATTTACGGATATCAAAATTTCGTTTAGCTCGTGTCCGTTGGCTCGTGTCCGTTCAGGCTCGAGCCCGTTTGGCCCATGCCCGTTCGGGCTCGAGCCCATTTGACCCGTTGCCCGTTCGGACTTGAATATTTGTATAATGTGCTTTATTATTAGTATTAGTGACATTTAATGCAGGAATTGTGTTTAAGTTGGTTGTACAATATGCTTGATAATTTGTATTTCTTATGTAAGGGGTGTTTTAATAAGTGCATTAATTGTATTTATTGACCGGTTAATTAATTGTATTTAATGTACATAATGTTTTATTTATTATATTTAATGTTAGTATTAATGGTATGTTAGAATTAAATGAGTGGAAAATTGGTGTGTACTTTAAGCTTATTAACTTGTAAATGTCTAATTATATTTTCATCACTTGTACTTTAAGCTTATTAATTTGTAAGGCTTAAAATTAAGCATGCTAAAATTAGAAGGCATTCCTCCTTTATAATATAGTAAGATATCACCCTACTTTAATGATTAATTTCATATATACCTAAAATTTAAGTATTGAATACATAATGTATAATGCTTTTAATGCATGTTTTGGTATATATGAAATTTTCAATTAAAAAGAGGAGAAATATGAAATTATATGTTAGTGATGCATGATGTAACCTTAAAAATACGTCACTCGAAATGCGTAGAAAATCATTTTCTGCGATTTTGCTTTAGTTTTAAGCTATTATATATTTTTTTATTACTAGTTTCATCACCAATATTATCAATTCTCTACATGATGACTAACTTATCGGTTTTAAGATCGAGTTAGTATATATCATCAACAAATGCATAACATCAAGGTGATTACATTATCTAATTAAGAAAACATTAAAGGAAGTTATTCACACTAATCTTAAGCAACATGTAAACTTTCGCAAACAATGTATAAGTTTTCTAGGCTCAAAAACATTTGCACCTAGTTTACAATATAGTAGTACATACATGGCACAACTCATTATAGACTTAAAGTCTTAAAGTAATTGGTGTAGCTGGCTTTTTGGACTCATAGGGCATGCTCGACTATATAAATATACCAACAAAATGTGTGCGTACCATAATCACGCTTTTTATTAGCTAAACGGCATCACCTTACGAGTCGAAAATAATGAAGAGATATAGCTGTATTTGTTATTCCCAAAATAGTTAGTTTGTGCTTCAGTACATGATCAAATTAATGTCTTTATTTTCTACTTACTGCTAGTTAATAGTGAATTTATCGATAGCGTACTAAAAGTTTTACCTATCGTAACTTTGGCTCAACTTATACTAATTTGATCTTAAGTGTCAAACAAAATTACATGTATACACATCTGTTGGGCAATTTCAGCGTACAACAATATCTAAATAGATTTGAATATAAAATAGGCTAACGTTGTGTTCTCGAGTTTAATTTTGAGATGATAAGAAAAGAAATGGAAAGAAACATAAAAGTCTTGTGTTCTCAAGTTCTTTTTAAGAGAAGAAAGGAAAAGAAGTAGAGAGAAGTGGAAGGAAGATTTAGGTGTTTTTAGTCTAAAATCTTCCTCTCACATAGCATAAAAGCACATTTAGCAGAAAGAATTTCAGAGATTAAAAATAAACAGGTAATAAAGAATCACAGAAACTAAATTGAGTGAGAAATTTATTGAATCATTGTTTGGTAGCACAAGAGAATTGAAATATAAAATAATCACGAAAATCTATTTTTTTTTCTTTGGAAAAAGAATTAAATAAAAAATGATTATATTGTGATAATGTCCAAAAAAAAGAAAAAAAGCACCTAATTATAATTGAAAGTGATTACAAATAAAACAATTAAAAAATCAAAAAAATATAATAATAATAATAATAATAATAATAATAATAATAATAATAATAATAATCCATTTTTCCTATTTTCTCTTCCAAAATGATGGAAATGGAGCTAGCCATATCACACTGTCCATTTCTATGTATTTTTCCACCAAATTCTCCGCTATTCTATTTATTATTATTATTATTATTATTATTATTATTATTATTATTATTATTGGTATAGAGTTTCTCCGGTAAACATCATTACTTCAAAAAAACAATTAATTACAACGGATGAGGGAAATCCCACAGCTCAGCCCAAAATCATGCAAAAATAAACGCACCAACTGTGCTTCAAACCTAACCTATCGTAAGAATGACATGCTAATGCGTTTATTGTTGTGCAAGTTTTAAATTTAAACAAGGATTACCGAATCTATTAGCAACACATACGAGCAAGTGAACTCGTCCATTGGTAGTAAGATATAAGGGTAAGACGAGGTCGTTCGCAAGGATTTGTGTGAATTGGAAAGTAAGATAAGAAAACTTAACAATAGTTTACCAATTTTACTCGGAAAAGAAAATAAGCAATAACAAATATGATGAAGATTCAAATGATTAAAACTACACTTACTTAGACTATTTTGCTTAATCTGATATGCATGATTGTGATAACTCCTTTTAACGTGTTGATTTTGATAATTAGATGGCGATCTAATCTATTGTTTTTACTATTTAAACATTCGTCAAGATTTTTGATTATAAAAAACAACTATTAAGCTTAACCAATCAATTAAAAACAAATTCAATTTTCATAACTTTAATACATTGTAACTTCACAACCTTAAACACAAAAATGTTTCTTGTTTAATCAAATTCGCTTAAGAAATGGTCAATACAAAAGGTAGCCAATCATAAACAAAAGGCTACAATTGATTGCTAACAATTACTCTTTCGACCTATGAGACTATTACCAATCAATCCAATTTGATAAATAATAGCATTCTCATTACAATCAAACTCAAGTTTCTTTGTTATACCAAGAATTTTGGTTAAAAATAATCATTTATAGACAAATAATTATAACTAGTTGAATGATAACAACCCTTTTGACCTATGAAATCTCCATCAACTAATCAAATTTGATAGACAAATGTCACTATGAAACAGAAGCATGATTGGATCTTAGAATTAGCTTGAAATTGAATTAGAACATGTTATCATAATCAAAAACAAATCATCATATTGCAAACATCATCTAAGCAAGTGCACAAAGGCACTAGCCACTCATACTAAATAAAGACATAAACTCAAAATTTGAACATTCAAAAACATTATTAAAGGTCTTATAATTATTGAAATAAGATTACAAATGATGAAGTAATGATGCCTCAAGTATTGGTGATGACTTCTTGATGTTTAAACCTCCAAATGATGAATTCTTGGACCTCTAAAGTTTCATGGGATATTATGAATGAATTTGAGAGTTTTGGTAACTGGAAATGGGAGAGAGATGAGTAACTTTTGATAAGAGAAGGATTGATGGACGATTGATATCTCAAATACATACAAATGGGTGCTATTTATACTACTCTTATGGCATAGGGGTTATCAATGCTTAACTTGGCGACCAAGTAGCCTAGAATGGACTAGAAACTGAGTGGGGCAGATCTAGAACCGGTTAATACACGATTAGAGGCTTAATGACTAAGTTTTGGCAGACCAGGTTAGTCTAGTCGATCGACACAATGATCCAGCCGATAGGCTGGTCTTCGTCCAATACCTTCAAGCCGAATCGACTGCGGGCTCCAGCCGATCGGCTGAAGCGTCTTCACCATATGTATTTTGTTTCTTTTTTTTTTCTTTTCTTTTTTTTTTTGGTTTATCGGTTGCTTGTTTCTTGCTCGAGGCTTGGAGGCATTTATTTGTTGACTTGTTCGATCTTGAAATGCTTCTTGGTGTGGATCTTGATGCAGGAATCTTTGTACGTTCATGAATCTTCATGTATTCATCATTTCTTATTCTTTTTCTTTACTTGGCTATATATGAACTTGCCTACATACTTTAATACGATTAAGTAACAAAAGCTTATAAATATAACCAAATAACATACACAAAAGTACGGATAACGCTACTAAAAATATACACAATTTGAGTGTTATTGTTAGGTACCCATATTGATTTCATACAAGCAAGAATGACATAGATATAAGGATGGGATGATTATGAGAATGAGATAAAAGTAAAAGCAAGAGTTTCCTTATGATATTCAAATAACCAACCAAGTTTACAATGAGACCTAAGCATACTATATATAGGGGAGGAGTAGGGCAACACTCCTACCTCCCTCATTCTTACAAACGAGTGGGCTTTGAGGGCCCATGGACTTGTTACTTAAGCCTAGTAAACTTAATACATAATATAAATGAAAGTAAATAATAACTAAGCAACTTAACGTTTATTACAAATGACCGAGAATTTATAAATATTAAAAACTTTGTTCCTAACAATCTCCCCCTAAGGGTCGGTCATCACGGTTGCTTGACGTCTTTGTCATTTCTTCATCTTTGACTTTCACAGCTTTAGACGTCTTTCAAAAATCATGAGATAAAAATTATTCATTGTTCTTTGTTCATCGTTGTTGTGATAGTGATCAAGTTATGAAGTTGTCTGTCTTTCGTCACTTCCGTGTCTGTGGTGGTAGTCCACCGTTCCAACATGCTCATACATTTTTGAACTTTGACTTATACATGCACGTAGTTCCCTTTCTTACACTTTGATCCTTAGTCTTTATACTGTGTAGATTCTTCTTTTTGGCATAGAATCTTTTTTTGATTTTTGTGTTGCTTTGATCTTTGAGGGAGCTTTTGATGACTTCAAGATGCATGTATGAGCATGTGGAATCCGTCGCCATGGAGATGATGAATAGCTGCAGGTAAAAAGTTAGCAATAAATCAACCGGTACTTACAGATAAGGAATTAGAGATCGTCAACAACATAGTGTGAAGACTCCTTTTAACCCTTATCAAGGTCGTTCCCATGTCAGATACTCCCGAGGGAGCTTACAAGACCTACTTAGTAGCTCAATGACTGGGTGAGTCGCTGGGGATCACTCCACGACTGAAGACTGCTAAGAAACCACCGCAAAAACTAAGCGTAACCCACAAAGAGTTACCGAAGTGACCTGATGTCAGCGCTATTTGATGTTGACCCTGGCAGGATTTCCGTTCAATCATTGAGAAATACTTATGTAAATTCTCTCATAAATGTTCTCGGCAGATTGCTATGATCTACGAAGGACTCAATAATTTACAGCTGGTGTCCATTGATGTAGAACACTAGTTGTAGAAATACTAAGTGTTACTAAGAGATCTTTGATGTATCTCATGGCTCTAGACTCGATTAGTGCACACTTATGTTTCCTATGCGGAGACTAGGGAGGGGTCTCCTGCTTCAATATCAACCATATCTAAGAGATAAGTCGATAGATTATACCAGTTCCCCGTGAGAATGAAACAAGCTCTTTTAAGAGAACTTGAGTGGCTAGAAGGTTAAGTGCAGTACATCACTGGGTCCATGACGTCTTTATCTTCAATACCAGCGTCGCCTTAGCAACAACCAGTAGCATACGAATTGAACTCGGTGTCTGCCCTAAGGTTGAACATATCGAGGGCTATTTCTTTTCACCCTTTTCTTTACTTTTCTTTTTAATTCTTCAACTCCTTCTTTCCCCTTTCATTCTTTTCTCCTTTTTTTCGTATCATACCTAAGGACTGCTAATTCTAACTATTGGTGATGTCCTTGGGTAGATCCCTCCGGCTTAGGCGGATCATAGGACGGTTTTTCCTAACCTTAGTCACCTTGTAACTCCATGACTATCCTATAATTGCCATTGAAACCTTTGAAAATCTCTCAAAGTGTTTGTGATTATCAAACATTTTGTTTAACACTTTGAGAGTTTTGTGTTTTTTTATGAAGGGCTCCCCCTTCACATGTACTCATGTGTAATTAATAAATTTGCACATGCGGGAGGAGCAAGCACTTTTTAAATTGATCTGCTTTTAGTGAACAAGACCGATTCGAGACACACTTACATCACTAGTTAGATTAGCTTGAAATTATTACCCGGCCTGGTCAAGTTCACAGAAAGTTTCTCGAAACGGTACATTTCTACTAAGACAAATCCTTTTCGAGACACGCTTACGTGGCTAGTTAAAGAGTTCCATTGTCAGCTTTTTGGTGACAACTAGCTCTAGTAACTAACTTGATGTTTTTACTCGTTGAGGATAAGTCTTTTCGATTATTAACTTTTATGTTTCGTCAATTCTTGGGTCAATCCTAAGTCTTGCTCGCATGAGATTTAACTTTAAGCAACTTTGAACTTTCATATTTTAATCACTTTCACTATTCTCCCCCTCAAAAATAGCATATTAGTTGTTGTTTTTGTTAAACTTTTGATTAAAATATGCTTTTTGAATCTTATGAGGAGATATCAACAAGAACTTTTGTTTTTCAAAAATGATGAGTTATCAAGTGCTCCCCCTCAACAAGTGAATACTCATTGAGGTGAAATACTTGTCTTTTGAGCAGAATTATGAAAATCAGAAAATGTTTGATTAATTCTACTCAAAAGTAAGAAGCCTTAACTCCTTATGTCAGGATTGAGGCACTGAAGCGTACCTTAGGGTCCTTTCTTTACAAGAACGGGTTGTACACTGTTATGTGTGCACAAGCCATAATTGTTACAAATCAATCAATGATATAATTGTAATTGAAATGTTAATACCCTTGTATACCAGCTTATGATTCATCAATGGTCGGAGCATCAAAGTCTGTGAATTGAGGATCCGGTCTTTTGAAGAGTCTGACGGGAAATGATGGTCTGACACCGATGTAACTCTCCAATCGTCTGATCTGCTCCCGACGAAATAACCTTTCTTCTATTTTCATGACAAAATTTCGAACTTGTCTTCTGGCACTGGATTTCCACCTAGCAGTTTCACCTTTAGATATCTTCCTCTTATCATCGTTCAACCTTTTGACTAACCCATCGCGAACAGTTTTGAGCGTAGTATCACAAAACTTGTGTAACTCATCGAGCCTCATAAAACTTAGTTGCTTTTTGCTGTTGAGGTAAGTGAAACCAAATGACGGTTTTTGGATGAGCGTATATTGTGACATCTGATCTATTCCAGGAAATGAGAATTGTGGCTTAGTCAGATTGATCTTCTGTTGATAACTTTCAACTCCAAGCTGAAGGTCTTCCACTCTTTCTTGAACTATCAGTCATCTGATGAAGAGGAGTAGTGATGAAATGAAGTTGTATTGTGTGTCAGTGTCGAATCCACGCATTCTTCCTTGAACCTTTTCTAGATACATGTCTTCAATGTCATTTAGATAAAGGTCGGGAAAGTCTGCTTCAGAGAACTTGTACTTCTTTTCATCTTGTCTTTTAAAGACAATCTCGTTCATGAAAATGTAGTTGAACTTTTTCGACTCCTGAATTTCCAAGATAGCAATGATTCTTGATTTATGATTCACGTTCTCTATTGACTTGATTTCTAACCTGTGAGTGTAACCGAGTCGACGATATTCAGGCCAGTTCTGAATCCCGTGTAAAGTATCTCTGTCGTAGGCGACAATGGAGTTGCTAAATACCGGAGTTGACTCTTCAATTGCAGGAACATCGTACCTTGCGGCTGGCATTGAAATTGTCAATGATGAGGCATATTTTTGTTTGGAGTTCTCTTGTGTGAGTTGGAGGTTACGAAGATCTTTTTTGAAGAAGAAGCGGTAAGGTATCTTCGATTTTTCTGGAATTCCTTGCAAAGGTATTGGTTTGGTCCAATCGGTGAAGTATGGCTTGTCGGGTTTTCCTAAATGGATGTCGAAATTCGCTTTAGGGTTTAGCCAGTCAAACTTTCCTAACATTGCACTAGCTATATTCTGCGTGTGAAATTTGAGTTCCATCTTGTTTCCAGATCTAGACTTGAGGAATTCACGCGCATCCCGATTGATTCTTCTTAACTCAACCTTTGTAAGTTTCTCAATCTGAAGTTCTGCCATGATACTCTGAGTGTATTGCAGTGTATTGCCCGAGAGTGGTTCTTCATCTTCGAGAGGAGGTTGAGCCTTGACCAAATCAGTCAACCAGTCATCTTCAGGTGTATCATCATTGTCGATCCATGAGTGACGTCTTCTTTTCTTAAACTTCTTAGACTTGGATGTAGCATCCTTGTCTTGAGCTTTGGAGGTTGATGATGGTCCAGGTTTAGAATCGGGGATTGGAGATGCACGATAGTCGGTATCAGGTTGTCCTTGATAGCATCAACAGGTTGCATGAAGGGTTCTTCCTGGTCTGTTAGACCTAGACCAGAAGCTGAAGTATGTTGCTGATTTCCAGGAGGTGTTGAATCTTTTTGTGGTTGAAGTGAAGATGATGGACCGGTTGCAGACTTGTGTTTCTTTCCTTTTGAGTTAGGGTCTGGGTCTTCATCTTTCCTTGACCTTTTCAAAGATCTAGCAGCTTCTGTGCAAGACTCTTTTGACAAGTTAGCTGCAATGGCGTCGACAAGTGCTGTTTCTTCTGGTGTCAATGTGGTTTTGTAGGCAACTTTGTCGTAGAGCTGAGCAAGTAGGTCTTCGACCGATGATTCAGAAATGGTTGGAGTTGATGTTGAAGCTTTTGCAGGTTGAAGAGTGAATAGTGTTGTTGACAGCATTTTCCTTACGACACTTCTAATCATGTGCTCCAAGTTATCCTTAATTGGTTCAACAAGACTTGCCACTTGAGGAGTGATGATATCAACAAGATTCTCTGTAAGGTAATCAAAGGTGAAAGTCCTAATGATTCCTTCCAAGTCTACTTTCATGAACCTATCAATCTCCTGCTTAGCCTCCTGAAAATCTTCAACTTGTTTAGCTAGATTAGTAACCAAGGTAGTTAAACTTTTAACTTGCTCCTGAAGATCAACTAGTTTTGTGGGTTCATTGATTGATTGTTGTTTAGATGCGGTTTCAAATGGTGAAGGAGATGAATGTTCTGGTGATGATTCTGAAGAAGACTCGTTGTGGGAGTTCGAAGAAGAAGCTGGAGGAGTCGGATCCTTTGGAGGAGAGTCTTTAGGAAGTGGAGGTTTCTCTGAATACGTCTTCTTTGAGTGTGAAGGTGATTGAAGAAATACGTTGGTGTCGAATGCTTGTTCATTGGCTTTTTTTTCTTCACTTTCTTTTCTTCTACGTTCCTCTTCTTCCTGTGCTAGATACTCCAGAGTGGTGAAAGGATCAAATCCCTGATCAGTGGCAACGTTCTCCTGTTCGTCAACTTTCTCCTTAATGTTTGCAGCTTCCGACATAGTGGTGTTCCCTTCTGCATCTTTATCTTCTACTTTGTCACCGGTTTGAATAACTGGTTCTAAAGTGGTAGACACAATAGGAGGAACAATGCTACCTGTAGTGCCTTCATGTTCAGGTTGATTGACAGGTAGTGGTGAAGGTTGAGGATGGAGTCGGCTAAGGAGTGGCGCTTCCCTCTGATCTTTGAGGAATTTCTTCTCTTCGGCCCGTGTGTCGACAACAATACTTTTCAACTTTCTTTTTTCGACCAATTGTTCAACTATTGGCGCTTCTTCTTCATCATCATTGATCCCAACATTCGATTCATTGATGGTAATCCCTCGCCTTTTTCTTTTATCCGCTTCAAAAGTTTCCAAGCTTTGTTGTTTAGCGATTTCCATTTCTGGAAATTCTTCTTTAGATACTCTTTCTCTTCGTTCAAAGTCTTCTTCTTCATCAGATTATGTGTCAAATTCATAATCACTTTCTGAGGGTGGCGGTGTAGGTTCATCTCGAAGAATGAGCTTTTGTGTAACCTTCTTTCTTGGTTTTGGTGTAGGCTTCGGCTTGGGTGTAGGTTTTGGTTTAGGAGTGGGCTTTGGTTTGGGAGTAGGCTTGGGTTTTGATTGTAGTGAACCTGTAGTGCTACTCGTACTATCTGATTTCCCACTTCTTTTACTCCGAGTTTGCATGGTAGTCTCTTCCTTAATTCCTTGATAAGATTTATCATAGAGTTCATAGCTTAAGCTTTTCCTGATATTGTCATCGAGAAAATAATCAGGAAGCCTCTTTCCTTGTTACTTTGTTGAAGACGTGGTCATTTTGACAAAAGAAATGGTGAAGTCGTCCTCGAAGAGGTCCTTAGGCTCATTTGGATCTTCTATTCTTTTGATGAAGTCAGGTTGATCCTTACAAAAATGCTCAATGATTAGCTTTGTGAACCTTACGAACGGGATCATAGTCTTTTCACGATCGGTTTGAATGTTTTAGACTAGATCACTCATTATGGGAATTGCAAAGTCAATCGGTAGCATACTGACCATTCCCAAAAACACTTGTAAATGCTCAAGTCTGGGATGTTCGTGACCACTTTTCCTTCCTGATATTGAACGTACGACCAACATATAGAAGGTTCTCCAAGGCTGAGGCATGTGCTTTGCATTGAATCTAGAATGCTTAATTAGAGGTAAGTCATCTTGAACATCATATCCTAGTTCAATGAAATAATCCAGGAGATCCAATTCAGGCAACATGGAACAAATTCATTCTCAGGTTGAGGTAGAAGGAAAACTGTACGAAGGACTTCGAGATCTACAGTGTAGACTTGTCGATCCAGCGTGACAGTGAAAGACTCATCATCCAAGTTGACCTTTGCTGTAAGCCAGAACTGATGAAGGTAGAATACTGGAACTGAAGTTGATTTTTCGAGCAGATGCTTGCATGGATGAGCTAGGAGAATATCTTTGACAATCTTACACGAGTTCTCAGGAATTCTCAATTTGTCGAAGTCAACTCGAGGATTGTTTTTGCCGATGGTGATGCTGTAATCAGCAGGAATGATGTCGTTCAGTGTGAGCAATGGAAGTGTTTGTTCGGGGACATTCTCGTTGTGTTCAGCCATGGTATTCTGAAAAGGTATCATCATAAACCAAACATCCAGATTTGTTAATTGTTAGCACAATCACAAGTTTGATTACAGATAAACACCTAGAACATGTAAGCACGGATGGTACAATTATCATATGTGAAATGACGTATGATGTAAACTTAGACAAAATAGATCTATTCGAATCATGAAATCAAGCATAGATTACTAGATATTCATATGTGCACAAATGTTATCCAAGTTACATGATTACTACACACATTACATCAAATGATAATCATCAACACTAATACATGTATTCGAAAATACAACCTACAATGATCTCGAAACTTTGCATTTTGGACAATTTTCGCAAACATACAAAATCCTTATTTTCGAAAAAATCATAAATTGTGTTCTCGAAAAACAGAAACAAGGTAAAAAATTTCGCAAATGCCAATTATGAGTGTTTTCGAAACAATTCACAAAGTATGTTCTCGATAAATAATTTATCGCGAATACACGTTTGCAGAAAAGTTTCGCAAACACTAAAATGAGCATTCTCGAAAGTTTTTATCTAATTGTGTTTTCGATAAATGTGAGCAGTGAGGGAATTTCTTCGAAAACACATTAAACAAATATTCTCGAAAGGATTCCAAAGTGTATTTTCGAAAAAAAATTGTATTTTCGAAAATACAGGACTTTGAAAATTTTCGCAAATACTTGTTAAGTGTATTCTCGAAAGAATTCCACCAACTCAGGAGTTTGCGAAAAAAGCGTTCTCGAAGGAATTCTTATACAAGAATTTCAAAATTGTGTGGACGTACGTTTCTTTTGCAATATTGAGTTTCCAAAGGGCGTATCCTGTTAATGTGAATGAGAAACAAGCAATCAACACACAGAAATGACACAAACTTACTAATATCGAAACTTGAGTATAACCACATATCGAGAATCACTAAGACATGTAATCACTCATTATATCTATGTATTATGTATCTGTTATCATGCAGAGGAACAGGTTGGGCACGAATAATTGACCATATGAACATCATACGAGAGACACCCATTATGAACATGAACCCTAACTTTTGAAATTTACGCATAAATGGATTAAGGCACAAACAAAGTGATTCAAAATGTTACTTGCACTTATAACATCATATCCCACCAAGAATATCAACAAAACATACCACGAATCAACAAAACCCAAATCGTACTAAAACCCTAGTTTTCGAAAATCATACAAACATGTTTTAGATGATGATTAACTGTTATAGGTATGTTTAGAACTTGTTTATGAACAAAAACCCTATGAAAGATTACACAACCAATCATGTTTTGATTATTTCCGAAATTTTGAAACCCAAGAATTTCAAATCGCGATTACTTGAAATCTAACCATTAGAATTTCGATTAAACGAAAACCATTTCTTGTTTTAACCTTAAGATCATGGAAGAACTTACAGATTGAAAATTTGAAGCACGGATTATCGTTTTAAATTCTAGCCGTCGATATCACAAATGGGTGTTTGTTTGTTTGAAAATTTTTGAAACGTGGGGTATTTGTTTGTTTATATATTTTGAACTTTTAGTATTTTGACACATTTGATCCCTTAATAGCTTAATTTGCATCACAAGTCCTTAAATTTGATACAAGTAAATGACCAAAGGCAATTATCTTAGATATACTCCCTATGATATCGTTTATGAAATTTTTAACAGGATGAGACGAAGGAGATGTCATGAAACTTCCCTTATTTCTGAAATAGCGCATCTTATGAAAATATGCAAGTATACCGGTTTGAAAAAATGATAAATTTTAAGCGTGTCTCCCCCTCAACACTTGTAAAAGAGTAATAAATTAACAAAGTGTTGACATGAAGCGATATACTTGCGGGTTTTTTTTTTATTTTTTTTTATTTTTTATTATTTTTTTTTTAAGGAATTAGGAAAATCTTTTTGTGTTTTTGATGGTTTTATAATTTTGTATTTTGTTTTTGAAAAGTTATGTATAGAGATAGTGTTGATGTTTGACTTTTACTTGTGTTTTAAAAACTTTTCCAGATCCTCTGGAGTCAAACATCGCATACCAATTTGGTGAACTAAATTAGCAAACCTTGTTGGAGGTAATGCTTTGGTGAGTAAGTCCGCCAATTGGTACTCAGTTCCCACAAAATA
Source organism: Artemisia argyi (assembly GCA_030686995.1). Classification (NCBI taxonomy): domain Eukaryota; kingdom Viridiplantae; phylum Streptophyta; class Magnoliopsida; order Asterales; family Asteraceae; genus Artemisia; species Artemisia argyi. Next base: position 56,535,618 of record CM060695.1, read on the forward strand.
TAGTTCAGCTGTACCATTTTCGACATGCTCCTTGATGAAATGATATTGGAGATCAATGTGTTTGGATTTGCAGTGATGGACTGTGTTGCAGGATATTGCAATGGCACTTTTGGAGTCACAGTAAATCGGAATCTTATTGAATAGGTAGCCATGGTCTTTAAGTTGTGATCGTATCCAAATGACTTGTGCACAACAAGCAGACATAGCTACGTATTTAGATTCTGTTGATGACAGTGAAGTGCAGTCCTGCTTCTTTGATTGCCAAGACACAAGCTTATCTCCAAGAAACTGTAATCCACCTGATGTACTGTTTCACGTGTCTAAACATCCTGCATGGTCAGCGTCTGAAAAAGCTATTAGTTCAAAACCAAAATCCTTCGGATACCAGATTCCCAAATGGATGGTTCCCTTTATGTATCGAAGGATTCTTTTTGCTTCATTGAGGTGTTTTTCAGTTGGTTTAGGTTAATAACGTGAACACATATAGACAGCAAATACAATATCAGGTCTGCTAGATGTGAGATACATGAGGGACCCAATAATACTTCGATATTTGGTAGGGTCAACAGGAGTCCCATGTATATCAGCATCTAGTTTTGTGGAACTGGCCATTGGTGTGTTCATTGTGTCACAAATTTGCATTCCATGTTTCTTTAAAATCTCAAGAGCGAATTTAGACTGATTTAGAAAAATTCCACGGGGTGATTAATGAACTTGTAGTCCTAGAAAGAACGTAAGTTCACCCATCATGGACATTTCAAAATTATCTGTCATTAATTTTGCAAAATCAATTGAGTAACGTTTGTTAGTTGATGCAAAAATAATGTCATCGACATAAATTTGAACAATTAATAAGTCCGCCCCGTATGTTTTTGTAAACAGTGTTGGGTCCACTAAGCCTAAAGTAAAGTTATTAGCTAACATGAATGTAGATAACTTGTCATACTACGCCCTTGGGGCTTGATTGAGACCATAGAGAGACTTCTTTAGCTTGTAGACATGATTAGGACGGTCTGGATCAAAAAAGCCTTCAGGTTGACTAACATAAACCACTTCACGGAGTTGACCATTCAGAAATGCCGTTTTCACGTCCATTTGATAAACAACCATATTCCGGTGAGCAACGTACGCTAGAAAAATCTGTACAGCTTCAATTCTAGCCACGGGAGCAAATGATTCTTCAAAATTGATTCCTTCTTCTTGAGAGTATCCTTTTGCTACCAAGCGTGATTTGTTACGTATGACAGTTCCTTCTGCATCCAGTTTGTTTTTCCAGATCCATTTCAAGCCAATGACAATGACTTCTTCAGGTTTTTTAACCATTTCCCAGACTTCTAATCTTTGAAATGATTCAAATTCCTCTTGCATTGATTCAATCCAGTTGTCGTAAGTCATTGCTTCTTTGACGTTCTTTGGTACGGTTTCACATACTGTGAGTGCGTAGATGCAAGTTTCACCGTCTGTGTGAAGTCGTTGTCTTGTCATAATTGGTGCATCTGGATGGCCAATAATTTGAACTAAGGGGTGATCTCTAGTCCATTTGTGTGTCGAAGGGTGAAGTTGATAAGTATCTTGCAAGTGACCAGGATCTAAATTTCGTATAGAAGACTCAGCAATGTCAGGGATGACTGGAGCCGGTGCAAATGGGTTAAAGAACGGTTCTGGGTCATGCTCTGCGATTTAAGGAACTGATTTTGGTATAGTGTCTCCAACTGATTGTGTGAGTTGGACCCGGTTTGTTCTGTAGTTGTTGGGGATACAATTGGAGGACCGTCTCTTCCAACAGTTGTTGTTGTTTGTTGAGGTGAATCAGGTACTTGATGGTAATCAAGATGTGTAGCGGAAATTGGTGAGACCTCAGAGAGACGGTTATCAATCGTATCATCAAACAATGGAGCAAACAAGGTTTCTACTTCTTTACGAGAGAGTGACAATGGTTCAGCCGAAGATTCAGGAAAATTTAGATGGTTGGATGCGGGTCCTAAGCTGTTTTGCTCAGAAGCCATTTGAGTGAGTTCATCAAAATTAGCATGAATAGTCTCTTGAATTTCTCTTGTATGACGATTCCATATCCGATAGCCTTTCGAATTTCACAGTATCCAACAAATATTCCAATGTCAGCCTTGGCTTTAAGTTTACCTAGATCATCACGATCATTAACTGGATAACATAGAGCTCCAAATACATGAAAGTAATTGATTTTTGGTTTCCTTTCGTGAACAATCTGATAAGGGGTTTTGTGATGGCGTTTTGTGATCATACAACGGTTTTGAGTGTAACATGCAGTTGAAACAGCTTCCGCCCATAAGTAATCTGGTAATTGAGCATTGATCAACATCGTTCTGGCAGCTTCCACTAACGTTTTGTTGCGTCTTTCGACTACTCCATTCTGTTCGGGTGTTCTTGGAATTGATTTTTGATGTTCAATTCCCACTTTCTCAAAATACGACCTCAGAGTCTAATTCTTAAATTCTATGCCATTGTTAGTTCTAACAATTCTGACCGTGTTACGCAACTAAACATGTATTTTTGTGAGAAAGGTGATGATCATTTGAGGAGCTTGATCTATACTTCGAAGAAAATAAACCCAAGTCTAACGGGAGTAATCATCAACAATTACTAAAATGTAGCGTTTACCGTTGATACTTTGAACACGCATCAGACCACACAAATCCATATGAAGCAGGTGTAAAACATGATTAGTAATGTGTTTAGTTTTTGAAGGAAAATGAGCACGGGTACTTTTGCCTTGTTCACAGGCTGGACATAAGTGATCTTTGGCATAACGGAATCTTGGAAAGCCATCAACCAGTTTGTGACAAGCGAGTTCAGTCATCGTTTTGAAATTCAAGTGAGAAAGACGTTTGTTCCATAACCATGATTTAGTCATTTCAGCTTTGGATAGAAGACAAATCGGAGATGAAGCAATCATGTCAGACATTGAGATTGTGTAGAGGTTAGTGCCGCGCTTTTTACCTGACATTAGATCATTTTCTTGTAGATCACGAACAAAACAAGTTTTCTCTCGAAATGCTACTTCTAAGTCCCCATCACAAAATTGACCGACTGAAAAGAGGTTGTGACCCAAGCCTTCAACATAGTAGACTCTGCTAATTTCAATATTCTCATTCACGTAGTCACCGTAACCCATGATTAAAGCGTATTGATCATTCCCGAATCTGACAGTTCCGATAAACTTTGAAACAAAGTTGACTAACAGTTTGAGATTGCCTGTCATATGTCGGGTGCAACCGCTATCAACAATCCAGAGAACAATCTGAACCACCTGCATCACAAGAAGACGACGAGGATGAAACAGAGGTAAGGGTGGAACCCGAAGAAATGGTGGGTTCCTGTTGGTTAGAAGCACAAGTATTCAAGAGTTTAGGAATCCATTTAAAATTTGGTTTGTGTTGTAACCAACGTTGCCAGTTCCAACTAGTTTTTGCTTTCTTTTTGGTAAATTCACTAGTTTTTGGCTTGTTCCTAGATTTGTTCTTTTCTTCTATGGGGGTACCTACAATATCAATCGAAACAGTAGTTGGCGGTTTTCCTAATGTAGACTTAGAGGCAGTAGTGGGCCTAGAAGGAATACCTGACCTACGTTTCTTGTGACGATTTAAGAGAGAATTAGCTACACATTTTGTATGATCACCAGATAACACACTTTGACGACAAAACACACAAGATGCATTTGTTAATACAAATATCGCCTAAAAACGTTATTTATATTTTACGATATTCGCTAAGTTTTGTTAACGACAAAATGTAAACTTTAGTTTTAAGCAAAACATATTCTTAGTTTTTAAGACTTGCATAAACAAGACTTTTGCTACATTTTACATTTCATAAAACATAACACAAGTTTATTTCTTAAATTAGAAATAGTCACATCACATTTATGGCAAGTTTTGTCATTATGTATTTATGGCAAGTTATGTGTTTGACTTGCTTTCATGTTGCTTGCAAGTATCATGTTTGACTTACTTTAAGTGATGTGACATTGTTTGGTTGATAGAAGTTATGAGACAAGACCTTGTTTGGTTTGAAGAGTAATTGCAAAAACCTACTGCAGACCCGGCGGTACCCTGGGGGTACACGGGCGGAACCCATTTGAGGGTTCCGCCTGATCCGCCGAGCACACAGTTTGTTGTGCTATAAATACCAAGCCATAACTTGATTTTTGGCTAACCTCTTGAGATCATTTTTACACACACACTCATCTTTCTTTCTAACATCTTAACATTGTAAATGTGAAGTTTCCTTTTGTAGCAAAGAAGCTCACAAGGTCGTCTAAAGTTACAAGTTTCCAACACAACGTTGCAAGACTTGGTAGCTTAGTATTGTGTAAACTCGTGTTGTTTACGCGTCATTTGTTTGTGTATATTCTGAAGTGAGTGGTTAGTATTTTAGTCCTCAAAATACAAAGAGTGTTGGGAGTTGTTGTACCCTAGTAAAAGAACTAAACGGGAGTGGTTGTGCCCTTGTAAAAGAACTCGACATTTAGCTTTGTGTCGGTAAAAGTATAAGCGACGTGTAAGGTTTTCTCCTCCGGTGAAAGGAGCTTGTTGACTAGTGAAAGAAACTCTCGAGTTGGATACTCGGGGCGTGGACGTAGGGCAAGGAAAAAGAGTCCTTGTAGCCGAACCACGATAAATACTCGTGTTGTGGTTTGATCGTTTCTTTCCTTTACTTGCATGTTATATATATTGTGTTTGTGCATATATCTTTGATCAAACGGAAAGTTTCAAAGCTAACTAAACAAGTTAAAAAGATTTTAAAACGCGAAAACTATTCAACCCCCCTTCTAGTTTTCCACAATTGGCATCAACAGCTACGTTACTCAAGCTTTTAAAATATATTGTGTTTTAAAACTTGAAATGATCCATGGATTTTGAAAATTACAAAGAAGGGCAATCTATGCAAAGACCACCACTCTTTGAAGCAAATGGTTTTATATATTGGAAAAACCGTTTTGAAACTTACGTGAAATCTAAAGATATAGATTTATGGTATATAATTGTTGATGGTGATAATATAGTTACTAACATTAAAGATGATGATCAAAAGAAATTGATAGGTAAAAATAATGAAGCTAAAATGATGCTTTACAACGCTTTGCCTAAGAAAGAATATGAAAGAGTCTTTTTGTGTAAAACCGCCAAAGATATTTGGCAATCTTTAATTGTCACTCATCAAGGAAACTCACAAGTTAAAGATAACAAAATTGATCTTCTTGTTCAACAATATGAACAATTTGTTATTTCCGAAGATGAGATTATTGATAATGCTTTTGCTAGGTTTAACACTATTATTACTTCACTTAAAGCACTTGATGAATCTTTTTGTAGTAAGAACTTTGTCAGGAAATTTCTTAGAGCACTCCATTCGAAGTGGAGAGCAAAAGTGACGGCAATTGAAGAATCCAAAGATCTTTCAAGCATGTCACTTGATGAGCTAATTGGAAACCTCAAAGTTCATGAAATGGTGATGGAAAAAGATTCGGAACTAGTTAGAGGCAAGAAAGAAAAAGTTAAGTCCATTGCCTTGAAAGCTAGAGTCCAATCAAGTGATGATGAGGAATATGCTATGGCCGTGAGAGACTTCAAGAAGTTCTTTCGTAGGCGAGGGAAGTTTGTAAGACAACCTAAAGATGACAAGAAAACCTTCCGGAAAGATCGTGATGATCGAAAAGGAAAAGTTGAACGAAAATGTTATAGGTGTGGAGACACAAGTCATCTTGTAGGAGAATGTCCAAAACCACCCAAGAGCAAGCCTCAACAAGCTTTTGTGGGTGGTGCTTGGAGTGACTATGAAGGAGATGATGATGAGCCAAAGAACGATGATATTGCTCTCATGGCTCACAACTCAAATGAGGTACTCTCCGACTCATCTTACTCCTCTATTGATGATGACACTTTACAAAATGAATATAACAAACTTTGTGAGCTAAGCTTAAAAATCATAAACAAAAATAAATTTTTGAAAACTAAAAAGGAGTTTTTAGAAAATGAAGTTTATGAGTTAAAAGAAAAAGCTAAGAGATTAGAAAAGAGTAAAGGTATTGACACCTCATGCAAATCATGTGAGGAACTTAAACTTGAAGTTGAGAAACTTAAAATAACTCAAAATGATCTAATCAAACAAACCACAAAGTTCAAAAAGTTCGATAAGAGCATTTCATGTGCGGATGAAATTATGAAACTCCAAAAGTCACCTTTTGATAAAACAGGTCTAGGTTTCAGGAAAGTAGAAATCATTAAGGGTCAAACGAAACAAGAAACGAACACACATGAAACAAACAAAACTGCTACAGCAGCCTGCGGACCAGACGGAACCCAAAATAGGGTTCCGCCCGTTGGCCCCGAGGGTTCCGCCAAGTCTGCTGCAGCAGTAACTCCATCCACATCGGATCGTTCTAAATTTGTTAAAGTTACATATAAAAATGGAACCAAACCTACCTTTAAAACTGGAGTAGGACTTAGTAAAAATGAATTTAGAGCTAAGACTACTCATCCAAGACCTAAGACTCCAATTCCCAAACGCCCATTTCCAAAGAGCAACTTCAATGCTCGACCAAACTACCAACATGTTTGGAACCAAAACACTCCTGGACATTACCAAACCTCAAATTACATGCCATGGAACCCTTATGCTCTATTTTCATATTCGGGACAAATTAATGGTATGCTTAACCAAAATGGACCCATGAGAAATTGGGGACCAAATGTTTGAGTGTTTTTCATAAAATAGGTGTGCCTCAAAGTTTGTTTGGATCCGGATGAATGGATCAAAGATAGCGGTTGTTCAAGGCACATGACGGGTAATAAAAGCCTCTTCTCTACATATCACAAATGTGATGGAGGTAATGTTACGTTTGGTAGTAATGCTAGGAGCAAAATCATCGGAAAAGGTACAATCTCTCATGACTCCCTTTCTATAGATGATGTTGCTCATGTTGACAACTTAGGATTTAATCTCCTTAGTATTAGTCAACTTTGTCGTAATAAGTATAATGTTCTTTTTAGTGAGAACGGTAGTAAAATACTTAAAGATGGTATAACCATAGCCAAAGGTGTCCTTAAGAACAACGTATACGTCATGAAGTTGGATTCTACATCTAGAGACAAACTTTGTCTTACCTCATTAGATGAATCTTCAACTTTATGGCATAGACGTTTAGGACATGCTAACATGAGACTTATCCAAAACCTCTCCTCCAAAGACTTAGTTCGAAACCTACCCAAGTTGAAATATGACCAACACTTTTGTGATGCTTGCAAAGTCGGTAAACAAGTCCATAGTAGCCATAAGGCTAAAAACTTGGTTTCTACATCTAGGTGTCTAGAACTTTTACATATGGATTTATTTGGTCCATCCGCTATACAAAGTTATGGAGGTAACTTCTACACTTTGGTCATAGTAGATGATTACTCACGTTATACTTGGACAAAATTTTTGAAAAGTAAAAATGAAGCTTTTGATAAATTTGAGATTCTAAGTAAGAAAATTCAAAATCAAGTAGGGTCTAATATTGTGTCTAGAAACAAAGCTAGGCTAGTAGCACAAGGATATAATCAACAAGAAGGCATCGACTACGATGAAACTTATGCTCCGGTAGCTAGGCTCGAGTCAATTAGAATCTTACTTGCTTATGCGTGTGCACATAATTTTAAACTCTTTCAAATGGACGTCAAAAGTGCATTTCTAAATGGAGTCATTAATGAAGAAGTGTATGTTGCTCAACCACCGGGCTTCATCGATTTTGAAAAACCTAATTATGTTTACAAACTTAAAAAGGCTCTTTACGGACTCAAGCAAGCTCCAAAAGCATGGTATGATCGACTTAAAACCTTCCTAGTTGACCATAAGTACACCATGGGCTTAGTTGATAATACTCTCTTCACTAAGAAGAAAGATTCACATATTATCATAGTCCAAATCTATGTTGATGACATTATATTCGGATCAACTTGTCAAGAATTATGTGTGGATTTCTCAAAAATCATGCATGACGAGTTTGAAATGAGTATGATGGGAGAACTCAACTTTTTCCTAGGACTCCAAATTAAACAACTTGAAGATGCTATCTTCTTTAACCAATCTAAATACATTAAGGACATGCTTAAGAAATTTGGATTAGAAGATTCGAAACCTATCAAAACTCCCATGTCCACAGAAACTAAACTCACCAAGGATGAGGAAAGTGAATCCGTAGATAGCACTAAATATAGAGGTATGATTGGTAGTCTACTTTACCTAACGGCTAGTAGACCCGACATTATGTTTAGTGTTTGTCTATGTGCTCGCTTTCAAGAAGATCCTAAGACTACACATCTCGAAGCCGTTAAAAGGATATTTAGGTATATTAAGGGCACTACACATTTAGGTTTATGGTATCCCAAAGGAACGGGAATAGACACCATAGTGTATGCCGACTCGGATCATGCCGGTGACTATGTCGATAGAAAAAGCACAAGTGGTATTTGTACTTTTGTTGGACATTGTCTCACCTCATGGTTCTCAAAGAAGCAAACGGCTCTTGCTATCTCAACAACGGAAGCCGAGTACGTTTCGGCCGGAAAAGCATGTCAACAAGCTCTTTGGATGAAGCAAGCTCTTGTCGACTACGGAATTCAACTCAACGACATCACAATTCTTTGTGACAACAAAGGTTCCATTGATCTCAGCAAAAACCCGGTTCAACATGCTCGTACCAAACATATTGAAATCCGTCATCATTTCCTTCGTGACAACGTTCAAAAAGGAAATATCTCAATTGAGAAAGTTTCTTCCGAAGACAACATAGCCGACATCCTCACCAAACCTCTTAAACGTGAACCTTTTAACCTTCTTAGGCTAGGCTTAGGACTCATGGAACCTACATTGTAGTTCTGGACATTAGACAAAAATCACAAAAATCAAAACAAATCCATAACAATTTTTCTCAGCAGGGTCGGCGGAACCCAGAGCCATAACGGACGGAACCCAAATTTGGGATCCGCCGTGTCCGTCGACCTGCAGAATCAATCCATTAGTTTATATTAAACCAAACACCCATTATTTCACACCACCACTTCCAAAACTGTTACTATTCACCATTCCTCTCAACCATACCCACGAAATTCTGGTATTCCATTCAATCACATTACTAATCCATCATCATTGTAAGTATTCTAACTTGATTACAATCCTGATCTGAGTCTAGGAATTCTATTTTTGCACAAAAACAAAAACTTGGGGTTATGCATTAAACTTGTAAAATTCATGCATAAAATTAGGTGTTTAACAAAACTAATCATGTTCCCCATAGTTAGGAATTGCATTCTTACTTAGTGTAAACATGTTTGCTAAACCACCCCATGTCAAATTCTTGCAAAAAAAAAAAAAAAAAAAAAAAAAAAAAAAAAAAAAAAAAAATTCTCACAAGTAGGACAAATATTTTTTCGTCTCACATTGAGAATACAAAATCAAAACGTTATGTTCAAAACATCACTTGCATAATGTCTCTTGAATGCTAAAGGGAATACATAACCAATATGTATTTTCGGGTACATTCAAACGAAGCTACATTGACCTAGGAGTGTTTGGGTTATCTTTTGTTTTTATAACAAAACTTGCATTATAAAATATTTTTGATGCATCAAAATGAGTCAAGATAACCGCACCTCCACATTGTTTTTATATAGGCACACACTAGAACATCCACATTAAAATAGTAGTTTACTTAAACTAAAATGTGAAATTTTTGTTGTTCTAGGTATCATCATGCCTCCTCTAACCCATTACGACCATAAGGACACAATTAAGTACCTCCCAAAACACCACAAAACCAAAGGCCTTACCCCAAACCAAGTCAACATTTTCAAAGCCCTAGAAAAACGCTATGTCCATGAGGGTAGAACCATTGACCCGTCTTTCCTAGAAGGCACAAACCTTTATGCCGAATTTTCCGCAATCAACTTTGAATGTCTTTTGACTTTAGACGAGCCTATTTGTCCTAGATTCATTCTTGAGTTCTATGCATCCATCACTCTATCCACGGGTGATTATGATTACTTATCCGTCAACTTTAGGGTTAGTGGCAATCATTACTCCTTCACTCTAGAAGAGTTTGCTCAAATCTTAGGGGTCCCAAACCAAGGTACTTGTCTCTACTCCGATTTGCACTCCCTCTCAACCCTTGACACCCTTGATGACCGTTTCCATCCCTATGACACTCCTCTTGTGTTAAAAGATGTTCTTCGTAACCACCTTTTTGTTAGGACAACCAACACTAGGAGAACCCGTGGGGGGAATGAGGTTGAGAAAGATCCATATGGAATGGAACTTAATGAACTCTTGCCCCAATTCAAGAAATGGGAGGAAGTCCTTAGAGCCAATGTAATAAGCACCATAGGAAACCGTGACCATATAAACCTTTGCCTATGCTACATGCTCTACTCCTTGTCCACTAGGCAACCCTTCAACCTTGCTTACTACATGGCCAAGAGAATGGCCGACATTCCCGTGCATGGCACAACGGCTATGCCATATGGAATGTTCTTGACCCGTCTCTTTAGGTTCATTGCACCCATTCCTCCAACTCCTAACCGTCTTCAACTTGACTACTCTCTCATTCCACATACCTTTGTCCCTCTAAGTGATAAGAGAATGTATAGAGCCCAAGGAAAACGTCCTCACCCCCTACCTCCTCCTCATCTTCCTCAATGAGTGAAGATGACAATTTGCCAAACTCTAGACTCCCACCTCTAGAATACCAATCTCAACTTCTGGCTATTGAAAATGAATCGGAAGAATTCAAGCAAACAAAGGGGATGTTCAAAAACCTCGGGAGGTTCCTTGGAAAAATGAAGAAGAAGCTCGACAAACAATGAGTGCGGGTGTGTTAGGAGTGTTTGGCACAAGGTGCTATTGAAACAATTTGGTCGTTTAAACAATATTTGTGATGTATTTGTGTGTTAGTACAATGTTTGATACACTTTGGAACATGTTTCAACTAACAATGTTGCAGGAAGACAACTTTTAGCGAGTTGTCAAATTTTCATGGTTATGGAATTTTCACTAAGTATGGTGAAATTCTCGACCTCAAGGTCAAACTCCTATGATATGTGTGTTTAGGTGTCTAATTTTTGCATTGCCTAACCAGAAATGAAGTATCTCTTTGATTTTAGGAGTTTTCGAAAATTTTGAAAATCGTTTCGCGGGTCAAAAATGCGGACTGTGAAGTTTTTCAGGCCTGGCGGATCCGGCGGATCCCAAATTTGGGTTCCGCCAGTGCAAAATCTGGGTAACCCAGGTTTGGCCCAATGGACCAGACGGCACCCTAATTTGGGTTCCGCCTGTGTATTTCCAGGGTGCCGCCAGTTGACTGCAGAATTTCTATTTTCTTTTTCGCCAATTCAACATTGAAACAACAAAATCCAATCCTTTTAGGTAGAAACCCATTACTTGCAATGTGTTTAGCATAATAGGATACTCCTTCTTCCATGAACTTAACCAAAACCAATTCCCGCCAAAATGCAAATTTAACCATAACAACCTCAAGGACCCCTCAAACATAAAGGAAGGAACCCTTCTAAGGGATCCTTGAAATCCCTGAGATTTATACAACCAAAATCTACCAAAACCACTATGCATTTAGTGCAAAAACTTGTCTTCTCACTTCACCATTTTCATTGGATTGACTTCCATGACATGACAACCCACAATTAAGTTTTCCAAATCATTAGGAACCACCATTTTTGTATGGACTAACATCAAATCCAAACACTCCTTCCCACAAATCTTCATCACTATAAATTAAACCATCCTAAACACTCTCAAACCACACCTTCTTCATCACAAATTCTGAAACTTTAAACCATTTTAAACAATGACCAAGTCAACAAACACCTCTCAACCATCACGACACATCCGTAGAACCGCCCGGATAAGTGTAAAACCACTATGGTCAAACCAATCCATCAACCTTAGCTCCTCATCCTCGGATGAATTCACATCACCCATAAAAAATGAACACTTTTTGAATCTTGCATCTCCATCTCCATCACCCAAACAACCAAATGAGCACACTCCACCACCTACTAAATCACCTATTGACCCAACTCCACCAAGTGCTCCAACTCAACCATCAAAGACTTCATCACCATCACCATTACCAAAAATTGAACCTATGGAACTTTTTGGGTCTCCTCCAACATCACCACACCCATATGTCCAAGATTTAAATGATCTTCCACCAAGACATAATCAACCACCACCTTTTGCAACTCACTCACCAAGGTCAATTCTTGACCTTGATGAAGATCTTGAACTTAACCAACCACCACAACAAGTGTACCAACCACCCAAACCGTTGTTATTTCACCCAATCTACCGTGAAATCCATGGTCCTCTCTATGGAGAACCAAATTTTGAACACCATGATCACCCAACTCCACCTCCTTCTCAAGTCCATACCTATGAGTCTTTCTTTCCTTCTTATGAGGAAACACAAAGCATGGTTGACAACCAACTTCATCAAGCAATGGAATTTCAAACCACCTTGCTTGAATCAATACCAAATCCATCCTCCACCCAAGAACCAAAACCAAACCAACCCCTAAACCAAGAAACCAAAACCAACCCATTTTCACCCAACCATCCCCATGTTTGCTCAAATTGTGAGCAAATGGGTGAAAGCATAAAAACCTTGCTTCACCAATTCCAAAATGAAAACCGGTTTGCATTCCAACATGTCATTGAACGTTTGGATGCACTTTCCCACCCCAACAAATCCTAAACAACCCTTGGAGGCCGTTTGCCCCAACTTAGGAATGTAGGATTTTTTTTTTTATTTTCTTGGTTATTTTTTTTTTAGTTTTTGGTTACTAAGTAGAAGAATAGTTAGCATTTCTTGTCTTTTGACTTTTATAAGTCAAAATTTTACTTGGAATGAAATTTCTTTCTACTTACTTTTGTGCATTGTTGGTTGATCAATGTTGTGTTGTCATTGTGGTTGCATTGTGTGTGGTAACTACAAGCTTAACTATATATATCACCAACTAACCATTTTTTTTGTAGGTCTCAAAATCCATGTTTCCCATATTGGTACTCCATTTAGGAGGAGTATCGACCAAGGGGGAGCATGGCGATTATTCCGCTTCGCTACTCTACTTTTTGTTTCGACAAAAAGGGGGAGAAATATATTAAACCTTCAATACTTGATGTGCTTTTCATCTCTTAAGTAAAACAAGGTTAATATAATTTTTTTTAAGTCTTAAAAACCAAGATTTTGCGTGTTACTTAAAAACAAAGTTTATGTTTTGTCATCAACAAAAAGGGGGAGATTGTTAATACAAATATCGCCTAAAAACGTTATTTATATTTTACGATCTTCGCTAAGTTTTGTTAACGACAAAATGTAAACTTTAGTTTTAAGCAAAACATATTCTTAGTTTTTAAGACTTGCATAAACAAGACTTTTGCTACATTTTACATTTCATAAAACATAACATAAGTTTATTTCTTAAATTAGAAATAGTCACATCACATTTATGGCAGGTTTTGTCATTATGTATTTATGGCAAGTTATGTGTTTGACTTGCTTTCATGTTGCTTGCAAGTATCATGTTTGACTTACTTTAAGTGATGTGACATTGTTTGGTTGATAGAAGTTATGAGACAAGACCTTGTTTGGTTTGAAGAGTAATTGCAAAAACCTACTGCAGACCCGGCGGTACCCTGGGGGTACACGGGCGGAACCCATTTGAGGGTTCCGCCTGATCCGCCGAGCACACAGTTTGTTGTGCTATAAATACCAAGCCATAACTTGATTTTTAGCTAACCTCTTGAGATCATTTTTACACACACACTCATCTTTCTTTCTAACATCTTAACATTGTAAATGTGAAGTTTCCTTTTGTAGCAAAGAAGCTCACAAGGTCGTCTAAAGTTACAAGTTTCCAACACAACGTTGCAAGACTTGGTAGCTTAGTATTGTGTAAACTCGTGTTGTTTACGCGTCATTTGTTTGTGTATATTCTGAAGTGAGTGGTTAGTATTTTAGTCCTCAAAATACAAAGTGTGTTGGGAGTTGTTGTACCCTAGTAAAAGAACTAAACGGGAGTGGTTGTGCCCTTGTAAAAGAACTCGACATTTAGCTTTGTGTCGGTAAAAGTATAAGCGACGTGTAAGGTTTTCTCCTCCGGTGAAAGGAGCTTGTTGACTAGTGAAAGAAACTCTCGAGTTGGATACTCGGGGCATGGACGTAGGGCAAGGAAAAAGAGTCCTTGTAGCCGAACCACGATAAATACTCGTGTTGTGGTTTGATCGTTTCTTTCCTTTACTTTCATGTTATATATATTGTGTTTGTGCATATATCTTTGATCAAACGGAAAGTTTCAAAGCTAACTAAACAAGTTAAAAAGATTTTAAAACACTAAAACTATTCAACCCCCTTCTAGTTTTCCACAGCATTAATATTCAAAACATTCAAAGGTTCATCATTCGTTACATTTAGATTTTGATTACAATTTGCCATATTAGAATCTAAAGCAGATGCAACATGAGTTTTATTCAAATTCCTAAGGTGAGCTTCTACTTCTTGCACTTCTAGTGTTCCTCTTTTACGTTGCCAGATCCTAGTCTTCCTAGTAATGCTTTTTGTCTTGGGTCTGCTAACACTTTTAGGGGAAACTAGTCCTGTAGAAGTGGAAGAGCTAACATTAGAATTCTGAGCATTATTACCCTTATCTGTTTTGTCTATATTAAACATTCCTGGTGCTATCACTGTGGTGTCAACAAACTTTCCTTTTTGAAGTAGCTTAATTTTCTCTTTCAAATCAATGATTATATGATTTTTATCCTGAATATCAGACTCAAGTAAACCATTGCAATAATTAATGTGATCGCGGTTTTGTTGCCATTCGACGTTTTCAATTTTTAAATCCGCAATTTCTTTTTCATAAATGAGACATTGATTTTTAAGAAACGCATTGTCTTTGCAAATTTGACAATTTTTTGAAACATTTTGACTTTGAAGTTACAATTCCGTTTCAAGACTTTGAGCTTGACACCATTCAAGCCTTTGTTTGAGTTGACAATTTTCTTTTGAAAGTTTGTTTTGCACATCATCACTGTTTTTTCTCAACGTATCATATTTATGTTTTAATGTCTCAATTTCCTTGTTCAGCAAATCATTGTCAGCGCAGTAATTTTCAAACATCATAGCATTGCTAGATTTGTAAAGATCATTCATAATTATAGACAAAATATCAGCTTCGAGAACTTTTTCCAAGAGTCGATCAGAATCTGTTTTCAAAAATCTGTTTCTTCGTTGTTGAACCAAAATTGCATTTTCATTTAAGGTGAAAACGTTTATCATTGATTTAACTTCTTTTTGAAGTTCCTGTTCCCAACGAGTAGCACAATGACGCAAATGTTGAACTAAAGGCAGAAATTGTTTTTGAAAAATTTCTCTCTTTTCGCGCTCGTAAGCTGATTGAAAAGTAGCAATTTTTATTTCCGAATTACGTTCAATTACGTCTTCCAAATTTTCGATGCCTTTCATGAAAGTTTTAAAATATTCTAAGACTCGACAACGTGTTGGTAAAGGTGTCACAGTACCAAAAGATGGTAATGGTCCATTTACTTGTGCCACAGTTTGGAAAGGAGCCCCATTGGAAGATGAGACATATGACTCAGTTACATACCATGATTTCTCAGGTATTTCTTTTGATGGAACAAAAGATTTTGAAATATGAGAAACTTTTGAATAATCATATGGTTTGCAATATTCAATTTGACTCATTTTTTATCGACTCTTTTCTTCAAGTTCTTCTTCTTTCTCAGTATTATATACAACAACACGCACAATATTATTATCAAGCAATTGGTCCATACGGTAAAGCTTAGGAATTGTTTTGAACGCAGTGTGAAGAAAATTTGATCTGTAGTCGCCAATGGCAAAACCTTTATCGGGTCTTGGTTTTAATGTAAATTTTTGAATAGTTGTCACAGATTCTCCATGTTTGTAAACGATATTTTGAAATTCTTTTATTTGGCGTTCGAGAGTGAGATTTTCTTCGATTAAAGAATTTTCTTTTTCCCGTTTTCGCACTTTGTGTTCATAAAATTCCTGTTTGCAATTTGACAACTCTGTTTGTGTTTTGGAAAGTTCCTTTTGAAGTTGTGCAACTTTTTGTTTGAGTTCATTTTTATCATTTTCCAGTTTGGAAACCAATTTGCCGTTTGACTCAATTAACTCATGCATTTTGTTTTGAAGATTTTGTTCTTTGATGTAAGAACCCAGAAATGACTTTTCAAAACACTTTTCACGTTTAACTTCATTTTGAAAATTTGACAGTTGTATTTTATAACACTCAATGTCCTTTTTCAAAACTGCATTTGTTTCTTTCAAAGCTTTATTTTGCTCATTCTTTTTTTGAATTATTAAAATTTGAACTTGAAGTTGTTTGGCCATCAGAATATGGGCAGGATTTGGATCAGATGAAGGTTCATGTTGTTCAGTATGATCATGGTTGTCATTCTCAATGGGATCTTCAAATGAAACAATTGTGTCGTCATCAAATATAAAAACTGTGTTCATTTGTTCATCCTCTTAAGAAGATAAAAATGATTCGGAAGGAACAACTTGGCCCTTATCTGATTCAGAAGCAGAGGGTGATGCAATTTCTTGTATTAAGCACGTGTTTAGGTCATGTACCTGAGACAAGCCATCAATGTCATACACTAGGCCTGAATCATTCAACTGGAGTTCCTGCATGTTTACCATAAGCATCACAGCTCCATTGGCTTCAAGATCTTCCATATCATCATCATTGTAAGCATTGACGATGAAACTGTTCTCTTGTTCAGTGAAAGTTCCTTCCTTTTCATCTTTGAGAGCCATAAGTAATGCCTGCTTATGAAACTTACTGCCCTGAGTTCTTGGTTTTGGACATGCTGTTGCAATATGACCTTTTCTGTTACAATTGTAGCACCACACTGCATTCCCAGATTCTGTATTTCCTGTTTCAGCATTGTCATTTCTTCTCTGAGGAGCACCTGAATTGTTTCTGAATCCCCCATTGTTTTTAAACCTTGGTCCAAAACCCAGAATTTCCTGAATACCCTCCTGAACCTGATCGTCCAAAGTTACGGTTCTGAATCTCAACCCGACCATCTTGAATGATAGCTTGATTCCTTGAATTTGATGAAGAACGAAGACGATTGTTAGTCTTTTTTGAGAATTTCCTGAAAGCACGAGCAATAAGAGCAAGTCCCTGATTCAACGTATTAACATCTTCATCATCATCTTCTTTGTAATTTGAGTAGTACATGGTATCATGGTTGTCATATGGAACAAGTTGAGTAGAGGCCTGTTGCGAGGATGATTCATATGGGACCATTTGGTATGAGCTTGCAGGTTGTGGATAACTGAAGTAATTCTGTTCCTGAACATAAGCATGATTAGACATTGGAGGTGGAGCATCATGAGATTGAGCAACGAGTGCAAATGGATTTGAAGTTGGGGGTGGTGTAAAGCCTCCTCGAGCAGCTCTATCTTTTTCAACTTCAGATTCATGGTGCTTGAGATAGTCATACAATAAACCATATGGAGCATTATGGAGATTCTTTGCTTGTCTCACAAATGTCACATACTTTTACCAATCATAACCCAGACTACTGACAAACTTCGTATTGACTGCGATCCTTGGAAGGTGTACTTCATGTCTCTCTAAATCATTGACGACGTTGGTGAAACGATGATAGTAAGATTCAAGTGACTCCCCTGGTTCGATCATGAAGTTAGTGTATTCCATGTAAAGTTTAGATTCCATGTCTTATTTGTTCAGTTAAGTGTCTTCCATTAGTAGATGAATGTGTTCCCACATTGCTTTAGCAGTTTTCTGAGCATCAATACTTCTGAATATTGGATTTGGGATTCCCTGAATTATGTAAACCATAGCATACTCATCTGCTTCACGATGAAGGTGTTGTTCAGTAGTGAGTGCAGACTCACGAACTGGTACAGCAGTTGGAGCTACTGGAGGATCAGCAGCTGGGTCGCCTCCGACTAAGTTTATAGGCCACTGAAACGGTCCTTCAAGGATAACTTGTTTCATGTACTTACTATGGGGTTTCTTGAGTTCAATAAACCTTAATAATCAACTTTCCTACTGAACATAGTCACCAAGTGTAAGCATTGGTGGTCTGTCAATTGATCCTGCCTCATGTCTGGATTGTTGAGTTGAGATTACTTCACACATCCTATCAAACCAGTGAGTCTGTTTGGATGGAAGTTGGCTTTGTTGTTGTGGCATTGGATATGGTTGTTGTAGCGGAACCATCTGATGTTGTTGCATGAAAAGATGTTGTTGTGAGTAAGCCGGTTGTTGATGATACTGTGGTGGTTGTTGATACTGTTGCTGATGATATTGTTGATGATATTGCTGATTCTAATGTTGCTGCTGATGATGAAAATTTTAGTATGGTGGTTGAGACATTATGAACGCTTGTGTGGTAATGGATCTTGTAGAAGGTATACGTTAAGCCAATTCTCGAAAACTTGCACAAATGTGTTCTCGAAACTTTGTCAGAAAACAGTTCTCGAAAACTTTGTGAATTCTCGAAAAAAATAGTGATTGCGAAACTTTGGTGATTGCGAAAAATGTGTTCTCGAAAAGATATGTAATTTCGAAGACTTAGAGCAGTTTTCGAAAAAAGGTGAATTATCTTTCGAGATCGTGGAACTTTTCAAAAATAGTGTTCTCGAAAAATTTCAATTTTTCGAAAATCCAATCTCACAAAGAAATTTTGAAATTATACAATTTCGAAATTTAGCCAAAAGTCAAAGTATTTTCTTTCTTATACAAAAGAGAAAATACCGAGTATCCAACTGTGAGCACGAAAGGAGCCGCAACTTGTATTCTCAAAAGTATGACAAAGTGTGATTTCGAAACTAAGTACTTTATGTTCTCGAAAAAGAGAAGTTTTTAGTTTTTGTTAAAAAGTAATCCAAAAACACGTTTTTAATCCAAGATTCTTGTACAACTATCCTTAAAATGATGAGATCTTAAAGAAAGTTACAAACTTGAACCACTTTTCAAAAAAAAAATTAGTGATCTCGAAAAATAGTACAAAGTACGAAACTTAAAATTTTGAAGAAAAGATTGAAACTTTTTTGTTTGTAATGATTTTTAACACAAGTTTGTAAGCAAAGATGTAAAAGAAACCAAGAAACAAGCAAGAAAGTACAAAAATCTCAAAAAAATAACGAATGAAACAAGTAGGTTTTTGGATTGAATTTTATGAAAACTAAACACTACACCTTCTTATGGCGAATGATACCACTTGTTAGCTACCCATATTGATTTCACACAAGCAAGAATGAGATAGATATAAGGATGGGATGATTATGAGAATGAGAGAAAAGTAAAAGCAAGAGTTTCCTTATGATATTCAAATAACCAACCAAGTTTACAATGAGACCTAAGCATACTATATATAGGGGAGGAGTAGGGCAATACTCCTACCTCCCTCATTCTTACAAACGAGTGGGCTTTGAGGCCCATGGACTTGTTACTTAAGCCTAGTAAACTTAATACATAATATAAATGAAAGTAAATAATAACTAAGCAACTTAACGTTTATTACAAAAGATCGAGACTTGAAAAATATTAAAAACTTCGTTCCCAACAGTTATCAAATTTCCTCACACTTGAACTTTGCTTGCCTTAAAGCAAATCCAGAATTAAAGAAAATAAATCAACATGGTGCATAAGCATGACTTAGAAAAATATGCTGTAAGCCTGCAAGTCACAAAGTACGAGTTCTAGATGAGACTCATCGTTTGAAGCTTTTATGGTGGAAAATCGAGATGTTTGACAATACCTAATTATTTTCTTGCTTGATTAACATTTCTAAACACCGTAAGAAAAAGAAATGAAGCACAATTCACTCAGACACTCACTTATGTAGTTGGTGGAGTATATAAGAGAAATCACACTCATTGCTTAGTCCTGATCTAAATATTACCATATGCTTGTACAAGAAACAATATTTCATCGACGTAGCGTAAGCACCAAGTATACATATCAAAGAGGACTTTTATTTAGGTTGTAATGTTTTGGCTTCATGATTTTAACAGGTACGGATTAGACATGGGAACTTTTTATGAGAGGTGTAATAAAGAATATTCCAAAAAAAAATCAAAATCTACAAACCAAGTGTCGCTAACCACTTCGAAGCACTATCATATGAATTTGTATTGTCAATACTTATCGAACAATTTATACATATAGCGCATTTGCTATCATTGTCACCTTATAGTTGCGATTACTTATTCCTTTTCTTTTTCTTTTTTTACGATGATTTTTTCCTCCGCCACATTTTTTGGCCATTGATCATAATCCAATAGAACATCAATGATAAAAAAAACATAGAGTTTGCAACTTTCTCCAAAATTCAATGATTTCCCACATAACATTCATCTTGCCATGTAGCTAGCGACCAACCAAGACTTGACTATCGGTAAGGCCAAGCTAAAATGTAAAATCTTTTTATATTTTTTATGGATTTATCAAAAATGAAAAAGAATGGCTCAGAAGGTGTGACTAGGGGTATCTAGCGTTAAAAATGAACACTAACAAATGGTTATATATCGGTGGTTAACTAGCAAGTGTAGCTAGCTAAATATCAATATATGTTAAATGGAAGGACATTTGGGATTCATTCCTAAGGGTACCTCTTATCACATATATACACTTATATCACACAACGTGCGATCTCACTGCGGTATAGTAATGTAGGATCTTAGATTAATCAACCTTATCAATATATTAAGCTTATATGGTGACAACAAAGATGTATTTTAGAGAGAGAAAGTAGGGAAACAAAGAGAGGCTTTTATTAATAAAACACACACATACACTCTTGAAGCACACCTCCAAATGAGACCATTTGGAGGTATTTATAGTTCCATCACATAACATATGGATGGGTTTTCTATAGGCTTTGTAATGGCCTACATCAATAGATAAAAGGCTTACTTAACATACTGATACTATTTCACTATCTAAGTCCATAACCCATTTAACTTAAACTATTATAACGACTACTACACATTACAAAGTTTCAAACTATAAAATGACCATCACTTTTCTTTAATGCTAACAAGTAATTATTCACAAGTACAAGTTCTAGATTAAATAAAATCACCGGCACACTGATAGCAAAAGATCCAAGCACAAAAGGTGTATGCTATATACGAAATAGGCTCAAATCTTCACAATTATAATTGAAGAGCTATAAAATATGCTAGCAAATGTTATCGATCCTAAAATTGATTGTTATATTAATCAGGACACATCTTAAATTTTCAGAATTACATATTTCACCAGTGGTTTGATCCAGTTATTCTAATATATTACCTAAAAGCATTAAAATAACTAGATCACAAGGGCAAACAAAATTTAAAAACTAGATCCAAAATATGAAAATTTTAAAAATCGATCTCGTTTTCCCTATTTACTCCCCCCACACTTAAGTTAGCATTGTCCTCAATGTGATAAAAATGAACTTCAAAGCGTGAAAATAGGGAAATAAGAGTAAGAGATGAAACTATACGTCCTAAGCTACATAAATCGTGATCGAACTCCAAATGATAAAATTCAACGCATAAGCTAGTGAGAACCAATGATTTCTTGGTCTAAGTGCCCAAGTAAAGTAATCAACACCTGCAGTAATCTTATATAAAGAAAAACAAATACACACAAAATGCAAAATATTTTTGGATTTTATGATGTTAATAACAAGGTAATGCTACCCCCCCCCCCCCCCGATACTTAAGTTCAAACATGGTTTTAGATAAAATTTGGGGTGTAATCACAGAAATTAAAATAAGAAAATAAAATGCTGAAAATAAAACGGGTTGCTTCCCAAGAAATGCTTGTTTTATTAGCGAGTCATCAGCCTGACTCAAACTTCCTCATTTACATGGTTGTAGTTTCTTTCCTAAAATTTGTGGAATGCTCACCACATTTCCTTTCACTATCCCCTCTCCAGTTTCATCGATGTCGTATAATTTGCCCTCATTACAAACTTTTAGTGCAACATCATAGATGAATCCTTTTTCCGAAGCCAAAGGAATGATTCTGGTGTAATCTGTCTGAAAAGGTTCCATGAATGGAATAGTATCGTATTTCATTTCATAAAGGAGATCGACATCAAGTGGAATCTCCTCATTCGAGACATCAAGTGGAATCTCCTCATTCGACATTTCATTCAATTGCTCCTCATTATGGTATAATTTAATATAGTGTCCATTGACAATGAAACTTCCATTATGCTTGTCATATAATTCGACATAACCGGATGGAAATCCATGTGTTGACTATGAACGGCCCATATCACTTAGCTCTGAGCTTTGGAGCTTTAAACTTGTATTTAGAATTGAACAAGAGAACTTTATCTCTGGCTTTGAAATCTCGAAGTTTCTTATCATGGTAAGCTTTGGTTCTGGCTTTGTAAAGCTTGAAATTCTCATAAGCCGGGAGTTTTAACTCATCGAGTTCGTACAATTGCAAAAACCTTTTTTCTCCAGCTATTTTGAGATTGGGATTACAGCTTCTGAGGGCCTAGTAAGTGTGATGTTCGATTTCAAAAGGCAAGTGACAAGTTTTTCCATACATGAGTCTGTACGGTATTGTACCAATCAGAGTTTTATATGCCGTACGGAATGCCCACAGAGCATCATCGAGTTTCTTCGACCAAACAGAAGGATTATCCTTGACCTTTTTTCTAGTATCCTTTTTAAGGCTCTGTTGGTGATTTCAACTTGGCGACTGGTTTGTAGGTGATAGGCTGTAGCGAAACAATGATGAACGCCAAATCGTTTCTTGATTTTCTCCATTTGTTTGTTACAGAAGTGAATACCTTTGTCATTAATCAATGCTTTTCGGATTCCGAAATGAGAGAAAAGCTTTTTGAGAAAGGTGATACAACTCATGCATCGTTCATGGGTAAAGCTTCTGCTTCTGCACATTTGGAAACATAGTCGATAGCAATGAGGATGTATTCGAATTTGTAAGATTTAGGAAAAGGACCCATGAAGTCAATTTCCCAAATATCGAAAATTTCGTACACTTGAATGTTGTTTTGTGGCATCTCATCTCTACGAGAAAGACCACTAGAACTTTGGAAGGCATCACAATTTTGAACGAGAGTATGAGCTTCTTTGAAAATGGTTGGCCAATAGAATCCGGCGTCAAAAACTTTTTTAGCAGTGGTGGAAGGACCATAGTGTCCCCCAGTCGGGCCATGAGGGCATTTAGAATTTTTTTTGGGAATTATACTAATAGTTACCACTGTTAAGTATGGAAGAAACCACTGCTGAAGAATGCACTAGCAGTGGAAACACATTACCACTGTTAGTACATAATATTACCATTGCTGCAGGATAATTGTTAGGAAACGTGTATTTAGATAAGTATAGAAAAGATCTCGTGTATATTCTATTATTTTAAGTTAAAACTTATCTTGTAAAGGACTCCTTGTGTCTTATAAAAGGAGGTCCTAGGTTCAGGTTTATACACGTATTAATTAGAGAGCTTCAAGGTGTAACCCTAGTGATAAGCTAGATCACTCGTATTATTATTCTTAATAATATTGGAGCTTAACGCTTGGTTTACATTCTGTGTTCATATACAACTGTTCTTACTCACAAACAAACTCACAAACAAATCTTCTAAGTATTACTAAGTATATTCCGCATACTTGTTAGTATCATTCAAAGTATCATTCTAACACAAGGCGTGTGTTTAGATCCATCAAGTGGTATCAGAGCTAGGTTTCTGATACTTTGATTTAGAAGATCCAAAGTTTACTCATTCTCACAAGATCCAAGGAGATGGAGAACAGTCAGTCCAACATTGCTGCTAAGCTTCCTAAGCTTAAACTGAATGACTATGAGATGTGGAGAATAATGATTGAACAGTTCCTTTTGGTGCAAGACTATGCACTTTGGGAAATCATTATGTATGGTGATTCTTTCATGCTAGGCACTTCCACAGAGACTATTGATGGCAAGGAAGTGCAGAAGTTGAATACAGGTCCAGTTATAACTGAAGAACGACTCTAGAAAAAGAATGATCTGAAAGCCAGAAGTTTATTTCTAATGACCCTTCCTAGGGATCAGATCTTAGCTTTCAGTAAGTACAAAACTGCTAAGACCTTATTTGAAGAGATCTGCTCTGTTTTTGGTGGTAATGATTCTACCAAGAAGACACAGAAGACCTTATTGAAACAAACCTATGAAAATTTCTCTTCAACAAGTAATGAATCAATTGACAGCATCTTCACTAGACTTCAGAAGATTGTAACACAACTTACTGTGTTTAGAATTGAGGTAGAAAGGGAAGACCTCAACTTGAAATTCTTAAGAAGTCTATTTTCTGAGTTTCACATTAATGTTGCTGTTTGGGAAGACAAGCCTGAACTAGAAAACATGAAGCTCAATGATCTTTACAATAACTTTAAAGTTATTGAACAAAGACTGAAGAAGGCTGGGAAGCTAAGTACAAGCTCAGGGAACATAGCTCTTATCTCATCATCTGTGATTGGTAGTTCTGATGATGAAAGTGATGATGAGGAGGATGCTGCTCACATTGCTGTTTCCACTGGCAGTGCAAGTGTTTCCACTGCTAGTTCTAAAAAGCAGATTGCTGGTCTTGGAGATTCTACTTTCTATGCTTATCTCTCAAGTCAAGTCAATGGTTCAATTCTGACACATGAAGACTTGGATCAAGTTGATGAAGATGACATGGAAGAGATGGATATAAAGTGGCAAGTTGCATTGCTGAGTTTAAAGGCAAAGAAATTCTAGAAAAGGACTGGGAGGAAGATCATTATTAATGGTAATGAGACTGCAGGCTTTGACAAGAAAAAGGTGGAGTGTTACAACTGTCACAAGATGGGACACTTTGCCAGGGAATGCAGGAAACCAAAGAAGCCAGATAATAGATCTACTTGGTACATGCAGGACAAGAAGAAGGAGCCTACAATTGAAGAACCAAAGGTGTTGTTGGCCATTGATGGTGTGAGCTATGACTGGAGCTACATGGCTGATGAAGAAGAAGCATCTCAGGAATCTGCAATGATAGCAATTGAACTTGCTCTTATGGCTTTCTCTGATTCTGAGGTACATTCTAATAATGTTGTTCTAAATCTTGTAAAGCTTTAAAAGAATATGAAAAACTAAAAGAGCAATATGATGAACAAAGGTTAGAGCTAAATCAAACTAGCTATAATCTAGCTAACCATAAGAGAGGTCTTGCTGTTTTAGAAGCACAGATAGAACACTTTAGAGCTAGTGAGTCTAAGTTTAATGATGATATTGTTGTTTTAAGAAGAGACTTAGATTATAAGATTGTTGTGAATGAGGCTCTTAGAGAAGAATTAGAGAAGATTAAAAAGGCCAATGAAAATATTCAGATAACTTGTAATACACTAGATCATCAGTCTAAGTGTATTAACAAAATTTGGGAGGCACAAGTAGTCAATAAAGTCAAATCATGTGTAGGATACAAGTCTGTTCCACCACCCCTAATTGGTGTTCCATCACCTCCTGGTATTGACTTAGCACATACAGGGTTAGAAGAGTTTCAAGAACCAATTAGGACTTATGGCCCTCAATTTGTGAAAGAAGCTATTAATGAAAAGGTTAAGGTTGAGACTGATGCATTTAAAAGTGCTAGTGATTCATGTCACACCCCCAAAATCGGGTCCAGCGGAAGCATACGTGTAGCTGGGGTGTAACTCAATTGGTATTACAACACAAGTTCAAAAATGGTTTTCACTTCAATCATTTATAATAAAATCGTTTAATCAAAAATGTTGCATTTACATCGTTAAAAGTAGTGCGGAAGTAGGCCCTTAAAAATGGTTTAAAACGGTCCCCATATAAATAATCAGAGTCTTCTATGACCATGCCATGCCCTGCCAAAACCTCCTGTAGCGTGCCATAGGTTAAAACATGAAAATACATGCTAAAGTGTCAACACGAGGTTGGTGAGTTCATAGAGTTTGATTAACAAATAAAGTCTAAAGAAAAGATCGCCCAGCAAAGGCATCGTAAATCCACTCAGTTACAGGTCCCGCCATAAGAGACTTGTAACCTGTGTGTTTACAACCCACTGCCAAAAGTTTTAAAGTCTACGTGAACAAAAGCAATATTAGTATCCAAATTCCCAGATAAATATAGCAAAACGGCTATATAAATAATTCAGTCAATGAGGCCATATGATAAATCAGTCAAGCGGGAAAACCCGTAACAAGGTTGATGAAAAGGCATCGCAACTCAGTCAAGTAAGGAACAGCAATATTACGTTTGACATCACAGCCAAGTGGGGAATACCACAATACGTTTGACATCACAGCCAAGTGGGGAAATACCACAATATTACAATGGACATATAGGTCAATCAAGTCGGGAAACAGCAATACTACGTTTGACATCACAGCCAAGTGGGGAATACCACAATACTACGTTTGACATCACAGCCAAGTGGGGAATACCACAATACGTTTGACATCACAGCCAAGTGGGGAATACCACAGTATTACGTTTGACATCACAGCCAAGTGGGGAATACCACAGTATTACAATAGACATATAAGAACAATTGGGGACTATGAGGTCATATAAACAAAGCTGACAATGTCGCCAGGTAAAATAATACTGACAATGTCGCCAGAGATCTAATACTGACAATGTCGCCAGAGATCTAATAAGTACTAAAGTTTAAGAGACGAGTCACGTGAAAAACAAGTAATCAAGCATACCAATGAAATGTAGGAAATCAACCATATATATAGATAAAGCTGGAAATATTTGAGTAATCAACCAGGTAAAACAAGTAATGCGTTTTAAGTAAAACGAGCATGTATTCTCCCCCAAAGAGTTTACCAAAACAATTGAAAAAGTAGGGGCTATGACTCACCTGGAGCGATAGCAATGATGACAAGAATGGATACACTGAAAGGAGGCACGATCTCTAACCGCAACCTAATATGAGTAATAACGATCTACCTTAGATCACGACATAATGAAATGAATGCACATGCACATGATACTCATACCACTCGTAATTTTGAAAATACTAGTTATCGTCGTAGAAAAATAGATTTCCATACTTAGGAAAATAAGTCCTTATATAGGAGTATATAACTTGTCGTACTATCTCGTTAAAAGTGTTAGCGTTAAATTCCTTGTATTGAAAACCTTGAAATACGTCGTTAAGTCGTATAAGTATCATCTCGAGTCGTACGTATTCGTTTGATAAGAAAATAGTCCTTAGTAATATTTACTAGAAAATATACCGTTTAGCGCGTACGTTATTATTTTTATTTGTGTCCATATATATATATATAGTTTGACGATGTTAGAATGGTCATAACTTTGTCGTTTCAAGCTCGTTTTCCTTGTTCTTTATGTCCACGGATTCGTCTTTGTGTATACTAGTATATTTTAGACAACTCGGCTCTTTTAAGTTACGTTTAATGCTTCAAAATACCCATCGTATTCTGCCCAACAGCAAGCAGTTTTCTGGAAAAGTAGTTTTCGTCGTTAAGTTTGCAAAAATCATAACTCCTTCGTTATAAACTCGTTTTAATTGATTCTTTCGCCTAAAGTTTCGTTTTTGAATGTATTTTCTAAATCTTTGGTCAAAATTTAGTCATCACTTACTGATTTTCCCACGAATTTAAAATAAGGACAGTAGGTATTTCAAAAGTTCCAAAAATCATTTCCAAGTCTCTAAACTAGTTCCATCCTCCATCAATCCACTTTCAAACACCACAAGACTAATCTAATCCTACCATACACCTTCTTAGGGTGTCATGGGTCCTAAAATATCATCCAACCACTAGGTCTAACAAGAGTTTTATATGTTTCCATTTCTAGGGTTTCAAAGTTAAAATATACAAAAATGAAGTGGTACAAGATGATGCATGTAAAAGCTCTTATAAGAAAATTATATGAACATAATAATAACTTGTAAAAATCATAAAAATGAGTTTGTATACTTACTTGGTGGTTTAGAGAGTTTAGATTATGAAAAGCTTACTAATCCTTGAGTTTTTATTTCAAAACTCTAACAAGGATGATTATACTAACTAGTTTATGAAATGATCTTGTAAAATTTTCCTTCCTTGCTCCTTGTCTACCCCAATTCGAACCAAGCTCAAAGAAAATGAGAGAAAAACTAGCTAAGTGTAAGTAAAAAGTGATTTTTGTGAGAAAGAGTTAAGAAAAGTTTAATATATACTTGGACAAAAGGTTTGGTGTGCATTAAATTTGTTTGGTGAGACATTTAAAGTTTGAAGACCAAGGGGGGGGGGGGGCTTGGCCGGTTTTGGTGAGGGAAAAGGGGAGGGATGTTGGGTGATTAGTTAGTAAATATTAGTGTTAGTAATTAAGTATAGTTAGGTTAGGTTTAGGTTTAAAGTTTAATAGGGTACCGGGTTTGTTAAAAATAAGTTTTTGTTGAAGTTATTCGGGACGTAATAAAGTTATAAAAGTTGTAAAAATAAGTCGGGTACAAGTACGGAGAGTTAGGGTGATTATCGTTCAATTTTGATGAAAACCGGCGTTATTAAGTTAAACGTACGATACGTATTAGTTAAATTTCCAAAATGCCGGGTAAATTAATATTATAGTTTTTATATTATAGAAATGAGTATAAAAATGTATTAGGATCATAATCGGGAGTGTCGGACATGTTAGACACTTTTATAGCTCGCGTATTAGCGTTTATTTAAAATAAACATACGTAATTCGTTAATTATATTAAAAATATAATTTGAATACCCTACGAGTGGAATAGTATGCAAGTGCCTCAATGATGATATGAAGACTATTTCTAGTCCGTATGAGATGTCCCAATGATAATGCATGAATTCGCTCCTGAACCAATACGGTTACGCGAATTTTGAATACCCGTAAACTAAGTTTACGATGAAATGAGTAATGCACGTGAATAGTGGTTTTCTCTCGGAAATGAATAGTGTCAAGTGAATAGTAAAATTTCCGAATGTTTCTCGAAATGTCAAATTGACCTCAAAAACGATGAATAGTGATCGATGAATAGTAAATGGTGAATAGTAACTTGTGAATAGTAAATTGTCGAGGTTTGGAAAATGACCGGAAATTACGAGTTGTGACAGTCTTCCCTTCTAACAAGAACTTCGTCCCGAAGTTCAGTTTTGGTTGGTCTCTGAAGTATATTGGGTTCAACTTTCCCAGTTTTCTGAATGATATCATGCCTTTCCTAGGCAGAACTTTCAACATGATCTGGCTACCAACTTGAAGTTTTAATGGTTTACAACTTATAGAATTTGTAATTGCTTCTTGACTTGTAGGAAATTTCTGGTTATTTCATGAATGCCTACTAGACTAGTGAGTTAGGATTTTCCAATTTCAATTCGTCAATGGATAGGGGCACTTCGACCATAGAGTGCTTTAAATGGTATAGTCTCTAGGCTCGTGTGGTAACTATGGTTATAAAGGAATCTGATTTATGGAAAATGGTTAGTCCAACCATTTCTAGAGTCAATCACACCCGATTTGGGCATATCTCCCTATGTTTAAATCAATCTCAAATTCTGACCATTGGTCTACAAATGATAGGTGGTGTGGTTCCAAAGAGATCTTAATGAAATCGCTAGGAGTTGAGGTGAATTGAATTCCTTTATTAAGAATAATTGAAATGGGTATCATGAATCTTGTTTTGAAAGACTTACAGGGTTAAATCCGTAAAAGGGTGTTGTTGAAAATAATAGATTAGGATAAGGTTGTGATCCCCCGCAGGATGTCAGGAATTGAGTCTTTCTCCACCTACGGTGCTTAGTCTCCATTACTAAGATTTTCCCCAAGTTATATGTCATCAAATCACAAACTCCTAAAAATATGAGTGAGGTAATATAGTGATTGATTTTCAAGGCTTGTTTTGAGATTGTGTGTTTTGTTCATAAACCTTTCCTGACTAAATAAATTTACAACTTTACGCAAACAGCTTTTTAAGTAACATTTTTCTTGATGTTTCAGAATTTAATAGTTATGCAAGATAGAACTATTTTCAACATAAGATGGATAATATGATTTACCAAAAATCGATGTTTAAAAATTTCTTAGTATCTAGTAATTTTGTAAAAGATTAACCAAAAGAATTTGCTTGTCAAAATAAGTGCCTTGGAAAAGTATTTCTTACAAGATATATGTTTTGCATAACTATAGTTTGGAGAAAAATCCATTTAAAAGTGAAAATATTAAGAGGATAAAATGGTCAGGTATGTATATCTGCACAAAGGCATAGGTGTCTAACACGTTCGAATAAAGTCTATTGGTGAGGACATGTTCAATTTATAGTCTCGGTTAAAAGTTGGATTTATCTCTATGGTGTTACTTAGGGAGCACTCGTATCTAAACAAATCTTATAATTCAGTCAAGCCAATACTTTCCAGATAGTGGAATTGTGGCAATCAGGCCAGTGATAGTGGTTCGAATGGTTTTGTGATATCTTGGGATTTCTGTTGAGTTTTGAATGGTCTTACTGTACCGAGGGATCCTCATAGAAGGTACGGAAATTCTTTCCTAGGGAAGTCATTGATAATATCCACTTATCAATATAGGGAGTAGTGAGGGATGAGTGACATCGGAATCTATAGAGTGTTAGCTAATTCCTATATATATACGGGGGTGGAAAAGGAAATGATAGTGATAGTAAGAAGGGAAAAGACTGTGACAAGTGCGACAAAACGAGATTGTGATAAAAGAAAATGTAAGTGCATTGTGTATAAATATGAAGATTCATGAAATAAAATGACTAGTTGACAAGCTTCCAATCGGTGGTTCACGAAGTGATGAAAAGTAGGAATGTTATGACAACGAGAGTATACACACACGTAAATGAAGCATTTGGAAAATGAGTTGAGAATTCAATCCAGACATAATCTTATTATAACCATTCTCAGTGTTGCAAAATTCATCTCTGAGTCAGACATAGGTGGTCAGCCTATATCTCACTATCCCGGGTTGAATATAGATGACCAGTCTATATTCCACCGAGGTTCCATGAATTTTGAAATACTCAGTTCAGTTATACTAATACCATGTCCTTCCCAAAGACCAAGACGTTCAGAAAGACTAAGGCAGGTGACCAAACTCGAGGTCGAATGATGAAACTATGCAGGGAGAAACATAACAGGGTGACATATATGATACGTGAACATGCTTATATGAAAGACAATGATAGTAATCAACCATGATAAATGAATATAGTATATCAGATAATGAGACACAAATCTCATCACTTAAGTCAGCAACAAACCACAAATGAGGCTTCAGCTTGGCAGGCAGGCACGTGACGGTCATAGGGTTAAGTTTTTCGGAAAAGTAGCTATAGTCTAGGTTTTAAAACACTTAGTTCGCTATAGCCAGAGCTCTGATACCAATCTGTCACACCCCCAAAATCGGGTCCAGCGGAAGCATACGTGTAGCTGGGGTGTAACTCAATTGGTATTACAACACAAGTTCAAAAATGGTTTTCACTTCAATCATTTATAATAAAATCGTTTAATCAAAAATGTTGCATTTACATCGTTAAAAGTAGTGCGGAAGTAGGCCCTTAAAAATGGTTTAAAACGGTCCCCATATAAATAATCAGAGTCTTCTATGACCATGCCATGCCCTGCCAAAACCTCCTGTAGCGTGCCATAGGTTAAAACCTGAAAATACATGCTAAAGTGTCAACACGAGGTTGGTGAGTTCATAGAGTTTGATTAACAAATAAAGTCTAAAGAAAAGATCGCCCAGCAAAGGCATCGTAAATCCACTCAGTTACAGGTCCCGCCATAAGAGACTTGTAACCTGTGTGTTTACAACCCACTGCCAAAAGTTTTAAAGTCTACGTGAACAAAAGCAATATTAGTATCCAAATTCCCAGATAAATATAGCAAAACGGCTATATAAATAATTCAGTCAATGAGGCCATATGATAAATCAGTCAAGCGGGAAAACCCGTAACAAGGTTGATGAAAAGGCATCGCAACTCAGTCAAGTAAGGAACAGCAATATTACGTTTGACATCACAGCCAAGTGGGGAATACCACAATACGTTTGACATCACAGCCAAGTGGGGAAATACCACAATATTACAATGGACATATAGGTCAATCAAGTCGGGAAACAGCAATACTACGTTTGACATCACAGCCAAGTGGGGAATACCACAATACTACGTTTGACATCACAGCCAAGTGGGGAATACCACAATACGTTTGACATCACAGCCAAGTGGGGAATACCACAGTATTACGTTTGACATCACAGCCAAGTGGGGAATACCACAGTATTACAATAGACATATAAGAACAATTGGGGACTATGAGGTCATATAAACAAAGCTGACAATGTCGCCAGGTAAAATAATACTGACAATGTCGCCAGAGATCTAATACTGACAATGTCGCCAGAGATCTAATAAGTACTAAAGTTTAAGAGACAAGTCACGTGAAAAACAAGTAATCAAGCATACCAATGAAATGTAGGAAATCAACCATATATATAGATAAAGCTGGAAATATTTGAGTAATCAACCAGGTAAAACAAGTAATGCGTTTTAAGTAAAACGAGCATGTATTCTCCCCCAAAGAGTTTACCAAAACAATTGAAAAAGTAGGGGCTATGACTCACCTGGAGCGATAGCAATGATGACAAGAATGGATACACTGAAAGGAGGCACGATCTCTAACCGCAACCTAATATGAGTAATAACGATCTACCTTAGATCACGACATAATGAAATGAATGCACATGCACATGATACTCATACCACTCGTAATTTTGAAAATACTAGTTATCGTCGTAGAAAAATAGATTTCCATACTTAGGAAAATAAGTCCTTATATAGGAGTATATAACTTGTCGTACTATCTCGTTAAAAGTGTTAGCGTTAAATTCCTTGTATTGAAAACCTTGAAATACGTCGTTAAGTCGTATAAGTATCATCTCGAGTCGTACGTATTCGTTTGATAAGAAAATAGTCCTTAGTAATATTTACTAGAAAATATACCGTTTAGCGCGTACGTTATTATTTTTATTTGTGTCCATATATATATATATATAGTTTGACGATGTTAGAATGGTCATAACTTTGTCGTTTCAAGCTCGTTTTCCTTGTTCTTTATGTCCACGGATTCGTCTTTGTGTATACTAGTATATTTTAGACAACTCGGCTCTTTTAAGTTACGTTTAATGCTTCAAAATACCCATCGTATTCTGCCCAACAGCAAGCAGTTTTCTGGAAAAGTAGTTTTCGTCGTTAAGTTTGCAAAAATCATAACTCCTTCGTTATAAACTCGTTTTAATTGATTCTTTCGCCTAAAGTTTCGTTTTTGAATGTATTTTCTAAATCTTTGGTCAAAATTTAGTCATCACTTACTGATTTTCCCACGAATTTAAAATAAGGACAGTAGGTATTTCAAAAGTTCCAAAAATCATTTCCAAGTCTCTAAACTAGTTCCATCCTCCATCAATCCACTTTCAAACACCACAAGACTAATCTAATCCTACCATACACCTTCTTAGGGTGTCATGGGTCCTAAAATATCATCCAACCACTAGGTCTAACAAGAGTTTTATATGTTTCCATTTCTAGGGTTTCAAAGTTAAAATATACAAAAATGAAGTGGTACAAGATGATGCATGTAAAAGCTCTTATAAGAAAATTATATGAACATAATAATAACTTGTAAAAATCATAAAAATGAGTTTGTATACTTACTTGGTGGTTTAGAGAGTTTAGATTATGAAAAGCTTACTAATCCTTGAGTTTTTATTTCAAAACTCTAACAAGGATGATTATACTAACTAGTTTATGAAATGATCTTGTAAAATTTTCCTTCCTTGCTCCTTGTCTACCCCAATTCGAACCAAGCTCAAAGAAAATGAGAGAAAAACTAGCTAAGTGTAAGTAAAAAGTGATTTTTGTGAGAAAGAGTTAAGAAAAGTTTAATATATACTTGGACAAAAGGTTTGGTGTGCATTAAATTTGTTTGGTGAGACATTTAAAGTTTGAAGACCAAGGGGGGGGGGGGGGGGGGCTTGGCCGGTTTTGGTGAGGGAAAAGGGGAGGGATGTTGGGTGATTAGTTAGTAAATATTAGTGTTAGTAATTAAGTATAGTTAGGTTAGGTTTAGGTTTAAAGTTTAATAGGGTACCGGGTTTGTTAAAAATAAGTTTTTGTTGAAGTTATTCGGGACGTAATAAAGTTATAAAAGTTGTAAAAATAAGTCGGGTACAAGTACGGAGAGTTAGGGTGATTATCGTTCAATTTTGATGAAAACCGGCGTTATTAAGTTAAACGTACGATACGTATTAGTTAAATTTCCAAAATGCCGGGTAAATTAATATTATAGTTTTTATATTATAGAAATGAGTATAAAAATGTATTAGGATCATAATCGGGAGTGTCGGACATGTTAGACACTTTTATAGCTCGCGTATTAGCGTTTATTTAAAATAAACATACGTAATTCGTTAATTATATTAAAAATATAATTTGAATACCCTACGAGTGGAATAGTATGCAAGTGCCTCAATGATGATATGAAGACTATTTCTAGTCCGTATGAGATGTCCCAATGATAATGCATGAATTCGCTCCTGAACCAATACGGTTACGCGAATTTTGAATACCCGTAAACTAAGTTTACGATGAAATGAGTAATGCACGTGAATAGTGGTTTTCTCTCGGAAATGAATAGTGTCAAGTGAATAGTAAAATTTCTGAATGTTTCTCGAAATGTCAAATTGACCTCAAAAACGATGAATAGTGATCGATGAATAGTAAATGGTGAATAGTAACTTATGAATAGTAAATTGTCGAGGTTTGGAAAATGACCGGAAATTACGAGTTGTGACATTCATCTCTTAAGGATTAATGTGTGAAAGTTAAGGCAAAAACAAGTGTTCCTGAAATAGTTAAAGTGGAAGTTAAAACATGTATTCCTGAAGTTGTTAAGATTGAAAAAGAAAAGCCTAGGAAACAAGCTAATCATACTAGGCCCACAACTAAATATGCTGAGATGTATAGAAGTAAGTCATCAACTGCTAGGGGTAACCAGAGGAGTTGGAATCATGTAAAATCTCAACAGTTTGGTAGTGATTTTGAGTTTAACAAAAAAAGCATGTCACATCTGTGGTAGTTTTGATCACCTTCATGCTTACTGTAACTATCACAAGGGAAGAAGGGAAGTTTTTGGGAACACCAGGGTGAATGAAAACAATGTTCAGAAAAATACTCACCCAAATCCACTAAGTAAAATGATTCCCAGGGCTGTTCAACTAAAATCTGGCATCAAACCTCTTATATTTTCTAGAAAAGTGAACAATGTTTACCCAAAGTCACCTGTTAAAAGTGCAAAACCTATTACAACTTTTGTTAAATCTGCACAAACAGGAAATAAGACCTTTTATGAAAAGAAGGTTTCCTACAACCACAAGTGGGTACCAAAAACAAAAATTTCAAAGCCAGCAGTTGCCACTGTTAGACCAAAAGTTTCCACTAGTGGTTCTGTAAACACTAAAAGGGTAAAATTGGGAAATGCTGTGAAGACCTCAACACGTTGGGAATGGAAACCTAAAGGAATTAACATCTCAAACAATCCCAATGGTTTATCAATGACCTTAAATAGATATAACTATATTGATACACGAGTTAGATCCAAGTCATTTGTGTCTTGGGTCCTCAAAAGGAACTAATTCCTTTATTTTCTATGCAGGAACATTCAAAGATTAAAGAAGATCAAGGATATTTAGATAGTGGATGTTCTAGGCAAATGATAGGCAATAAGTCCTATCTCTCAAATTTCAAACCTTATGATGGACAATTTGTTAGCTTTGGTGGAGGAATTGGTGGCAAAGTTTCTGGAAAAGGCACAATCAAGGCTGAAAAATTGGATTTTGAGAATGTATACTATGTGAAAGAACTCAAATATAATCTTTTCAGTGTGTCACAAATGTGTAACAAGAAGCACAGAGTTCTTTTCTCAGAAGATGAATGCCATGTCCTATCTAAGGATTATAAGTTACCTGATGAAAGTGAGGTTTTACTTAAAATCCATAGAAAGGCAATCTATATAGATTGACATGAAGAAAATTGTGGCTAATGAAAATGATACTTGCTTGATTGCAAAAGCTACTTTGGATGAATCAATGCTATAGCACAGAAGACTTGGTCATGTTAACTTTAAGACCATCAATAAAATTATGAAAGATGGTTTAGTCAGAGGGTTACCAGAGAAGAGATTTCAGAATGACCAAACCTGTGTTGCCTGTCTCAAAGGCAAGCAACATAGAGCATCTTGCAAGAACAAGGCCTATAACTCTATTGCTCAACCTCTCTATATGTTGCATATGGACTTATTTGGCCCTACATCTGTGAGCATCATAAATTTGAAGAAGTATTGTCTTGTTGTAACTAATGACTTCAGTAGGTTTACATGGATTTTCTTTCTAAGAACCAAGGATGAAACAACTGGCATCTTTAAAACCTTTATTATTGAAGTTGAAAACCAAGTTGATACGAAGATCAAGGTTATCAGGTGTGACAATGGGACAGAGTTCAAGAACAGAGTTATGGATGATTTTTGCAGAGAGAAGGGTATTAAGAGAGAATTCAGTGTTGCAAGAACCCCTCAGCAAAAAGGTGTAGCTGAAAGAAGAAACAGAACACTGATTTAAGCTGCTAGAACCATGTTAGCTAATTCTAAGCTACCAGTGACATTTTGGGCTGAAGCAGCGAACACTACTTGTTATATTCAGAATAGGGTTTTGGTGGTGAAGACAAAGAACAAGACACCTTATGAGTTATTCAGAGGAAGACCCCCTATCTTGGATTTCATGAAACCATTTGGATGTCATGTTACAATTCTCAATACCATTGATCATCTAGGAAAATTTGAAGAAAAGTTAGATGAAGGATTCTTTGTTGGATACTTTATGGTCAGTAAAGCATTCAGAGTATGCAATTTGAGAACAAAGAAGATTGAATAGAATCTGCATGTTGATTTCCTTGAAAATAAACCTAACACTGCAGTTGCAGGTCCATAATGGATATTTGATCTTGAAACATTATCAAATACTATGAACTATGTAATTGTTACTTCAGGTACTACATAGTTACTTCAGGTACTGGGGATAACAACTTTGAAGGTTCAGAAGAGTTTGTTGATGAAGATGAACCTAATAAAGATTTTGAGGATGATAAAGATCAAATTGTTATGCCACTTTGGGACTTTGTAGAAAATGATCATGCTTCAAAGAAGGAAGATCCACAACCTTCAACAAATATTGGAAAATAATGTGATGCAAAAGTTGTGAATTTGGATGCTCAGAACAAAGATATTCCTGAAAGCAGTGGTAATTCACTTCCCATTGCTATACCAGAAGTTTCCACCGATGAACCAAATGTGAAAAATTCTACTTCTGTTGCTTAGGAAACTATCATCAATGATGTGAAAATCACAAATATGCCTTCTGCATATGATGTTTCACATACTCCTCAAGCTTCAATACACAAGGTGCATCCACTTGACAATGTGATTGGTGATCTACAATCAGGAGTAAAGACCAGAAAACAAACAAAGATGACCAATGATCATGGATTTATTAGTGAATTTTATGAGTCCAAGAAGCATGTAAACAAGAATGAGTGCTTGTTTTTTTGTTTTCTATCACAAGTGGAACCTAAAAATGTGCATAAAGCACTGGAAGAATCAAGCTGGGTAGAAGCAATGCAAGAGGAATTGCTACAATTCAAGCTTCAAAAGGTTTGGATTCTTTGTGACTTGCCTGATGGGATGAAGGTTATTGGTACAAAGTGTGTCTTCAGAAATAAGAAAGATGAAAGAGGCATAGTTATCAGGAATAAAGCTAGGCTAGTTGCTCAAGGATACACTCAGGAAGAGGGCATTGACTATGAAGAAGTGTTTGCTCCTGTTGCAAGGATTGAGGCTATTAGATTATTTTTGGCATATGCCTCTTTTATAGGTTTTACTGTATATCAAATAGATGTCAAGAGTGCTTTTCTTTATGGGAAGATTGATGAGGAGGTCTATGTTTTACAACCTCCAGGCTTTGAAGACCCTGAACATCCTAATAATGTTTATAAAGTGGTCAAGGCTCTTTGTGGCTTACATCAAGCTCCCAGGAAGTGGTATGAAACCCTTGCTGCCTATCTACTGAATAATGGGTTTCATAGAGGGAAAATTGATCAAACTTTGTTCATCAACAAAGATAAAGCTAATATCTTATTGGTTCAAGTTTGTGTTGATGATATCATTTTTGGATCCACAAAGCCAAATATGTGCAATGAATTTGAGAAGCTGATGAAGGATGAGTTTCAAATGAGTTCTATGGGGGAACTTACTTTCTTTTTGGGACTTCAAGTACAACAAAGAAAAGATGGAATTTTTATCAGTCAAGACAAATATGTGATTGAAATAATCAGAAAGTTCCATTTTACTGATGCAAAGCCTTCAAGCACTCCTGCTGATAAGACTACACACTTACTCTTGAAGGATGATGGTGGAGAAGAAGTGGATGTTCACACTTATAGATCAATGATTGGCTCTTTGATGTATCTTACATCATGCAGACCAGACATTATGTTTGCTGTGTGTGCTTGTGCAAGGTATCAAGTCACTCCAAAGACATCACACTTAACTGCAGTGGAGAAGATTTTCAGATATTTGAAGACATATCCTAATCTAGGATTATGGTATCCAAGAGAATCTCCTATGGAATTGGTTACCTACTCAGATAGTGACTATACTGGTGCAAGTTTGGATAGAAGGTCAACCACATGAGGATGTCAATTTCTTGGAGGTAGATTGGTGTCATGGCAGTGCAAGAAACAGATAATGGTGGCTACTTTAACAACTGAAGCAGAGTATGTAGCTGCTGCAAGCTGTTGTGCTCAGGTCTTATGGCTTCAAAACCAACTTTTGGACTATGGGTACAATATCATGAACACCATTATCTTTATTGACAAAAGCAATACCATATGCATAATCAAAAATCCTGTTCAACACACTAAGACTAAACATATTGAAATTAGACATCACTTTATAAAAGATTGTTTTGAGAAAAAGCGTATTCAAGTTGTCAAAATACAAACTGATGACAACTATGCTGATTTATTAACAAAAGGACTTGATGTGGGAAGGTTTCAGTACTTGGTAACAGGTATTTGAATGCTTAACCCATAAAATTTTGATGTCTAATAGTTTTTAGTGTTGAGGGGAGGTTTTTGGTACTTAAATTGTCATATATGTTTGTTCACTAACTTTTATGCAACGGATAAAGACAATAGTGGAAATTATATATCAAATAGTGGTAAACTTTGCTCTCATAGTGGAAACAGGAAAAATAGTGTAACTTTATTCATTCCAACCATTCAAGAGTTACATTACACAAACAAAGAGAGTAAAAAAATCCACAAAATCCTAACAACCTACACCCTACACTAGCTACTCCATTGGCTTCTTGCCCATTCCCTTGTAGTTGTGCTTGGCCTTTTGAGCACTTCTCCTCTTGTTCTCAAAGGTTGACCACATTCTTGGGCAAGCAAGACCAAGAACTTGTTTGGGAGGCTTTGGGAGTCTTGCAGGCTTCTCTGGAATAGGCTTCTTCATGTTTGCCAGTACAGATGCTAGAGATTGTGTCAGTGCCTTTGGCAACTCCTTGGAAAGGTTGTATGGCTCATCATCATCAGAAAAAGAGTTGGAGTAAAACTCAAGTGATGGTGCAGGTGTTGAAATCTTCTTGTTTGGCTTCATTGTTGAGGAGCTTGAAGCACATGGTGGAAAGTAATCACCCCATCCTGATGCTGCTGAAGAGTCAGACATGTAACTTATTTCTTCTGAAGATGAATCAGAAGAGATGTATATAATGTTTAGGAAATTGCTCATGGCGATTAAGGATTTTGTGATGATAAAAGAAGTTTTTGGTGAAGAATATTGGTGATTTGAGCCCTTTTTATAGGCAAAGTCAATCCCAAGGGACAATTAAGAGGAATAATAACTCTTACCTGTTTTGGTAGATTGGGGAAGTAAATATGGATATTATTTACTATATCGGGTTGACTTTGAGGAGATATTTTTATGAATAGTGGCTTGGTCAAAAAGTAACTTTGGTTAGACACTTTGGTTATTCATATTATTTGCTTTATACTAACATGTGCAGGTAAATAACCAATTTTTTGCTGGAAGTTGATCATAAACGGTGTGTAACTGAGACACACAACAAATGGTTATTGATTCACCATGTCTAATCCACATAAGAATCAACTAGTCTAGAGCAAACGGCTACTGGTAAAGACTTAACAAATCCGTTTATGGTTGATAGTTTACGAAAAACTATATGGTCATCAACTCACCATATTCCATGTGATGAAGAGTTGGCTAGTCCATAGCAAACGGCTCATGGTAAAGACATATCGAATCCGTTGAAAGCTGATAGTTTGCTAAAAACTATGAAAAGAGCAGTTAACTTTCTATATGCTTTAACTTTACCACTGCTCTTGGAAAATTTTTGTGAAAAGTTCCCACTGCTAGTTCACAGTTACCACTGCCAATGTAATTTTTACCACTGATGAACTAGCCGTTACAACTGTTGTGTTAGTAACAATATTTTTTACTAGCCGTTGAAAGTAACCGTTTTTTTTTCGCATATTAATAGGGTGAATTTTTGGAGGATTATCTTCTTACTTATTTTAATTTATTCTTTTCTTAAAGATTAATCTTTTCTAAAGATAATTTCTCTTGCGCATAATTCTCAAACCCTAATAGTATATATCCTCTTTCTCTCAATCGGTGTGTTCACCATTCAATTCATACTCACACAATTATACTTTTCTCACAACAACTATGGCAAGATTAAACTTTGCAGATGAGCACAACCAAGTGGCCTACTTGCAGAAGTCAAACGAAAAGAGTGGCTATGTTTTTCATCAGATTGTGGACTTTCTCAATACCACTCACATTAGGTATGCTTTAACTCTAAACCCCACAATCTATGTCTCTCAAATCAAACAGTTTTGGAACTCTGTAGAGTCCATAACCATTGAACAAGGAAACACACATGAAACTGTGGATACTCTTAGAGCCATAGTGGATGGGATAACTATTGATGTTACTGAATCATCCTTGAGGAGAATTCTCCAATTGGATGATCTTAATGGTATCATCACATTGCTGAATCCAGATATTCATAAACATCTCTCATCAGTGGGGTATGATACATCTGACAAAAAGGTTACTTTCAGAAAGGATGTTTTTGTCCCCATTGGAGATTTTTTTAATTCATACTCTTTTGCATTGCCTCAGTCCTAAGAAAACTTCTTATGAACAATTCAGTTCAACAATGGCTTATCATTTGGTTTGCTTAGCAACAGATAGGACTTTCAATTTTTCAAAGCTAATTTTAACGGTATGAAAGGCAATGTAAAGAGTCCTTATAAATTTTTGATGTATCCAAGGTTTGTGCAAGCAGTGCTAAATGAATTTCCACTTCAACTCCACAAAAGAGTTTATAAAACCCCCTGTCTTAAGCCAAAAGTTTTTCAAAATATGAATAAGGCTTCAGATGGATGGAATGAGGAATTTAAACCATTTTTCTTGAAATGCTTGCAAAGATTACACAGGTACAGGGTGAAGATGCAGCAATCCCAGTTGTACCCCAACACACACCCACTATTATTGTCCCATCTATCCATTACACCCCACAAGTTACTCACACATATGAGAGGAGGCAAAAACAACCACCTCCTCCCATCACAACATTGCATGATTCTGAACCTTTTGGTCTAAGAACAAGCAGTGGTGGTTCCAGGCTTCAATCTAGTCCAACTAGAGAAGAGTCTGAACTAATGCCCTATGATTTACCTCTCCCAACAGGTAACACAGTTGGAAGTGTTGAGGGCAGTGAGCAACAAATTGAATTGATGGAACTTTGTACCAAGCTACTCAAACAATTTCAAAATTTGGAGAAGGATTTGGCACAGACAAAGAAGCAACATGCCATAGAACTTAACAGTTTGAGAGCTGAAATTCAGACTTTGAAGGAAGAAGTGCAGGGGTTAAAGAAGCAAAGATCTGCCTAGTGATTGATGCTAAACCACCAACTTATATTGACCAAGGAATGGTCAACAAAGTCAAATAGCCTAGATCAATGCTCCGGGTAATATAAGGTATCACCAGGTCGTTAAATCCCGTTGAGGTGTGAATTGTAACTTTAGCGTACTTGTGATCGAGTGATTATTCACAGAAAAGGGTTATGATAAGAATTATTTGGAAATTATTGACAAATATAGCTTAGGAAAGCTACGTGATTGATTACGGGAATTTAGATTACAAAAATTTGAGCTAAAACCTAAAAACGTACGTTTTAATTAAAAACGTGCACAGACGAACGAAACAAAACGTACAACTGATGGACGGAAAGGGTTACAAGTGTGAAATTATTATTTTTACAATCCTAATAAATAAAGAAAATTTTAAGAAAAAGAAAAACTATTTTTACACTATTTAATTATTTATTATTAATTAATTACTAATTATCTATTTATTAACTAATTAAACTAATTAGAATTATTAAAAATACTAAAAAGACTTAGAAAATTAAGAAAAATTTTACAAATCTAATTAACCATCACTGGAATCCTAAAAAATTATAAAAAGTTTATTTTATGTATTTTTAAACTAATTTACTAATTATTAATCTAATTACTAATTAATTACCAACTAAACTAATTAAATTATAAAAAATAGAAAATGAACAGTATAAATTCTAGAAAAATTTATAAAAATGTTTTAACTTAAATAAAAGCTAGAAAAATTATAAAAACTAGGTTGTACTTTATAAAATCTAATTATACTCTTTAATTACTTAATATTAATTAAAACTTAATTAAACTAAAATTAATTATAAAAACCACTAAGAGACAAAATAAAATTCTGGAAAAATTTCTAGAATTACTTTAACCTAAAAAAGAGTTTCTAAAAATATAAAAATGATATATTGCTTATAAATAAGCTAAAAAGAAAATTAAAATGATAAATCCTATTAAATAGAAGCTGTCACTATAATTAAAATTGGTTTTTGGTGTTTTTTCTTTTTCCAAACTAATTATACACTAAAAACAGAAACTTTTTATGAAAACACTTTTTTCACAACCAAAAAATAAGCACTTTGGGTGCTTATTCACCCAACAGTTGACTTTTGTTGACTGTGGAAGGAATTAAGCTCAAATGAAGTGATGTGGGGTCCACAATGATGAATATTGGTCTCTCTGAGTTACATGAACTTGAATAATCAAGAATCAACCAGTTAAGTGCCTTGAATAAGCCACTTAACACAAATAAGCAATTAGCTTATTACAAATCTGAGACAGAATGGGGACAATCTTGGGATGCAATTTCAGGTGGGGTCCAGTGGTCTAGAGGTCAAAGCAATGGTCAATCTTCACTCCCTAGTAGGAGGGGGTTGTAAGGACCCAAAAGTGAAGTGTGGGACCCACTGGGGTGCCCACAAAATGCCACCAAAGGTGGTGGGTTGAACTGAGGTCTGGTCTGAGCAGGGGACAACCTTGCCCTGCAGCCCACTTCCAAGGGCAATTTGGTCCAATAAAAAAATCACAAAAATGCACCCACTATGAAAATCAAAGGTTCAGCTGATGTATTAAACTCACATCAAGATTTAGACTCTAAATCCAAACACAAAAATCAGATTAATTATTGCTATTTTTGTGAAAATCTGAGAGTGAACTTCTGACTTTTTAAGATTTTAACCAACAGATACAAATTAAACCAGATGATAAGCTCTGATGAAGAAAATGAGCTTAGATATGTAGAAACACCATAACAAGAATCTCAAAACTTCACATATCAAACAATAAGCTTAACTAAAGAGCAAGTAATGGATAAAAGAAGTTGTGCAAAAACTGGTGGTACAGGGCATGCAAATGGCCAAACAGGTGGTTTCAAGGTCAATTTTTTATGAGTAAACAAGTTCCAAATCCCAATTTCTTTGTTGATTCAGATAAATAAGCT
Organism: Artemisia argyi; assembly: GCA_030686995.1. Lineage (NCBI taxonomy): Eukaryota > Viridiplantae > Streptophyta > Magnoliopsida > Asterales > Asteraceae > Artemisia > Artemisia argyi. The sequence continues at coordinate 56,579,772 of CM060695.1, forward strand.
GCCAAAGTTCTCAAATTAACAAGAATTACCCACTTTCACCCCTTACTGACCCCTGTGCATGATTTGAAAGATTGTTCTAATTTCTCAGACATGAGATTTGACTTTGTGAGATTATATTAAAGTTTGACTAAAATGAATTCTCATTACTCCTAAATAACTGATTATGACAAAAGAAGGTATAATGCAACTATGCTAAACTAGGTTGACAGATTTAAAGCAAAAACTAAAAAATTGACAACTAAATTCCTAACACTTCACAGTTAATATGAGATTAAAAGAAAAGTTTGACTTTCACACTACAACTACTGAGTTTATGTTATACTAAGTCTAATTTTATCTAATGTGAGATAACTAGACTAGCAAATACCACTGGAACACACAAGAACATAACCAATCAAACCATTCCAAACACCCCTTAAAAAGGCTTTTCCAAAAGGACATAATGATTTATACAATTCCAATGAGCAAATCAGTTCAAGTTAGATTCAATAGCATCCAATAAGCAAATTTTAAACACTAAAAGGTAATACCACTGAGCAAATCACACAGACCAAAGTTGGAAAATTTAGATAGTTAAGACCACTTTTCAAATAACTAATCTGTGAACAACAAACTGAGCAATTATATTAATAAAAAACATGATTAATCATCAAATAACAAGAACTAAATCTAATAAGCTGATCTACAACCAATTACCACAGTAAAATCAAAATATTCAAAGAAATTAACTAAGAATAAGAAAATAAGCTCTTACAGGAAACCTTTGCACAAAACAAGGTTAAATTGGCTCGAGGAGCTACTCTACAAGCTCCTAGCTTGTAAACAAGCTAGGTATAAGTCCATCTGCCAATTTCCATTACTTGGCACTTCCAAATAGCTTCCACAGTCAATGCTAAGGTTCCCTATCTTATTTTTGTCTCTCTGTCTTGTTTTGCAAGTTGATTATATATTTAAGATCTTAAGTGAGCTGGTGAGATAGATTTGGTACTAGCAAGCTTATCCCTACATTTTAGCTAAAACTTAAATTGTATTATAAAACTGACATTAGACCAATACTGAATTGAAGAATCAGAAAGCTTTTATTATCCAGAATAAACAAGTTACAATCTAAGGTTTTTGACTGAAAATAAAATTACAACAAACTTGACATAATTTTTAAATTAAGCTAAAATCTAACACTGGCTTCACAGCTTCTCTTCCCTTTAAATAGGACCCAATTAGGGTTTGAGGCATCCTCTGATCAAATCCCACCAACAATGAGAGCCTTTGGATGAGTATCTTTGATTCTTGGCCGTTGGATAGTTTTGGCGCCAAATTTGCATTTGGCGTTTTCTCTGATAATCTTGATGCCAGAAAGGATTTCTTGGACTGGTATGCTTGGAGGATTAGCCGGGGGGGGGGGGGGGTTGAGTGCTGCAGAGGGTGAAGGACTAGGGGTAATGATGGTGTGTTTTGGATTGTTGCAGTTGAGTGGGAGGTGAGGTGGAAGAGGTGGATAGGGTTTGACCGAGGTTGGGGTGGTCAAAAGTCAATATTTTGACCGGGTTTTATTATTTTAAAGGGGTGTGAAGTGGTGGTGGGCTAGCAGTTGAGTGGGCTTGGGGGTGTGGATGGTGGACTGGATTGGACAAAAGGGGTGGGCTTGGGGTTTGTGTTGTATTTAGTTTTGGATTAAAGGAGTAGTATTTAGGATCCGTTTGGTTTGTATTAAAATTTCACACAAGGACCAATTATGTAATTTCCAGAAGTTTGAGGGGCTGGTTGTGTACATCTTTCCAATATTACAAAAGGGTGAAACTTTCCATGGTTGAATAATACAAGGTCCAATTTTGATTTTTCCAATATTTTAATCCTGGGGACCAAAACTGTAAAACTCTGAAACTTGGAGGATCAAAATTGCCAATGTTAAAAAGTTGCAACAAGGACTATTTTTGACACATGTGAATAGTACAAGGGCGATTTTTGATAATTTTTATATTTCAAAACCCCAAGGACCATTTGTGTAATTTTCCAAACTGCAGGGACCATTTTTGCCAAATTGCAAAGTACAGGGACCAAACATGTAATTTTCTCAAACTTTTTACCCAAGGATCATTTTTCATAATTTTTGACTTTTCCATGCCTTGGGTTGACTTTTCTTTCATTTTAAACTTCCAGGGACTAGTTTTGTCAATTTTTGAAACTTGAGGGACTGAAACTGCCAATTGTGCAAACTTTGTTCAATTTTCATTTGTTTTTATACATTTTGCATCTAAAACATATAAAACACACTTTGAGATAATTTCTGTATTTTGATGCGTATTTGAGTGTTTTTGGATGTTTTGACAGTTTAGATACGATAAAAATGATGAGTATTTACACATTCATCAATCCCCCACACTAAACTATTGCTAGTCCCTAGCAATCTTTTGAGAAAAACTTGATGGATTTTAAACTCTTTACCAAAGCCATCACTTCTGGAGTAGCCAGGTGTAAGAATTGTGGCACACCTGATAACTGTGTAATTTTGAGCAAACCACCAGCTGTCAACGGATTTGATTTGTCTTTACCAAAAGCCGTTTGCTTCTGGACTAGCCAACTCTTGATGGGATAGTCAACATCTTGGTGAGCTGATTACCAATTATGTATTTTCCACGGCCTTTACCACAAGCAATAATCTTGCGGGCTAGCCAACTCATTTGTTTTTTGGGAGTTGAGGAACCATACAATTTTGGGCAAATTGCAAGCCATAAACGGATTTGAGATATCTTTACCAAGAGCCGTTTGCTCCTGGATTAGCCAATCCCTTTTGTCGTTTAGACACGGCGGACTGATTACCACAAAAATTTTGAAATAAAGTGAAAAAAATTTTGAAAAAAATGGGGGTACTTGAAAGTATTTTGCGATAAAATTCGCTAGAATCCCCCCCCCCCCCCCCCCCCCCCACACTTAGAAATGAATATTGTCCTCAATATTCAAAGTCCCGACTATTATGCCGAACCTATGAACGTAAAAAGATAATATTCGAAGCTAACTGTGGAAATATTGTTTTGTATTTTTCACTTTATTTATCTGTACATACAATCACACTTTTTTTTTTTGAACTTATATACGTATATACATTTCAAATAGCGGGGGGTTGGCCATTCCCCCACACTAGGGTGGTAGAAAGTAGAAAGAAATCAGAGATACGGGTGAAAACCCGTATTGTGCTATTGTTTTTGTTCATCGAGTCGCTAGCTTGACTCGATCCCCGAATTTGATTGTCCTTGGGGAAAGTTTGGAGATCCGGGACAACCATGGATGGTATGTCCTCTCCAAAGTAGTGCTTTAAACGATGTCCATTCACTTTGAAATTTGGACCGTCATTTTGAGATAATTCGACGGTACCATAAGGATAAACCTTAGCGATAGTGAATGGACCAGTCCATCAGGTTTTCAGCTTTCTCGAGAAGATCTTGAGTCTAGAGTTGAAAAGAAGGACTCGATCACCAACGTTGAAAACGCGGTTTTTGATTTTTGAGTCATGAATCTTCTTTGTCTTCTCTTTGTAGATCAAAGAGTTCTCGTACGCTTGATCACGAAGTTCTTTTAATTCATTTAGTTGAACTTTCCTATGATCACCCGCAGTTTTGAGGTCAAAATTGGCATGCTTGAGAGCCCAATAGGCTTTATGCTCAAGCTTGATCGGAAGATGGCACGCTTTCCTGTACACAAGCTTGTAAGGCGTACACCTAATGGGTGTTTTGTATGCCGTACGGAAAGCCCAAAGTGCATCATCTAATTTATCCGATCAAGATGCACAATTTTCCCCAACGGTTCTTTCCAATATTCTCTTGATGCCTCGATTTGAAACTTCTACTTGTCCACTTGTTTGAGGGTGGTACGCAGTAGAAAGACGGTGAGTTACACCATACTTTTGCAGGACTTTATCGAATTTGTCATTGCAAAAATGCGTACCACGATCGCTAATTATAGCACGTGGAGTTCCAAATCGAGCAAAGAGAGCTTTCAAAAATTTCACGACTACTCGGGCATCATTTGTGGGTAAAGCTTTTGCTTCAACCCATTTTGACAAATAGTCAACAGCCACGAGTATATACTTGTTTCCATGAGATGATGGAAATGGCCCCATAAAGTGATGCCCCATACGTCAAATATTTCACAAACTTGGATTGCATTTTGTGGCATTTCATTCTTTTGTGAAATATTCCCGTGACGTTGACAAGCGTCACAGGATTTGACTAATTCTTGGGCATCCTTGTAAATCGTGGGCCAAAAGAAACCGGAATCAAACACCTTTTTGGCGGTGTAATTTGGATTGTGGTGGCCCCCCGTGGGACCAGCATGGCAAGCCTTAAGAATTTCAGTGGCTTCTTGACCATATACACACCGCCGAATGACTTGATCCGCACAGATTTTGAAAAGGTAGGAGTCGTCCCAGAAATAATGTTTCACATCTTTAAAGAATTTATTTTTCTGTTGGGACGACATCCCTTTCACAATGAAGTTACCCGCAAGGTAGTTTGCAAAATCGGCAAACCATGGGGTAACAGAATCTCCACGGAAGGAAACCGAATTGAGTGTCTCGAGAGGGAAAGTTTCATTAATTTCTTTCCTCTCGAAAACATCTTGATGGGGGTTTTCCAAACGGGAGAGATGATCAGCAGCTAGGTTCTCAGCTCCTTTTTTATCATGAATTATGATATCAAATTCTTGCAGGAGGAGAACCCAACGAAGAAGTCTCGGCTTTGCATCTTGTTTTGCAAAAAGGTACTTCAAAGCCGAGTGATCCGTATTCACTATGCTTTTGGTCAGTATCAAGTATGGCCGGAATTTTTCAAAAGCGTACACCACAGCTAATAATTCTTTTTCGGTGGTGGTGTAATGGCTTTGAGCCTCGGTCATAGTTTTGCTGGCATAGTGTATAGGCTGAAAATGTTTTGTTTTGCGTTGCCCCAAGACTGCCCCTATAGCATAATCACTAGCATCACACATGAGCTCAAAGGGCAAGTCCCAATCGGGGGCAACAAGAATCGGTGCCTCGGTAAGCTTTTTCTTAAGTGTTTCAAAAGCTTCGATGCACTCTGGGGAGAAGATAAAAGGAGCATCCTTTTCGAGGAGATGGGTCATAGGCCGGGCGATTTTAGAAAAAATCTTGAATAAACCTACGATAGAAACCGGCGTGACCCAAAAAGCTCCTAACACCTTTCACGGTTGTGGGATGAGGTAATTTTGCAATGACATCCACTTTGGCTTTGTCAACCTCAATCCCGTTTTTTGAAATTTTATAGCCGAGGACAATGCCCTCTTTGACGATAAAGTGACTCTTCTCCCAATTTAGACATAACTTTGTGTCTTCACAACGTTTTAGCATGTTGTCTAAATGGTAGAGGCATGACTGAAACGAATCCCCAATGACCGAAAAATCGTCCATGAAGATCTCCATAGTTTTCTCGATCATGTCAGCAAATATGGACATCATACATCTTTGAAACGTGCTCGGAGCATTACATAAGTCGAATGGCATACGTTTATAAGCAAATGTTCCGTAGGGGCACGTGAATGTGGTCTTTTCCTGATCTTGCGAATCAATGGGGATCTGAAAGTAACCCGAGAAACCATCGAGGAAGCAATAATACTCATTCCCTGCTAATCTCTCGAGCATCTGATCCATAAAGGGCAGAGGAAAATGATCTTTACGAGTGGCGTCATTTAACTTACGATAGTCAATGCAGACGCGCCAACCCGTAACCAAACGAGTTAGAATTAACTCATTCTCCTCATTTGTGACAACAGTAATGCCACCCTTTTTTGGAACACAATGAATTGGGCTGACCCAAGGACTGTCCGAGATAGGGTAAATCAATCTGGCATCAAGAAGTTTTAAAGCCTCTTGTTTGATAACCTCGTGAATTTTTGGATTCACCCTTCTTTGTTGTTGGACTGCAGGTTTGAAGTCGTCCTCCATTAAAATCTTATGAGTACAAAATTCAGGGTCAATGCCCTTGATGTCGGAGAGACGCCAAACAATTGCTTGTTTATGAGACTTCAAAACCTTTATGAGAGCAGCCTTTTCCTCATCACTTAAGTCTTTGGCAATTATGACGGGTAATTTATCATCACCCTCCAGAAATGCATATTCAAGATGAGGCAGCAAGTCCTTAAGTTCAACCTCGGGGAAGTCATCAGTTTTCTCAACATTTTTGACCTCCTCTTTATGAAGTTGTTGTGGTAGAACAGGAAGAGGAGAGGGATCTTCGTTTAACAATTTTTCAAGTATGAGAATATCCCTCTCGAGGTCGATCTCTTGGTTATCAACTCCATCGGGAATCGAGTCACTTTTGAGAAACGCCTCCATTTCTTCTAAGATGAAGTCACTTCCCTCAAACGGAGTGAGGGAAGGAGAAGAATTGGTAATGATGGGGTGAGAAGACTGAGTGAGATTTTCACTCGAAGAATCATCAATGAAACCTAAAATCTCTTGAGCATACTCCTCAGCAGCAACATCGATGACATCTATTTTGTTCACCGATTCACAGTCATAATTGGAGGAGTATCTCGAAGTTTGATTTAGGTTGAAGGTTATGGCTTCCGTTCCAACACGTAATGTGATCTCATGCTCAAATACATCGATAAGAGCTCGCCCAGTTCTAAGGAATCCCCGCCCAAGAATTAGAGGGACCCTAGAATCGGCATCAAAGTCAACAATCACAAAATCTGCCGAAAAATGGAACTTCCCCACTTTAACGAATACGTCCTCGGCAATGCCAATGGGACGAGAAATCGAACGATCGGCAAGCTCTAAAGTCATGCACGTGGGGGTAAGTTCGGGAAGAGAGAGTTTCTTCCATACAGAATATGGCATTAGGTTAATGCTAGCACCTAGATCGGCCAAGGCGAAGCATTCAACCATACCCGGGAAAGTACAAGGAATCAGAAATTTCTCGGGGTCTCCAAGCTTTTCAGGAAGCTTTTTCAAAAGAACTGCTGAGCAGTTCTCATTCAAAGGAGTTCTTGCCATCTCAAAGAGTTTCTCTTTATTACTCAACATATTTTTGATTGTCCATGCAAACTTGGGCATCAAGAGAATAGCATCTGCGAAGCTAATGTCAAAGTGCAAATCTTGGAAGATTTGGAAAAACTTATCCATTTGGTGATTAGCCTTTTTGCGGAGCTTTTGTTCACTGAGACGTGATGGATAGGGAATAGAAGTTTTGGATTTAGGGTTGTCCACTGGAGTTTCTGGTGGTTCAAAGACAACTCCAGGCTTACATCTGGTTTCAGGAATAACCTGAGGTTGGAGGTGTGCTGTACTTCGTGGGCTAGGAGTTTGCACCTTGTCCTTTGTCACCTCAGGTTCACGATTCACTACCTTTGGAGGAGAGGAAGAAGAGGTAGTAGGAATCGCGGGTTCATCATATGAAGCACCACTTGGTGTTGTGATCGCCTTAGCATCGCCCCTCGGGTTAGCGATCGTGTTGCTCGGTAAAGTAGTACCTGAGCCCGAGGGTCGATCATTTAAAGACTTCTTGATGTCAGAAATCTGGCTGACCAGCAACTTGTTCAACTCTTCTTGGGACTTCATGAATTGTTTCAACAACTCGTCAGATGAAGGCCCGGTTGGAACAATGGCTTGATTCGGATTAGGAATATTTGGAGCTCGATTGTTCGGATTGGGACCTTGATTTTGAAAATTACCCTGATTAGGGTTGTTGTTTCCATGAAAATATCCCGGATTGAAATTACCCTGACCTTGGTTCCGATTAAAGTTTCCTTGATTTTGCTGTTGGAAACCTTGATTTTGGAACCCTTGGTTTTGATTGTAAAAACCGTGATCCTGATTGAAGTTACCTTGGTTTTGATAACCTTTGTTCGCTCTATTTTGATTTTGGCCACGGTTTTGGACTTGGTTTTGATTAAAACCAGGAGGTCCAGGATAATGATGTTGAGGACGATAGCTAGGGTCCATAGGAGGGCGATATTGATTGCCTCCTTGATTTTGGGACCCGGCTACAGCATGAGCTTCTGATGCGTGGGAATCGCACCTTGCTTTACCTCTCGAGGGATCTCGAGAAGCTTACAACCCCCACCAGGCAGTGTACCTGATCGTTGTAGTATAGTATAGTGACAAGTACCGGGGGATTGATCGTTCAGCTTAGGAATAGTGTCGCTAGGATTAGAAAACCTAATTAATAGTTCTAAAGGTGAGAGATGATTATTTTTGTATTTTTATATTTTTATGAAAGCAAGTAAAATCTCGGGTTTTGAAGGAGTGGGCGGAATTAGTTGCTATTCAACTAACCCAAAACTAATATATAATCAAAATAAAATAATAAAAATGAAAACAAACTAAATTATACTAAGGTTGTGAGCAGTAATTGGAGAAATTGTGTTTACTTAGACTTCACTACTCCCTAGATATCTTTTACATGTTAATTACTTGTTATACTTGTATGGATGACGGATTGTATTCCTTAATACCATTTGTGGGGTGGCATACATAACTCCCCAACTCTATGAGCTCTTATCTCCTCCTACACCATGACCCAGCACAACTATAGGGATTGTAAACAGTGGCTCATGCATTAAATACAACCAATAAAGACCTAGTACGCCTCGGTTCATGTTTCTTAAGACGTTCAAGCATGTTACCATTTGGAGATCTGCCAGTTTTCTTAAGCCTAACATATAAATCATTCATCCAAGAACAAGAATAAACAAGTAATCAACACATAATCAACATCTAGGTTTCATTAGATCTAAGCAAACACAAGAGAGATCTAGCCTAGCATAATTGAATTGAGACAAGAACAAGAGATAAACAACCAACACATAGACATATTGATTGAATTAGAAGAACACTTATCTCAATTACAATACAAGGTATCAAGGGTTTGGAACCCTTGAAAAACCTGTAAAAGAGGCACCAAATTCGTCTTTAGGGTTTCACCAAAACTTCTCTCCTTAATGAAAAAACTAGAAAACTATATATAGGAAAAGTAGGCTGACGGTGTCAAGAGTTACATGTGACGCCGTCACCTCGCCGCCATATACTTCCTCGGACGGCCTTGATCTACTTATGACGGCCTATGTGACGCCGTCACCGACCACGGTATTTTATTCTTGCCACTTTGACGCCGTCATGAAGGCGTTTGACGCCGTCACCACCTTCGGTATTTTAATCTTCATGTCTGACGCCGTCAAGATATTACTCTTGACGCCGTCACCTTGTATCTTCAGCATGGAAATTTGGTACTTTGCCGTTTTCTTCACTTTTATGCTCCAAGAACGTCCAAAATGGCTTCTTTTCCAGAATTCACTCTCCAAACACCTAAAATCACAAAAGGAACGATTTAGGGCAATATTTGATCAAATAAATTCGGATTCGGGCTTAAATGACCCCCTAAAAACGGATCATTTTTCGCCTCATCATATACCCTTACACTTGAGATTTGCTTGTCCTCAAGCAAATGCGCTTTTATTCTACTCAAAAGACAAGTTAGGGGTCATTTAACACTAATATAAAAGTAATTACAACAAATAATCGTTCCACTAAAGACCAATAGACAAGCACGGAGGTCATACACAAGAAGCTCACAAATAGTGTTTAGATACTCACATCTCTCGGGTGTAATAAAGTAATATAACATTATGGAAATGGAAGATATCTCTCACTACCTGTCATAACAAAATAGATTACCATAGGCTTGGGAAAGGATCAAACCTCCACCACATGGCGTAAGCACCTAGGATAAACTATCAAAGAGGTCTTTTAAAGGGTTGTAATGTTAGGTATAAGGATATGAATTACACGGTTTTGTTGGATAAAGGAAGTTTTACTGGTGGCGAGTTAACAATCTTAGTTAATTACATGTACAATATGGCGTTGCTAAGCCAAGACTAGACTCGACTTAAGCTAATAAATAAAAAATAACAAAAACATAAAATGAACATAGAATAAAAAGGGATGGTAGTCCGTATGTTTTTTTTTTTTTTTTTTTTTTTTTTTTTTTTTTTTTTTTTTTGCATACACTCTTACCCTACCATCCAAAATAATACATCATAGGGGATGAGAATTCCCCTTACACTTGAATCTTTACATACTTTACAATCAACTAATCTAATGACTCGAATTAAGAAAATCAAAACACTTTGAGCACTTTTAAGATTAACGCACATATGGGGGTAATATATTATGTTCTTCCCCATTACTCCATAAAATAAGTACTTACCCATGAGTCCCAATAATCCCAAAACAATATGTACAATGATATGACTCAACTTAGCAACCATGTAATCAATTAGAAAGTTAACTTAGGGTTTAACAAATAACAATAATGCACTAAAAATGAGCGCATACACGGAAGGCTAAGGCGATTTGGGTGTACATTTAAGTGGGGTGTAACAAATTCTTCCTTTAAGTAAAATGCTTAAAGTTAGAAACGAAAAGATAGGCTCGGAGGGGTGTACTAGGGGTATCGTGTACTAAAAATGAGTACAACGCTAAGGGTGTGGGAAAAATTAGTTGACTTAACTAGCCAAGTAATATGACTTAAATGGTCAAGTAATTATAATACGGGTTTAACACAAGGGTGATCCTAATGCCTCTTATCATGTAGTAAATCCTACCACACGAATGTAGTCTCACTAGCGGTCTCGGGATGCATCACTAACGCAAGTTCTAGAATCTAAATGCTACCGGTACACTCATAAGCACTAATAGTAAATGCTTTTCCTATCAAATCTAAAGGCGAACCTCACATTTTTGGGTGGAAAATTTTTCTGAATATACGGTTATGTGCTAGTCATACAATCTCCTATCCATGAGACGCTTGCTATGGCTAAAGTTTCACTCCTAAATGTTGTAAAAAATTTTAAATTTGGCGCTAAAATTACACTAACAAGTATTTCTCATAGTTTTATTACACATCTACTATCAAACAAAACAAACTCAAGCGAAAGTGCATATGTAAGGTATCATCTTTTTACCCTCCCCTTACACTTAAGATGAACATTGTCCCCAATGTTCAAGTAAAGAATGTAAAAGTTAAGAAGTAAAGAGAATGAAATCAAATACTCCCCTGATTCGCTCGGTATGGATTTTAGGTTGACCAGGTTAAATCCTCTTCCAAGAAAACGAACAATCAAAGCTTCCCTTCCAGAATATAAATCATCTTCTTGTCATAAATAACCTGTAAATCCTGACAACATAGACAAGACATCCTCGCGTAAAATCGGCGGCATCCTATATAAGTTACTAATCCTAGAAAACAAAGTAAGATATAATGCTTGTGGAATGAAGTTTGCAGATTTCCTGGAGATTATAAAACTTAATAATTCACAAAAACCATAAGACTCCGTTAGAAAAACAAAACCGGTAAAATTTCCAGATTTTTAACTCCTGACGCCATCAAGAGCAATACTCTGACGCCGTCAGAATGGACCTGCAGAAATTCTTATGTTAAGTTTCCGGAAAATTTCTGGAAAAACTTTGTCCTACTTCCTGGAAAATCCTGCAAAACTTCATTATGACTCAATACAAGCATTTGACTCTAACAAATACGAATATACATGTTCATTAAATATTGTGGAGAATCATGATCGGTTTGTTTCTTGAAAACATATTTGGGGTTTCCCCTTACACTTATCTTTTGCAAAAATACCTTTAGGTTGGAGTTAAGACTAGGCCAAACAACATAATAAAGTATTTCCACATTTTAATTGAGAAACATGATCAACCAACAATAAAAATAAAACATGCATACGGAAGCAAATAACAATCAAACAAATAAAATCACACAAAACATGGGTTGCCTCCCAAGAAGCGCTTTTCTTTATTTACGAGTCTTGTAGCTAGAATCAAAGTCATGGGTTACTACATGATCTCATCATTGGTTCCACTCTCTAGGTCGTCTTCTAAACCAGTTTTGTATTCCGGACCTAGTTGCAAGCACTCCTTGTAGAAACCAAGCATCCTATTTCTAACATACTCTACTCCTCTACGTCTATCCTCATCATTCCTATAATAAGCCGCTTGCTTGCGTTCCTTTTCGAAATTAGAGAGAAGGCGGTATTGCACAATCTTGTAGGGCATTTGATAAGCAACCTCATCATTCTCTTCCTTGAATCTAACTATCCCTAAAGTCGGATCATAACTCATCCTAGTGGCCTCAACAAATGGTTTCCCGAATATTATTTGACTTAGGCAAGCATCTATCACCGGACGAGTGTCTTCCACTATCATAAAATCAATCTCATAGGTAAGATTCCCTATGATAACATGTAATCCCTTAACTCTCCCTACAAAATTACTTATCCAATTTTTACCGGGCATCATCCTAAAATTGAGTTGCTTGTTCATCACCCAATTGTAAAAAGTCCTAGTCATGATGTTCACGGGGGATCTAAGGTCGATGTAAGCTTTCCATATATGCATGTGCCCAATATTGCATGGGATGTTAATGCTAGAGGGGTCTCCCATTTTGATAAGGGGGTCGCCAAAGATATATGTTTTCTCGGGACTATCGAATAAATCCTTATGGTATTCCCGTTCTTCCTCGGTTGGCAACTTATCAAAGTATTCCTCTATAGGTTCTACCTCCTCTAATTCCTCATCCTTATTAACCTCAACTTCCCTACTCTCATCCTCACTATCGGCTTCTACTCTAACTTCATCCTTGTCACTCTCCTCTATCTCCTTATCTATCGGCTTAATGGTGACAACATTGACAAAGTGGACATGTTTGGATGATGAGGGGTCCTTAGTTTGGATTCCACTATCGGTGTCCCTAGTGTCCTTCCTAGGTGTGATCAATGTTTGGTTGTTGAGGGCTTTCAACAAGTTGTCAATCTTGTTGGTCATCTCCGTTTGTTGTCGGTTGAATTCGGTTTCGAACCTAGCTATGCGGGCTTCTTGAGATGCCATGAATTTTGACATCAATCCTTCAAGATTGTTGGTACTACCATAGTTGTTAGAAGGATTGTTGTTGAAAGTACGGTTGGATGGTGGACCGTTTGGTTGGTAACGATTAGGTGGGTTGGATGAATTGGGTTGATTTTGTTTCCACCTAAGGTTTGGGTGATTTTTCCATTAGGGGTTGTATGAATCACCGTATGTGTTTGGCTCGGGCTTGAAAGTGTACCACTTATCTCCCGCTTCGTCGGTACGCGTGGATGCGTAATCCGCAAAAGCTGTTCCGGGGAGTTCCACACAATCACGAGTGTCATGGGGACCACTACATAATTCGCATGAAGAAGTGATTTTGTTCACTTGGCTTGAATGCTTCGGAGCTTCGTAAGATTTCATGAGAAACTTGACTTGGTCCTCAAGTTCCAAGATCCTACGGTCGGGAGTGCTAGAATTGTTCGAAGGCAAAGATATTGCCTTGACCGTTTTGTTCAAGTCACGGGGATCATTCCAACTTTCGTTGTCATAGAGAGCAAGATCTTCTATGAGTTCCCATGATTGTTCCGCACTAAGATCACGTAGCTTACCACCGGCTGATTGGTCAATGGTTCGCCTCGTGGAGATGTCAATATGGTCATAGAAGATTTGGACTTGGAGCCAAAGATCTATGCCATGATGAGGGACTTTTTGGAGTAAGTCCTTGAAACGAGTCCATGCTTCATAAAGAGATTCATTTTGACGTTGTTGAAACATCAAGATGTCATTCCTAAGCTTAGTAGTTCTCCCCGGTGGGAAAAATTGAGCAAGGAAACGAGTGGTGAGATCATCCCATGTGGTGATGGATCCCGCGGGTAAACGCTCAAGCCATTGACTAGCTTGATCCCGTAGAGAGAATTGAAATAGGCGTAAACGGGTAGTCTCTCTAGTTTCAACACCTAGGTCTATGGAATCTACGATTTTGAGGAAGTCCTTAAGGTGTTGGTTTGGATCTTCGGAACGAAGTCCATGGAATGCACATCCGCTTTGCACCAACCGGATGGTGTCGGATCGCAAGGGGGTCACATTGGCTCCGGTGAGCTCAATGGTGTTTCGGTAGCCTTGATGGCTAGGTCGGGAGTACTCTCCTAAGGTTCGGGGCCTAAGGGGTTCTAGTGGTGGGTTTTGTTGTGGTGGGATGACGGGTTCAAAGATGTTACCACCTTCCATGATGTCGGATGGTAAAGAGTTACGAACAAAGGCACGAAGAAATAAGATAGACTAAAGAAGACCTAAAAATAAAAATAAAATTCTTACTAGAAAGGAATCTAGCAAGTAGACCTAATAAAAAGAAATCCTAACCTAGACAATAACTATTCCCCAGGCTGCGGCGCCAAAAACTTGATGCGTGGGAATCGCACCTTGCTTTACCTCTCGAGGGATCTCGAGAAGCTTACAACCCCCACCAGGCAGTGTACCTGATCGTTGTAGTATAGTATAGTGACAAGTACCGGGGGATTGATCGTTCAGCTTAGGAATAGTGTCGCTAGGATTAGAAAACCTAATTAATAGTTCTAAAGGTGAGAGATGATTATTTTTGTATTTTTATATTTTTATGAAAGCAAGTAAAATCTCGGGTTTTGAAGGAGTGGGCGGAATTAGTTGCTATTCAACTAACCCAAAACTAATATATAATCAAAATAAAATAATAAAAATGAAAACAAACTAAATTATACTAAGGTTGTGAGCAGTAATTGGAGAAATTGTGTTTACTTAGACTTCACTACTCCCTAGATATCTTTTACATGTTAATTACTTGTTATACTTGTATGGATGACGGATTGTATTCCTTAATACCATTCGTGGGGTGGCATACATAACTCCCCAACTCTATGAGCTCTTATCTCCTCCTACACCATGACCCAGCACAACTATAGGGATTGTAAACAGTGGCTCATGCATTAAATACAACCAATAAAGACCTAGTACGCCTCGGTTCATGTTTCTTAAGACGTTCAAGCATGTTACCATTTGGAGATCTGCCAGTTTTCTTAAGCCTAACATATAAATCATTCATCCAAGAACAAGAATAAACAAGTAATCAACACATAATCAACATCTAGGTTTCATTAGATCTAAGCAAACACAAGAGAGATCTAGCCTAGCATAATTGAATTGAGACAAGAACAAGAGATAAACAACCAACACATAGACATATTGATTGAATTAGAAGAACACTTATCTCAATTACAATACAAGGTATCAAGGGTTTGGAACCCTTGAAAAACCTGTAAAAGAGGCACCAAATTCGTCTTTAGGGTTTCACCAAAACTTCTCTCCTTAATGAAAAAACTAGAAAACTATATATAGGAAAAGTAGGCTGACGGCGTCAAGAGTTACATGTGACGCCGTCACCTCGCCGCCATATACTTCCTCGGACGGCCTTGATCTACTTATGACGGCCTATGTGACGCCGTCACCGACCACGGTATTTTATTCTTACCACTTTGACGCCGTCATGAAGGCGTTTGACGCCGTCACCACCTTCGGTATTTTAATCTTCATGTCTGACGCCGTCAAGATATTACTCTTGACGCCGTCACCTTGTATCTTCAGCATGAAAATTTGGTACTTTGCCGTTTTCTTCACTTTTATGCTCCAAAAACGTCCAAAATGGCTTCTTTTCCAGAATTCACTCTCCAAACACCTAAAATCACAAAAGGAACGATTTAGGGCAATATTTGATCAAATAAATTCGGATTCGGGCTTAAATGACCCCCTAAAAACGGATCATTTTTCGCCTCATCAGCTTCATATGGAGTACCATCAGTAGCTGTGCAATTGTAGTAGGCATGCGGCCCACCACAAGTCACACAGACTTCCACTTTTTTAACCTCAGCAGGTGGAGGATGTTGTGGAAATGAAACTTTCTTTGTTTGGGCGAGAACCAAAGCTTGGATCGCTTCTGTGAGCTTGTCAATCTTAGCATCCGTGCTAGATTGACTCACAGAAGATGAAGTGGAAGGTCCCGCATTAATTTCAGAAACAATCGGTTTGCTTCGTGTGGAGCGGACCTTAGACTTGTTTTCTATGATTTGCAAAGCTTCTTTTGTGGTTCTACTCAAAAAGTTACCTCCCGCGGAGGCATTGAGAGAATTCTGATCAGCTTGGCTCACGCCATTGTAAAAAGTATCGAGTTGCATCAACTCAGAGAAACCATGATGTGGACACTTGCGAAGTAATTCTTTGAAACGATCCCACGCTTCACCAAAAGATTCATCATATTTTTGAGTGAACTTGGTGATTTCGTTCTTAAGACTCGTGGTCTTGGAAGGTGGGAAGAATTCATTCACAAACTTTTTGACAAGATCTTCCCATGTCTCAATAGATCGAGGAGGTTGTTTTTCAAGCCAAATTCGGGCTTGTCCCTCCAAGGAGAATGGGAAGAGAAGAAGTTTTATTGCTTCACAGGGGACATTCTTGTACTTGATGGTCAATATGATTTTATTGAACCATCGAATATGAGCATGAGGATCGTCCCTCTCAAAACCGTAGAATTGACTTGAGGTTACAAGATTAAGTAACCCGGTTTTGAACTCAAAACTATCAGCCACGATGGCTGGAACAATAATGGCATCTCCGTAACCCTCGATGGGTGCTTGGAGAAGCTCACACATGGGGCGGTCTTCCGCCATGGTGACAGTGGGTGTGGCAACAGTACGGATCTCAGATCCGACTGTTGGTGCTGAACGTCTACGAGGTCTTCTAGGTTTTCGTACAAGCTCACGTAATGGGCTAGTAGACCTAGAAGAACGAGTGCGCATGCACTAGGAACAAGAACCAATCAAAACAAAATCGAGGCAAATCAACAGTGAACTTAAACCAATAATCACGAGTGAATGGCTTCTTTAAGAAAGGTACACCACTCACAAGGATACAAAGGCAAGTTTTTATCTTTTGTTTGGGAACTTATTATGTTCACACCCCCAGTTGGTAGGTGTTCTGTCTTGGTTTGCGACGGTTGGTTTTTATGTAGAATTATTATTCACAAGAAAAGACGGATGTTTTTGGGTTTTTGTGTATGGGAACTTTTGGACAATATTTTTGGCATCGTCTCGTAATCTAAAATCGTTTCTCTTTAAGAATCACCTTAAAAGATAACCGATTCAGAAAACGTTACGATCTGTTTTGTTGTTTTTAATTTTTTTGGTGTTTTAACACTTAGGAAAAGTGTTAATAACTTTTTTGTATTTTGATTTAAAATTTACAAAAGTGGTGGTATTTGTACAGTGAATGAGGTGAAGTAATACTAATCTCAAATAACGCTATATAAACGCGCACACTTCCCCGGCAGCGGCGCCAAAAATTGATTGATGCAAAACCACCAACTTATATTGACCAAGGAATGGTCAACAAAGTCAAATAGCCTAGATCAATGCTCCGGGTAATATAAGGTATCACCAGGTCGTTAAATCCCGTTGATGGACGGAAAGGGTTACAAGTGTGAAATTATTATTTTTACAATCCAAATAAATAAAGAAAACTTTAAGAAAAAGAAAAACTATTTTTACACTATTTAATTATTTATTATTAATTAATTACTAATTATCTATTTATTAACTAATTAAATTAATTAGAATTATTAAAAATACTAAAAAGACTTAGAAAATTAAGAAAAATTTTACAAATCTAATTAACCATTACAGGAATCCTAAAAAATTATAAAAAGTTTATTTTATGTATTTTTAAACTAATTTACTAATTATTAATCTAATTACTAATTAATTACCAATTAAACTAATTAAATTATAAAAAATAGAAAATGAACAGTACAAATTCTAGAAAATTTTATAAAAATGTTTTAACTTAAATAAAAGCTAGAAAAATTATAAAAACTAGGTTGTACTTTATAAAATCTAATTATGCTCTTTAATTACTTAATATTAATTAAAACTTAATTAAATTAAAATTAATTATAAAAACCACTAAGAGACAAAATAAAATTTTGGAAAAATTTCTAGAATTACTTTAACCTAAAAGAGAGTTTCTAAAAATATAAAAATGATATATTGCTTATAAATAAGCTAAAAAGAAAATTAAAATGATAAATCCTATTAAATAGAAGCTATCACTATAATTAAAATTGGTTTTTGGTGTTTTTTCTTTTTCCAAACTAATTATACACTAAAAACAGAAACTTTTTATGAAAACACTTTTTTCACAACCCAAAAATAAGCACTTTGAGTGCTTATTCACCCAACAGTTGACTTTTGTTGATTGTGGAAGGAATTAAGCTCAAATGAAGTGATGTGGGGTCCACAGTGATGAATATTGGTCTCTCTGAGTTACATGAACTTGAATAAGCAAGAATCAACCAGTTAAGTGCCTTGAATAAGCCACTTAACACAAATAAGCAGTTAGCTTATTACAAATCTGAGACAGAATGGGGACAATCTTGGGAAGCAATTTCAGGTGGGGTCCAGTGGTCTAGAGGTCAAAGCAATGGTCAATCTTCACTCCCTGGTAGGAGGGGGTTGTAAGGACCCAAAAGTGAAGTGTGGGACCCACTGGGGTGCCCACAAAATGCCACCAAAGGTGGTGGGTTGAACTGAGGTCTGGTCTGAGCAGGGGACAACCTTGCCCTGCAGCCCACTTCCAAGGGCAATTTGGTCCAATAAAAAAATCATAAAAATGCACCCACTATGAAAATCAAAGGTTTAGCTGATGTATTAAACTCACATCAAGTTTTAGACTCTAAATCCAAACACAAAAATCAGATTAATTATTGCTATTTTTGTGAAAATTTGAGAGTGAACTTCTGACTTTTTAAGATTTTAACCAACAGATACAAATTAAACCAGATGATAAGCTCTGATGAAGAAAATGAGCTTAGATATGTAGAAACACCATAACAAGAATCTCAAAACTTCACATATCAAACAATAAGCTTAACTAGAGAGCAAGTAATGGATAAAAGAAGTTGTGCAAAAACTGGTGGTGCAGGGCATGCAAATGGCTAAACAGGTGGTTTCAAGGTCAATTTTTTATGAGTAAACAAGTTCCAAATCCCAATTTCTTTGTTGATTCAGATAAATAAGCTGCCAAAGTTCTCAAATTAACAAGAATTACCCACTTTCACCCCTTACTGACCCCTGTGCATGATTTGAAAGATTGTTCTAATTTCTCAGACATGAGATTTGACTTTGTGAGATTATATTAAAGTTTGACTAAAATGAATTCTCATTACTCCTAAATAACTGATTATGATAAAATAAGGTATAATGTAACTATGCTAAACTAGGTTGACAGATTTAAAGCAAAAACTAAAAAATTGACAACTAAATTCCTAACACTTCACAGTTAATATGAGATTAAAAGAAAAGTTTGACTTTCACACTACAACTACTGATTTTATGTTATACTAAGTCTAATTTTATCTAATGTGAGATAACTAGACTAGCAAATACCACTGGAACACACAAGAACATAACCAATCAAACCATTCCAAACACCCCTTAAAAAGGCTTTTCCAAAAGGACAGAATGATTTATACAATTCCAATGAGCAAATCAGTTCAAGTTAGATTCAATAGCATCCAATAAGCAAATTTTAAACACTAAAAGGTAATACCACTGAGCAAATCACACAGACCAAAGTTGGAAAATTTAGATAGTTAAGACCACTTTTCAAATAACTAATCTGTGAACAACAAGCTGAGCAATTATATTAATGAAAAACATGATTAATCATCAAATAACAAGAACTAAATCTAATAAGCTGATCTACAACCAATTACCACAGTAAAATCAAAATATTCAAAGAAATTAACTAAGAATAAGAAAATAAGCTCTTACAGGAAACCTTTGCACAAAACAAGGTTAAATTGGCTCGAGGAGCTACTCTACAAGCTCCTAGCTTGTAAACAAGCTAGGTATAAGTCCATCTGCCAATTTCCATTACTTGGCACTTCCAAATAGCTTCCACAGTCAATGCTAAGGTTCCCTATCTTATTTTTGTCTCTCTGTCTTGTTTTGCAAGTTGATTATATATTTAAGATCTTAAGTGAGCTGGTGAGATAGATTTGGTACTAGCAAGCTTATCCCCACATTTTAGCTAAAACTTAAATTGTATTATAAAACTGACATTAGACCAATACTGAATTGAAGAATCAGAAAGCTTTTATTATCCAGAATAAACAAGTTACAATCTAAGGTTTTTGACTGAAAATAAAATTACAACAAACTTGACATAATTTTTAAATTAAGCTAAAATCTAACACTGGCTTCACAGCTTCTCTTCCCTTTAAATAGGACCCAATTAGGGTTTGAGGCATCCTCTGATCAAATCCCACCAACAATGAGAGCCTTTGGATGAGTATCTTTGATTCTTGGCCGTTGGATAGTTTTGGCGCCAAATTTGCATTTGGCGTTTTCTCTGATAATCTTGATGCCAGAAAGGATTTCTTGGACTGGTATGCTTGGAGGATTAGCCGGGGGGGGGGGGGGGGGGGGTTGAGTGCTGCAGAGGGTGAAGGACTAGGGGTAATGATGGTGTGTTTTGGATTGTTGCAGTTGAGTGGGAGGTGAGGTGGAAGAGGTGGATAGGGTTTGACCGAGGTTGGGGTGGTCAAAAGTCAATATTTTGACCGGGTTTTATTATTTTAAAGGGGTGTGAAGTGGTGGTGGGCTAGCAGTTGAGTGGGCTTGGGGGGTGTGGATGGTGGACTGGATTGGACAAAAGGGGTGGGCTTGGGGTTTGTGTTGTATTTGGTTTTGGATTAAAGGAGTAGTATTTAGGATCTGTTTGGTTTGTATTAAAATTTCACACAAGGACCAATTATGTAATTTCCAGAAGTTTGAGGGGCTGGTTGTGTACATCTTTCCAATATTACAAAAGGGTGAAACTTTCCAAGGTTGAATAATACAAGGTCCAATTTTGATTTTTCCAATATTTTAATCTCGGGGACCAAAACTGTAAAACTCTGAAACTTGGAGGATCAAAATTGCCAATGTTAAAAAGTTGCAACAAGGACTATTTTTGACACATGTGAATAGTACAAGGGCAATTTTTGATAATTTTTATATTTCAAAACCCCAAGGACCATTTGTGTAATTTTCCAAACTGCAGGGACCATTTTTGCCAAATTGCAAAGTACAAGGACCAAACATGTAATTTTCTCAAACTTTTTACCCAAGGATCATTTTTCATAAGTTTTGACTTTTCCATGCCTTGGGTTGACTTTTCTTTCGTTTTAAACTTCCAGGGACTAGTTTTGTCAATTTTTGAAACTTGAGGGACTGAAACTGCCAATTGTGCAAACTTTGTTCGTTTTTCATTTGTTTTTAAACATTTTGCATCTAAAACATATAAAACACACTTTTGAGATAATTTCTGTATTTTGATGCGTATTTGAGTGTTTTTGGATGTTTTGGCAGTTCAGATACGATAAAAATGATGAGTATTTACACACTCATCACCTAGCTTGTAATCTCATCCCCATCTTCTACTCAAGATGATGATTCTGATGCATCAGATGATGATATGGGTGATTCTCCCAAACAGGGGAGGAAAACTGATGCTACATTTAAGGGGAGGAGGTTGGATTTTGAACAAGTGTTTAAAGATCTTGATGATCAGGATGATGAACAACTAGAGAAAAATGAAGCAGTGGAAACTCAAGAAGAATCAGTGGATACTACTGATGCTAAATTTGAAAGAAAAATGAAGCAGTGGAAACTCAAGAAGAAGCAGTGGATACTGCTGATGCTGAATTTGAAAGAAAAAGGCAAGAAAAGGGGAAAGTTCATATTTTTGAAGAATCAACTGAGGAACCAAGAAAGATTTCCAAAAGTGAACAAGCTCAGATTGATATGGACTATGAATTGGCAAGAAAGAGTGAAGAAGAGGATGTAGCAAGGTTCATGGAACAACAAAGGATTCAAAAAGAGATGGAACCTGAAGAAGATATTGTTCCCATTCCTAACAAAGAAGAAGGTGCTCATCAATTTACTAATGAAGAAATTGAGCAAATGATCAAGAAGAAGGCTATTGAGCTTGTTCCTGATGAAAGCTTAACAGCTGAACAAAGATCAGCTCAACTAGCTAATTTTATCAACATGAAGAACAATCAAGCATTTGACTCTATGGTGGATACAATTAAGAAGACTCAGAAAAGACCAAGACAACCATCTCAGGCTCAAGTCAATTATGGAATGAAGAAGTACTTGTGTCGTGTTGGAGGATGGAAAATGAATCAGCTCAAAGGAAAATCTTATGAAGAAATCCAAAGATTGTATTATCAAGAATACAGAAGAGATAAAGATTTTCTTCCTATGCATTCAGAAGTAGAAGCTAAGAGATACAAAAGATCAGGTGTGGATATTGAACCCAAAGATGTTAAGAGATCTAAGACTCAGGAGTCATCTCAAGCTAAAGAAGAAGACGACAAGTTGACTGAAGAGCAATTCTCAAGTATGATCTCTATTGAAACTGATGCAGTTATAGGTTGGGAGATGTACACTGATGACTTTGGAGATGCATGGAAGATTATCATAATTGGAGGCATAACAAGTATCTGCAGATATTTTGAAGACCTTGCCAGATCTTGTGACAGGGAAGACTTGGATACTTTGTGGAAAATATTCCAATATCAGTTCAAGAAAGATGAACTTGTTGATGTCAAAGCTAAAGAGTTGTGGGTTCAATTCAGAAGACTTTATGAGCCTGATGCATCTGATAGATATAGGAGATTTGAAGCAGATAACTTAACTACATTATGGAAGTTCTATGACTCAAAGTCTGTGCATCATGTGTCTACACAAGCTGGTGTTGATGTGTTTATGGTAGCTGAGAAAGAATATCCATTAAGAGCAGGTATTCTTACTATGATGATATCTGTAAAGTTAAGATGCTGGGAAAGAAATGAAGTCATAGAAGATCTGCTACAAAGAATATATGATCAAAGTGTAAGAGCTGATAAAGAGTTGAGAAAAAGGAGATAAGTGTTTGGAAGAATCCCCGTCAACCTAGAAACTTGTTGATTTGCATAGAAATCATAAGTTAAGGGAGGATTGTTGGGAATTATACTAACAGTTACCACTGTTAAGCATGGAAGAAACCACTGCTGAAGAATGCACTAGCAGTGGAAACACATTACCACTGCTAGTACACAATATTACCACTGCTACAGGATAATTGTTAGGAAACGTGTATTTAGATAAGTATAGAAAAGATCTCATGTATATTCTATTATTCTAAGTTAATACTTATCTTGTAAAGGACTCCTTGTGTCCTATAAAAGGAGGTCCTAGGTTTAGGTTTATACATATATTGATTAGAGAGCTTCAAGGTGTAACCCTAGTGATAAGCTAGATCACTCGTATTATTATTATTAATAATATTGGAGCTTAACATTTGGTTTGCATTCTGTGTTCATATACAATTGTTCTTACTCACAAACAAACTCACAAACAAATCTTCTAAGTATTACTAATTAAGCATATTGCGCGTACTTGTTAGTATCTTTCAAAGTATCATTCTAGCACAAGGCGTGTGTTTAGATCCATCAATTTTTTAGGTTTCAGAGCCATAAACACATCTTCTAATCATCCCATCGGGAAACATTCTGAAAAGACATAGGTCTTCCCAAAAATATTGTTTCAGTTCTGAAAAGAATGTACTACATTGGGCATAAGTTAATTCTTTTCCGAGAATTCTACCAACGAGATAATTTGCAAAGTCTGCAAACCACAGAACGTCTTCGTTATCATTTGTGTTAACTATCATGAAAGTCTCGTCAGGGAAATAATCATTGATTTTGTCTTACCTTAACTCTTCTAAATTCGGATTTTTGAGTCTTGACAAATGATCTGCGGCTAGATTTTCTGCTCATTTCTTATCTTTAATCTCAATGTCAAATTCTTGGAGTAGTAAAATCCATCGGATAAGACACGGTTTTGCATCTTGTTTAGCGAACAGATACTTCAGTGTCGAGTGATCGATAAACACAATTGTTTTTTATAGCACGACGTAAGATCTGAATTTCTTGAAAGCAAAAACTACATGTAACAGTTCTTTCTCGGTAACTGTATAGCTTTGTTGAGCATTATTGAGCGTTTTTCTGGCGAAGTATATAGGAAAAAAATGATTTTCTTCTCATTGTCCAAGAACAGTTCCAAGAGCGAAATCGTTTGCATCATACATGAGCTCGAATGGTAGCGACCAATTAGGAGAGATCATAATCGGTGCACTAGTTAGTTGGGCTTTCAGAGTTTCAAATTCTTTGATGCAATCATTAAAGTCAAAGAGAGAGTCTTTTTCAAGAAGTTTTGTCATTGGACGGGGAAATTTGAAAAAATCTTTGATGAAACGACAGTAAAAACTAGCGTGTCCTAAAAAATTTCTAACGGATGAAATGGTATTTTTATGAACATTGTTTTGTTACTTGTATGCACATATTAGTATTAGATTGTATTGTTATTTTCATAAACTATGACGGTTGTTTTGATTTGGGTAATTTCTAAGTTGAGATTTGGAAGACATTTTTTTGAAAAAAATTCTAAAAATGCTACAATCTTTGCACTTTTTTTTTTTTTTTTTTTTTTTTTAACCTACACATTCCTTTGCACGACAACATCTGTGATCGCTAAAAGTAAGTGTCGCTTATCTGGTATGACTTTTAATGACTACTCATGTCTCGATTCTAAAGTGTAAGTCCCATCATAAATCAGTTATTATTTTTATAACTTATATTTTATATATTTATATAATTGATCAATAATTTAAGTATTTGTTTTATTTATTTATTTAGGGAATTACTTTGTCGCTAAAAGTCGATGAACCCCACTCCTTGAACTTGAGGGTCTCTGTGGGCTTCATGTTTCATCACTAAAGAGCTTTGACTTTCATCGACAAAACTTTTAGCGACGAGCCTACAACAACGACGTTTGACAACCACTTGTAGCCGCTAAAGTCTTTAGCAACAACATTTTCGGCCTTTGGCGACGATTTGGGTCTTCTCCAAAGGCTCCAACGTTGTTGTGGTGGTGCTCGATGCGTTATGAGGGTGGTTCACGCGTGAAACGGGCTTCTATTATGAGCGGTCTTAGGAATTGATAAACTTGTGTTACAAATGTAATCGACCCAAAACCATAGTTAAAACGTTGCTCTTAAGTATCTTAACTATAAGTATACAATAAATGTGTTGATCTTGAACTTAACATAATTATTAGGGCTGCACATCGCTGCAGTGAGCAGCAGACAGCATATATGCTGTAATGAGTAAAAAAAAATTTACATTTACATTTTATACCCTTTAGTTATTATCACTTTACACATATGGCCCCTCAATTTGGTCTTACAGCATATCATTCCCTGCTGTAACACAGCAGGGATCATTTCCCCTAATTATTATTGTATTTTCTTAGTTACATAAGACCTGTGAAAAGGGTTTAAGCTTTTTTTATGAGCGAGCTGATATCATACAACACTTCCATCGTTAATTAGATTAGTTAAACAACATAGAATTGAGATAAGCATACATTAGTTGTACCATGTATGGTGATTTAAGATAGCATGTAGCTAGCATTCATGTTTGACTTGTTCTTATTTTACCAAACCGACAAGTACATCTACACATTTATATGTTTTCTAATAAAGTTTTCTTTGATATCCGGTATACATTGATTGGATACGTGAATATTATAATGAAGTTAGGCGAAACCATCGTTACGACGTTGCTTAGCGTATTTCATTTAGTTATCTATTCAATTGTTTAAAATCAAGATTTGTCAACAAGTTGACCATGGTTTACTTTGTGACCAAGATTACGACCAAGACAAACAATTTATATTGAAATTCTCAAAGATCCAAGGATATAATGATACATGTTGCGATTATTTATCGGAATCAGAGGACTTGCTCGTGCTTATTTATGTTGAATACTAAATTTTCTTTTAGATTACGCTACATCATTGAACAACTTTATATAAAGTAAACATTGTTCGAGATTGTGAAATAGAACTCCTTAATAGAGCTCTGTTTTAAAAAAAAAAAAAAAAAAAAAAAAAAAAAAAAAAAAAAAGGCTCTAAATAGATTCCGAGTTTTAAAAGATGGTGTAGGGCAATGTTTACTTTTACAAAATCAGGCTTTATGTCGATAACGTTAGAGTAATATTTTCTTTAACAAGAGTGTGTTTTATTTCTAGTATAGAGCCATGTTTTACTTTACAAAATCGGGTTCCATGTTAAAAACCATTAAAGCCATGTTTTCTTCTGCAAAACCAGCCTCTAGTTTTCTAACCACCCAACGACTATTAAGAAAAAAACCCACCAACTGTGGCAAACCATAACGAGCACATTTATTACCTTTTATTTCCCTCTTAAAAAATAAAAAAATAAAAATAAATAAAAAATAAAAAATCCTTGCACCTATATCATCCTTTTTAAGTTTTTTTTAAACCTTTCTTAATTTTTTCTACAAGCTTTAAGTGATCAAACCCTCTCAATTTCAAGTAATAATTAAAGGTATTTCACATTTCGTATACTTACTTATTTTCATATACTATTCGTCTTTACATACTTTATTAAGTACATGCTGAATGGTTTGTTTGGTTCAATACGATTCGCCTTGGTTCTAAGCTGAAGATTATCTTGGAAGGGATTTTTTACGTTACGTGGTGGAGTTTATGGACCTATCGGAATCAATATCTTTTTGCGAGTAAGAAGCCTCGCAAAGACTCCATTTTTGATGATATCGCGCTTCGCTCTTTTTGTTGGTGTAATGCTAGGGGTAGTTTTAAATTCAAGTGGGATAGTTGGTTGCAACACCCCTTTTTGATTTCTTTGTAATCTAGCGTCTTGCTAGTGTTTTTGTTTTGTTTTTAATAAAGTTGCCGTTCAAAAAAAAAAGCAATACAAGTAATCAAACAAAGATGAAACATGATTAAATGATTAATGACAATACTTATCTCAAGAATACATAGGGTCTTCAATGACCAAAAAGGTTTTAAACATTGATGAAAAATGATTAGGGTTCGAACTCCAAAGTTTCACAAAAGTTACACACACTAATAATGAAAAATATGTTTTGTATATAGAAAACAAGATATGGTTGGACATTTTAAGGTGGTCTAGTAGAGGATAATCCTCTATCCAGCATACAAAGGGTGTTACGAAATCAATAGGCTCCGAATATAAACCATTGATACTATATGAGTTATACATAGGGTAGTCGACATTTGGATAAGGTATAACGGGCTGTGTATAGCGAGGGTAGTTATTATGGGGTGCATTTAGAACAAACATAGCTCCGGCATTATATTGACCATAACTATTAGCAGGGGCACTAGGTGTGTAGTTAGGGTAAGATGGGTACGGAGGATACTCTCTCAAAGGTGGGTTCCATCTCATCGAAGGTTGTTGACAGTTATGCCGGAAAATTAGTACAAGTTGTTTAACGGTTACAAACTCGGGATGTACGGGATTAATTGTAGTGATCTCACGGATGGCACCACTGATTGTACAATAAAATGTACGACCAAGCCTTGCGATAGTGATCAAAGGATAAGGGGTTGTGTGATGACTTGTCGAGCTTCAAGTAACATGTGACAACACAAATGAAAACACTAAATTAAGTGAAGCGCAAGGGTTGGACCCTGTGAATCACGTCTGGCGTGAGAATAAGTATTTGTTTATGATTGAGATAAGTGCTAAGGTATGAAATGTCACCACTTTTCTGTGCATCATTTACTACAACAGTGATCTCATTATTACATATTCAAGGAAAACCAAGTGTTGAGAGCATGATCAAAACTGAATAAAGCCAAGCTATTTATAGATAATGGAAATAAGTTTGGGCTAGTCTCTTCACTTGGATCGAAGATCATGGGGGTGTCCTATGATTTTTGGTAACTGCTAGGTGAGTGTCCCATGATCCCTAACTTGGCGCCTGAAGAAGATTAGGGACATGGGTTTGGTTTGGCTTGGAACCTCGAAGGGTGTTTAGGCTTCGATTGGCGATTCCCAATGTGGTAACCATCGTTCGTAGATGAGTTGACGCTGAGAGAGATTTTCGAAGGTTTGCCAACCTATGCGTTAGTATCTTCAAAGAGTACATCAACAAGGAACCATTTCCAAAAACCAGTGTTGCAAAAATCGGCCAACTCGGCCGATTAATCGGCGATTAGTCTGTACTCGGCCATGGAACTTGGTGAGTTTTACAAGGTAATCGGCCGATTAATCGGCTATTACAAGGTAATCGGCCGATTAATCGGCTATTACAGGGTAATCGGCCGATTAATCGGTTAAAAATCGCTACTCGGCCATGGACCGCCTCAGTATCGATTCACGATTTTTGTAACATTGCCAAAAACGGAAATGTAAAACAATTAAATGTCTTATGTTCTATGTGTATATAAGGAATTATATATCTTCTCATAGGATGGTCCTTTAGATTTGGGGTAATGGGGTTTGCTCAATTTTGTGCAACATAAACATTGCACATGTCATTTGGTAAAACAAAACAAAAAACCCATCCATATTAAGCAATTGCTTTATTAAGCTTTAGTACATTGTCCCTAAACAATATTTCATTTTAATAAACTTCAAAGAATTTGAAAATATTTTCATTTGGACAAAAAAATATTATGCATAAATAACAATACAATGACAATAAATATGTCCACTGCAAAATTAGTAAAAGCTAATCCAAATGACAAACACAAAAACTCACTGGAAGATCAACAAAGTTGTCAACACGTACGTGAACAACCTACTTACACAATGTGCATCGCACGATCCTTTGTGACTCGGGATAGTGCTTGAATTATATGTTTTATACAGTAAAAGATAATTAATGTTTCATTCAAACATGATTACTGATTACGGTATGCAACCCTAGCTATGGGCAAGTTTGATACACACTTGAATAATACATTAGCACAATGAATTGCCACGACCAGTGCAATATTGTCCGAGTATCAACGTGTATATATTTGTAGATGCGTATAATAGAGAGTAAACAGATAAATAGGTTCACTTGTTGAAACTGAATCAGAATTCGTACAAAAAAACAATACAATATATTGAAGAATATCCGAATAACTTTAGATATTATTTGCAAGTAAAATCGATGATACTGATAAGCAGTACATTTCCTTTATCAAATGAATGCAGAAATAGGTATGATATTTCGTAATTCGTTAGTGATGTGTCCTACAGTTCTACTTTGCCGACTTGCTTCTTAAAAATTAATTGTTGCTAACTGATAAACATTTGTTAGAAGAAATGTTACGTCTATGATAAAGAAAATACAAATGAAAATTCAACGTCAATCAAGCATAAATTATAATAGTGTACCACTTGATTTCTGCTACACCTATGTAAGGGGTATCCCATATAATTAAGTCGATTTTGTTATCTATACAGTATATATTAAGTTATTGTTCATGTTTATGAAAACGCGTTAAACTAAAGTTAGATTATTTAATAAGATTAAGAAATAGAATTTTACTAACAAACAAAACAGTTAAGATTCTTGCAATATTCATATCTTAAAAGAATCATAATGGGGATGCTTTTGGTAAAATTGTTTCTTTCAAAATATATTTTTACTATATATAAAAGAAAAATAGTTAAAGTGAAAAAGTAAAAAAGTGAAAAATCAAGTAATGTGAAATGTTAAAAAATCTTATTAACGAAAATTATGAAATATAATTAATACTCTTATTAAAACACCCCATTACTTAAAAATACAATGATTTATTCACATTTTACAACCAATTAAAAACGTTTCTACCAAATTAAATACAACCAATTAAAACAATTAATACAAATCACAAACCGGGTTAACCCGGGACGCTTCAAACCCGACGGGTTGAACCGGTTTAATTTGACCCGTTTTCGACCCAACCTAGCAAGTTGACCCGGTTTAAATCGATCAATTTTTCGACCAAAATGGTTCAACCGGTTGAACCACCCGTGTCGAACCGGGTTTCAAAACATTATGTTTAATTCTCAAATCTTTAAACTTTCATTATTTTTCGTTTATAACCCATAAACTTTTTTTATCACTAAAACTATATGTCGCTATAAAATCCCGTTGCTATGCACGGGTTGACCCTGGACACTTCAAATCCGTCGGGTTGACCCGGATTAATTAAACCCGTTTTTGACCCAATCCGTCGGGGTTACCTGGTTTAAATTGACCCATTTTTTTACCAGAACGGTTCTACCGGTTCAACCACCCGGGTCGAACCGGGTTTCAAAACATTATGTTTAATCCCCAAATCCTCAAACGTTTATTATTTTTCGTTTATAACCCATAAACTTTTTTATCACTAAAACTATCTGCCGCTATAAAATCCCGTTGCTATGCACGGGTACTCGTCTAGTTTAAAATGATTTACTAACAACAACTAAGTCATTTTCAAATATAAACTCACTTGAAATAAATACGTACATTATTAAAACTCGCGTATTTTAGTTATATGTAATTATATGTGTTAAAATCATGTGCTTAGGACATCTATTATGATAAACAGATTAAAAAGTTTGTAAAATTACCACCTGTTATAATGTCATTAATTCATCAAACTTATCATATTAATTATGAACATATTCCCACTATAGATAAAGCTTTTGATGTTTATAAATTGTTCCAACATTAATTCATAAAATATTTCTTGTACCTTTCCAAATTTTTAGACTTTTTCATGGCATCTAAGCATGAAATGATTTCTCACTATTGTATAAAATTTCTTAGATATCTTCATAAATTTTTTGGCCAATCCTTAAACATCCATAGTGAGTTAAAAGATGTTTAAATAAAACTCATAAGGTTATTTTAAATATATTGTTAATTAAAAGATGTTTAAACAAAACTCATAGAAATAATGAGTTTTATTTTAAAAATATTGTTAATTAAAAGATGCTTAAATAAAACTCATAAGGTTATTGTTAGTGATCTGATACGACCCGGATAGGGGTTGTATCGGGATAAGGCACCACTTCAAGCGTGTGCTGCTCCGTCAGAAAATAGAATAAAAAGAACTAGAGATTTGTTTATCTTTATTTTGATTGATTGATTATAATAAATGATTATAAGAGTATTTATAAGACAAAGTAAACCCTAAGACCTAAATAAGCCATGGGCTCGGGCCCAGGCGTATCATTCCCCACTCCTTCAAAACCACATTGCCCTCAAGGTGTTGTCTTAAAATATTCTTAATCGACTTTCCTAAAGAAACATGAAAATAATCCTAAACAAAGACATGTAAATAAAGATAGATTATATGACATAATCTTTATGCCATACGTTTGGACTTCTTGAGTCGTTGGGGCAGTCCGTCCTCCTGCAACATTGGCATAATCCGGGATCCCATAATCTTCTTTGAATTGCAGCCTTCACCTTTTCTTTCTTTCGTATTCCTTTGCCTTGGACATAACACAACATCATTCTCTCGTCTTCCGCTACACATGCCATAACACTCCCCGCTCCTTCAAAAATCAACTTGCCCTCAAGGTGATACGAAAAATATGCAGATTGAGAGTCCGCTAATTCCTCGCTTAAATTCAAATTTATTTCAACCAAACGACTATCAAAATCACCACCTCCATCCTTAAGTGTCAATATCACTCTATTCAACTCATCCTCGCCAATCTTAAGCGCTTCGCCACCACCCACAACCTCTTCAACTCCAATATACTTATCAGCATTCAATGACCCTTCAGCCTTAGGTGAAGCAAATTCACCCTCTAATGGTAGAATGACATCTATTTTCTTTTCAACGATGTGTTCTTTCTCTTCTTTTGCAATTGTCTCAAAATGAACCTCGGTGATACGAGCTTTGAAGAAGTCTTCTCCCAAAGTTAAAGGATTGGACCTCAAAATTTTTCAAATATCTAGCTTCGCGAAGCGTGTTTCCGCCGCACGGGTCAATGCAAAAGTTTCGCCTAGAGTTTTGGGATTTGACCGTAAGAGTAAACATTGTAGATCTAGTTTAAGCCCGGAGATATAAAACAATATAAGTAAAGATCCAGAGATCCTTGTTACTCGATTTACAAGTACCACAAACTCACGCTCATATTCGGCCACCATACTCATTTGCAAGAGCTTAGAGAGCGTTGCCGCCTGATACCATGATTAATACTCAAGCGATTAATAACTCAAAAAAATTATTTTTTTTTCCTGATGAATAGTACCCACGATGAACAGTAATTTTTTGAAGAAAAATATCGAATGATGAACAGTGTTCAATGAACAGTGCCGATCGATGAACAGTGCGTGAACAATAACTTTTTTTTTTCTTTTTTTTTTTTGACTGATTGGAACCCTAATCAAAAACCCTCTCAACGAGAGCTCTCAATGAAAGCACCAATTGATACGACCCGGATAGGGGTTGTATCGGGATAAGACACCACTTAAAGCGTGTGCTGGCTCCGTCAGAAAATAGAATGAAAAGAACTAGAGATTTGTTTATCTTTATTTTGATTGATTGATTATAATAAATAATTACAAGAGTATTTATAAGACAAAGTAAACTTTAAGACCTAAATAAGCCATGGGCTCGGGCCCAGGTGTATCATGATCTTTTAAATTAAACTCAATACTTTTACATTAAAATAAGTTTAGCAACTGTCCATTTTAATTTGTAACTATTGCTTGATAAAAATATTGAGGGTACCTGTTTAATAAAAATATTGAGGGAATCTTCAATCTTGCTAGATATGATTATAGATTGAAGATCATGAAAGAATTTTATGGTTTGAAATTACTCTAAAATATTCCAATAAGTTTAAGTTAAAATTCTTACAAGAAAGCCCTAAAATTGATTGATACGAACGTAAATAATTGGTTTCAGCGTTCATTCCAGTTTGTTGTTGTTGGTATGATTGTGATTATCTTACTTAATTATCACCTAACTAAACACAATCGTTTTTATCTGATGATCACTTGTAACATACGTAGTATCTCGTATTTATCTAAGCACTAACATGTAACTTGTAAGTACATCATCATATTTAGACACGTACGTAGCACTAACATGTAAACACGTACATCATCAAAGTATAAAATTCGATAATATTTCGTTTTTAATCACATTAGACTACAAAGCTTAAGAACAATCTTATTTATGTATATTATCCGGATATATAACGTATGATAGTAAACATAAGTTGTGTCACATAGTATCGCCTTGTGATATTGATGGATCATTTGGGTAGTGGTTTTTAATGAGGAATCGATGATCGATGAAAATTCAACGACGCGTTACTCGTACAATAAATCTAAGAAAATAATGTATAACAGTCGGTAAAACATATATTGAGAAAAATCAAACACTCGAATAGATATATTATAAAGAAACTAACACTTGATTAACGTAACATTTCAATGATTCAATCATTGGACCTTTGAGACTAAATGAAATGACAATAGAGCGATTGACTGAACTACATATATACAAGCCTCAGGTCAGTATGAACTTTAAGATTTATTTTAACAAATAAAATGATATATTACTTCATATTGCAGAAAAAGAGTTGGATATATATGATCGTATGTCATCTTTTTGGTAGCATCCGTTTTTGGTCAACTAATCTAGTCATTCTTCTACTTCATCCAAATTCGAAAAGGCAACCTTTGACTAATGACTATATAAACTTAAGTTGATCAAGTGATACATAGTTAATATGAAGTAATCAGACTAGATAAATTCAAGTATCTTAAATAAAATTGAGGAGATTTATATTAAATACTAGTACCACTTTTCTTACATATTAAGGGATTTATCCCCACAATCCATCTAAAAATAAATCAATTGTTGAAATTAAAAACATCTTAATATTTCATCAATTTTTTATAATTTAAATATCTCTTAAACCGTTAATCGTTAAGCGAAAATAATTACACCATCGCGACGAGTATTTAATTATCTAGATATGCTATTTGATATATTTTCAACAAAAAAAAAAAATTCGTTTTTTTCATCTTTTTTTCGTGGCCGAAAAAATCATATATGATATTATATGTCATATATGATATGTAATATCATATATGATATTATATGTAATATCATATAAGATTTTTTCGGTCACGAAAAAAAACGTGAAAAAAACAGAAAAAAAAATTGTCGAAAATATATCAAATAGCCTATCTATAGAAAGATAATTAAATGCTCGTCGTACCGGTATATTTTTTTAGCTTAACGATTAACGGTTTGAAAGATATTAATATTTGAAAAAAAAAAAAAAAAAAAAAAAAAAAAAAAAAAAAAAAAAAGTGGGTTTTTTAAATTGTTAGGATTAATCTCATCTATTAGATCAAATAAAGATAGAGGGTGGAGATTAGTCCCTTGGTATGTAAAAAATGTTTGGTTCTCAAATGATCTTATATCAATAAAATTAAATAAAATTAAGTATCTTAAATAAAATTAAGTCAATAAATTAACGTTGATACGCCATTTTGATTTAGTTATGATAATTATATCTAAAGTGATGGTTACATATTGAAAATAAATCAGTATAATAAATTCAAGGCTTTTCGGGAGTGATTCATCTTTCCTGAACGCAACATACAACTCTCATTTGTACTCCGCTCTCCAAGTGTGCTTGTCCCCCCCCCCCCCCCCCCCATTCTTCCTTACCATGGCAAGTCTTTGTGAAATAACTCCGATGAGAAGAAACAAGAAGGCGTTAAAAGACCCTCCTGGCCCAACCCTAGACACTCTAAGATGTTTTTTTCAAACCTGCTTCCATTTCGAGTTAAGAGATAAATAAATAGACACATCCCATTTGATTTCAGCTTTCTCCAAACCTTGAGGAAAAGCATGAAAAAAGGGCTCGAATTGTATGATCCCTCCGTCACCCCAGAATGAAAGGGGTGATCTTGTAGTTCTTGGTCTGTGAAGATGTGTTGTTAGATGCTCCATTTTGTTTTCCCATTGAGGTTGAATTTAAACCTGTGCTTGAGATAGTTGTCCACACACGGATATGGGATGTATGGATTCTCGAAAAAAGATCAGCCATCGTGGCGCCCCCCAGATCGCCCAGATCCGACGAGTGAAGTGAAAGTTGGATCTAAATTGGATCTAGCCTGAATCGCTCCATCTATCCTCTTGAAGAGAAGTTTGGTTTCAAACATCTGTTCGAACATGAAGAGTACTAATGAGGCGAAAAATGAACCACTTTTAGGGGGTCATTTAAGCCCGGAATTGAATTTATTTGATCAAATATTGCCCTAAATCGTTCCTTTTGTGATTTTAGGTACTTTGGGAGTGAAATCTGGAAAAGGAAGCAATTCGGACGTTTTTGTAGCATAAAAGTGAAGAAAACGCCAAAGACTTAATTTTCCAAGCTGGGAACAGTAGGTGACGGCGTCAAGAGCATTTTCTTGACGGCGTCAAGAGTAAATTGCATGACGGCCTAGTACAGAAATGAAGGCGTCACAAGGAAGAGCGTCAAGAGTTAAATACGTGACGGCCTGGAAAAAGTTAATACATGATGGCGTCAGATGTAGATCAAGGCAGTCCGAGGATTCTTTTGGAGGCGAGATGACGGCGTCACCTCTTTGTTCTTGACGCCGTCAGCCTCAGTTTTCTATATATAGTTTTCTAATTTTCATTCATAGGAAAAGTGGAAGTTTTGGAGAAACCCTAAAGCCGAACCACATACGAATTTTACAGGTTTTTCAAGGGTTTTCAGCCCTTGAACCCTTACATGTGTAATTGAGATAAGTGTTCTTCTAATTCAATCAATATGTCTATGTGTTGGTTGTCTATATCTTGTGCTTGTCTTGATTCCACCATGCTAGGCTAGATTTATCTTGTGTTTGCTTAGATCTAATGAAACCTAGATGTTGATTATGTGTTGATTACTTGTTTATGGTTGTATTGGATGAATGATTTCAATGTTAGGCTTAAGAAAACTGGCAGATCAACAATTGGTAACATGCTTGAACGTCTTAGGAAACATGAACCGATGTGTACTAGGTTTTATTGGTTGTATTTAATGCATGAGTAAATTCTAATGATCCCATGTTAGGAGCTTCTTAGCCGGCTCGACATAGGAGTGAAGTAGGCACTCATAGGATTGGGGAGTTAAGTACGCCACCCCATGAATGGTATTAAGGAATACAATCCGTCATCCACGCAACTATAACAAGTAATTAACGTGTAAAAGATATCTAGGGAGTAGTGAAATCTAAGTAAACACATTTCTCCACCTATTGCTCACAACCTTAGTTTAATTTAGTTTATTTTCATTTCTAATATTTTATTTTGATTGCATATTTAGTATTGGGTTAGTTGACTAGCAACTAATTCCGCCCCAAATCCTTCAAACCCGAGATTTTTACTTGCTTTCTAAAAAATATAAAAATACAAAAAGAATCATCCCTCATCTCTAGAACTAGTATTTATGTTTTCTAATCCTAGCGACACTATTCCTAGCTGAACGATCAATCCCCCGGTACTTGTCACTATACTATACCACAACGATCAGGTACACTGCCTGGTGGGGGTTGTAAGTTTCTCAAGATCCCTTGAGAGGTAAAGCCTGGTGCAAACCCCACGCATCAAGTACGCCATGCTAATGTGCCTTGGATGATCCACATCTCAAGGTCATGCACCAATGAGCACATTGAACTATCCATGTGGCTGAGAGCCCTCACAGCCAAAGCACAGCGATGCAATTATCAGGGGCGAGCTCTACCTACTGAGCTAATAGCCCGTCGCGCGAGCCCCCATGCCAAAAGCGAGAGAAACCTCATCCCTCTCTTTCCTTGTTTCGCCCCGATGTTGCCACACAAGGGGCATGGGAACATAAAAAGGGGGATCCGATCAACTTGTTCCGCCATGAGATAATAAGTTCATGAGCTTGATCTTACTTAGCTGTCGAGAGACGAAAGAAGACTTCCATCTCCAAAATCATATATTTGATTATAATCTTTGGATGTAATAAAAACAAATACAAAAATTGATGATAAAATATTCCTGATACTACTGTATTTATTTCCAAAAAGTAAATAAAAACTTTTTTTTATTTATCTATACTACATATGAAAAGTGAATGTTCGTTCTTCAAAAATAAAATGATTTAAAATCGAGTAGTATTAGTGTATTATTATAGCATTTATTAAAAATGATAGCAAAAGCTACCACTAAATTAATATTTTAAACATTGTTTAATTTTTTAACTTTATATCATTTTTTTTCTAACTCGTCGAATTTTTTCTTGCAATAACTACAAATTGAATCGGTAAGTTTTACAACAAAGGTCCAACCAAAGTTATGATTTCACAAATATAATTATTTTTTGTAATACACCATGCCAAAAGCGAGAGAAACCCCATTCATCTCTTTCCTTTTTTCGCCCTCATGTTGCCACACAAGGGGCATGAGGACGTAAAAAGAGGGATCCGATCAACTTGTTTCGCCATGAGATAATAAGCTCATGAGCTTGGTCTTACTTCATGGGCTCCTGGGGTAGCCTTACACAATTCTGTGGAAAAGAAAAAGAGGACGTATGCGTCCAAATGTGAGGACAACGGATATAAATTCATACCATTTGCTTTTTCTACATTCGAAGAATTCGATACAGAGGCTTTGGACACACTTTCACTATTAAGTCTATTGCCATTAGCTACTCAAATAAGTCTAAGAGTTGTGTTTTTATCTTTCATAGAATAAGCTTTTGTATTCAGAAATGAGTGAGAGCACAGCTTGTGTCTAGACTCACATTCAACTTTGTGTAAACTTATTATGTTTCAATGAATAATTTATTTTATTTTATTTTATTTTATTTTTTTATTGAAGGCTAAGAAGATATATATTAACACAAGCTCCCGGAGGAGCCAAAGAGGATACAAGAAAAGGGAACCAAAAAAAAAAAAAAAAAAAAAAAAAAAAAAAAAACAGTCTAAAGTTGCTTATAAGTAAAAGTTGCTTATAAGATTCTATAAATTTGCATGAGATAAACTTAAAAATTAAATCAAGATTCAAGGACATGCTTCATTCTAGAACTAAAATTTTATATTGAAGGGTACAAAATATAAAATATTTTGACTATTGTTTTATAAACAATAAAAAAAGGAAGAATAATTGGGATGAAGGTTGGACTCAGTCAGATGTGTATGTACACACGTTGACCTTTTCATATATCCTTCATCGAACTTTGAACCTCCTAATGAAAACACTACACCGATGATTGCGGCTGCCTATATTCTTTTTAGTAAAATGTTTATAAAACAATAGCAACCACCTCCTTTTATTAATCGAGAAATTTACCAAAAATTAGTTTTTTTGTCTTCAAAATATCTAAAAGAGTTTCAGAGTGAAATTTACCTAATTATTTCACCGCGCGAACAACTTAAAAATTTAACGCATGTACTTGTTACCACTTGATCCCACAAAGCATGTCAATTTCAAAAGAACAAATAAGTATAGTTAATACGTCCAAAAGTAACTAAGCTAATGTGGGTGACTTCAACTCGCATGTCGATTCCAGATTTTATCAACCACCACACAACACTAATCCAATTATTTTATTCTAAGGCTATTTATGACGATTGACCCTAGAAAGAGTAAAACTTGAAAATAAAATTGTAGACTCTCAAACATTACATTTCTTTGGAGACTCTCTCCCTGTACCGCTAGATTAAGTCTACTAATAGTTGCAGTTTCATATTATCATAGAAATTGAATTAGAATATTAATGTAACAAACTTAATAAATTTTGATTCCATCTATATTAAATTGACGTGCATTCTTAGATCCATTTTGTGTATGATTATTCCCTAAATAAATAGCATCTTCTTTGAGAAAGAACAATTAGATCCATAACCAAAAATAGTAGGACGTACCTTGTATCATTGGCCATTTGGGCCCAATGCTAATTTGTTATAATAAGATACAAAAACAATTCATATTGGTTAGCATGGTTGATTTATAATTTGCCTCAAATTTATTGTTTAAATAAATAAATAAATAGAGAATTTAGATCAAATTTATTACTAGTAAATTTATTATGTTTACCTTCCCTTAAAGTTATTGTTATCATTTTAAAGAAGTTATAAATTAATTAATTAATAGTAAAAATATTATTCTACAAAAAGTAAAAAAGAAAAAAAAATACGAAGTAACTAATAATTTAATTAAACTGTATATTTTTTATCAGTAAACAATAACTCTATGATAAAGAGGTTTTTTTTTTTTTTTTTTTTTTTTTTTTTTTTTTTTTTTTTAATTTCCCTTCATATCTTCTAATCATATTTTGACTATGTCAATAATCGTTCCACATTGTTAGTTTATGTGCTTGCAACTTGTCATTACATTTGTTTTGAAATTTTGAGAGAAAATATTTTCTCAAAAGGTGAAGATCGGTGGGATCACCCTGGTCCCATGCATCCTAAGGATGCCAACCGGACCCTCCCCCAAGGACCCGGCCCCAGGCAATGAGCACCTGTCCCAGTGACTGTACTTATCAGGAGGTGGGCTATGAACCCTGGCTATTTTCTCAAAAGACCCCTCGCTGACCAGTCAATCTGAGCATTTGCGGTGGGGGGATGGTATCAACAGAGCATGTGGTCCTGCCCCACTTGAGGACTTCCCGGTAGGTCACCCAACCGGTACCCAACCGGTACTACTCTCAGAGTGGCTCACTTAACTCTTAAAGAGTTACCCACTAGACCACATGCTAGTTGATGAGAGAAAATATTTTATTCTTGCAAATTATATATAAATTTAAGTAAAACTTAATAAAAACATGTTGACAATTCGCAAATAAGGTGTCCAATATATAAGAAGATATTGAATGTTATTAAGAATTTAAAGCCGGGTGTAATAGCTCTTGACCCACTCGTTGATGACCCAAAAATACGTGTCTTTCTTAAAATACCCGCCTCACGCGTCTTTTATGATGAAAAAGGAGAAGTCGGCCTATTGACTGACTGAGTTGTGGAGTATATCGTATGCTAAATTTATGTTTAAGTGAAGTATATTTAGCCATTTAGGTTGTGAAGTTGGTTGCCGTATTAAACTATGTTAGTGATAATGTTAGTAGTGTTAAAAAGATGATTTAATGTTGAGTGGTTGCAGTTAATACTACACTCAATCTAAAACAGATTGTTTAAGGAATGAAAGTGTATTTTCTAGAGATGAACTTAAAATGCAGACCCGTATTGTTCTAGAGATGAACTAGTGAAAAGAAGAAGGATGAATAAAATAACATTTGAAAATATAAATAGGAAAGGCACATGGGATAAGGTCAAAGTCAACAGCTTTAATGCGTTAACGCGTCAACACAGAAATCGAAATCAATGTCACCTTGTTTACGTCCCGACAAAATCTCCCTCGAATTTTGTGCACGTCTGTCACTCACTCATTAAAAAAAAAAAAAAAAAAGTTAATTACCAATTTCGGTCTGGAGATTAACAATTTTTTTCACCTACTAGTATCTCTTTAAAAATTTTAATAACCTTAGTGCCCCTGTAATTATTAAGCTTTAAACTTAATGAAATCTTTGTAGTTAGAAATGGACAATCTCAAGAACGCGTACTGTAATTATTAAACTATAACGACGAAAAGTGAAAAAATGTTAAAACTTATCGACAAAATTTGTAATTAACTTTTAAAGACGAAGATACTTAACATGCTTTAATTAGATACGAC
Source organism: Artemisia argyi (assembly GCA_030686995.1). Taxonomy (NCBI): domain Eukaryota; kingdom Viridiplantae; phylum Streptophyta; class Magnoliopsida; order Asterales; family Asteraceae; genus Artemisia; species Artemisia argyi. Next base: position 56,620,302 of record CM060695.1, read on the forward strand.
CTCAATATATCATAATATGATACATGCAATACAATTACACTAAATGTAATTAGTATGTGTTCATTGTTGTGCATGAATCATCGCATAGATCATGTTATGATTAAAATTTTAATTATGTAATGTGTTTGTGATGTACTATGCATGGACTTAATTACTGGTAAAAAAGTTTCTTCTTGTAGTGTACCAAGTAACTAAGATCGATCATTTTCGATTAATGCATGTATTACGAAAAACAAAATGATATGCAGAATAATAGAATGGGGCCGTATGTTAACGTTTTTATGATGTACTTTCAATGGAATTACTATTACTAGTAACATACGTACTAAGACCATCTTCATAAGGTAAATTCGTTGATATTGTTTTGGCTCTTATTGATGAGATACTTTAATTCACTTTACAACTAGTATTACTTCTTTTTTGATTGATTACACAATCATAAAGTTTTTATACTTTCATAACAAATCTTCCACTCAAACAACAGTCGACATCAATGTCGTATCTATAAGAACAAGTCAATCTATCTTTTTCGTGTTTAGTGGAAAGCACGATTAATGACCGAAGCATGCTCTAAACATGATGTACAAACTACAAAGATTTGTATGGTACGGACGCCAAAGATGCTAAATCATCTATATACAATTCCTGTTCTACAAAGATTGAATTCAAGTTTCATTCTTCAAGTATATTGGATGAGTAGTTAAGTTGGCACGAGTCTATCTATAAACGTACGTTTCATTAGGTATAAAGTTAGAATTATAAATAAACGTGCAATTATGTAACCATAATGACATTTAATCTATTTGCTCGTTTAGGTACAACAACACTACAAAAATTTTCTATTCTCCAGTCACCGGCTGCTTTTATCAGGAAGATTCTCGTTTATTTATTTAAGAAATTAATCAATTAAATATGTCTTCATCTACAAAACTTTGCTTTTACCGTTGGGGATCATTTTTCTCGGCAACAAAAGTTGAAATAAAATTCCCGCTCCAACTTAAAGGCAAAACAAGTTATAACGTAAATAAAACATCACAATAAATGAGAAATTCGTCAAGCAATAAGCAACTCTAAAGTCTTAACTTTGCCTCCACTCAAACAAACAACAAAGAAGATGACCAAAAAAAAGGCTTTCAACATCAAGGAGATGATTATTGGGGTTTTCATCATTCGATTTAGTTTGGAAGAGTATTAGACTAGTTAGATCGGCACAAGCCAATTTGTGAGATTAAGGTCCATTAGATTTAGGGTTAGAATAATGTTATCTTAGCCCTTAAACAATGTTCTATTATGAATAAACATGCAATTACGTACGTAGTCACAATACTGTAACATTTTGTCAAGACTCTTTTATAACAAAGTACTAAAACTGAAAATATTTATAAACGATTAACTATAAGAGCAATCAAGAATACATGTACTATCTTCTTTTTCAAAATATTACGTAAATGGTTTGTTCTAATCTCTGCAACCTATTCATCTTTTTGTTTTTAGTCAGAACTCAGAACTACCAAAAATAAGATGTTGTAGTTTACAAGAATCAACGCAAAACAAATTTGTTTTATGCAACTGACAAAAACATATAGTTAATATTTTGTCCAGAACCCTTCTGATTTTGCAAATTGCAATACTTAAATTAACAAAAAACAGTTGATGGATAATCTAGTCATAATATTAAGTAAAGAAAACAATAACGCAAACATTATCATGTGCAATCTGAACTTACGAACATTGCTGATGGTGTAGGAATATTTGTTGACTATTTGCAAGATTACAAGATCATATATGAATTTGAATATACTTATAAAAAAACTAAATCATGTGACACCCACATACATCTATGAATTTTATATATAAATTCAAAGTAAATTAATGGAGAGTTGATGAGAATGTCAAGGTCTAAGACTGTGTCAAAACCTTGAAGAGTCAAAGCATAAATAATTAACAAGTATGGGATCCACATGAAAAGCTCTTATCTCAAAAGAAAGTGAAAGGTTTGTCACCTAATCTGATTTTAATTTTATGAGGTTATGAGTCATGTACATTTTTCATAAGACAAAGATTGCATTTGGTTAAAATATATGTAATACTAATGTATACCTAAATTCGAAACTGAGAACATGTTTGTTGACTAAAGTTAGGAGCTGAATGCAAATTAAGGTTATGAGGTAGTGAGTCTATTGTTACCATCAGTGAATTATTGACATACAACTTAATCGTAGAATTATGCTAAAAATTAAGTCTTTCAATCACGGCTTATTTAAGTTTTTGGATCAAGTTTAACAGGATAATGTCTCACTGTGTCATTTTCGTATATTGGGCTAAATAGAGGAGCTCGATTTATGATCAAGTTCAAGATAATTGAATGATGAAAAGAAGATTATTACCAACAAGTTTTCATCTGTAGCTTTATTGAAAGTTCATAATAACACATGACCAACACAATTTATCAGCGCAAAAAGAAAAATTGAGCATTGCAGGTATTAAAAGGTGCAACTCATCGGCGTCGTGTCTTTCTCATTTATGTGAACGGATATATATATTTATGTATCTGTTACTGAGTTATTCCAGTAAATTTGTAACCCTTGTTCGTATTTGATATATCATAGTTAGTAACTAATAATATGCGTGTTTTCAGGCCCGGTACCATCTACACAACGTATAAACTTCCACTTTATTATAACAAAAAGCAATTGTTAGTGATTCGTGTGGCATCCTTCTATAAACTAGGATCATGACCTATATATTAGCATGTCCTAACTAATATCATTCCATAAGTTCCTTGACAAATGCAATATCTATTCACAGAAGTTTATTCTTTACTCATTTACAGTCGGTAGATGGTGTACTCTATCTCCAAGAACCAACTCCAACTAGAGGCTTGACCATGACCACAAAATGGGCCATATGCAAATAGGTAACATGGCTCAAAAGCTTAGGTCAAAGTTTGAATTACATCATTTAGGATAATGTTCCACTTTTGACAAACTAAAAGTATTCTAATACCAACAAACATAAATAATCGAGTGTCTTTAAAGATGACATGTTGGGTGACATCAATTTGATGCTCCACCATTATTGATGTTTGGATCAACTATTAAAGCTTCAAGATCAAATATAGCTTAATTGAACCATTTTTGGAGGTCAACGTCGAAGACCCATTGACCTAAGAAGTCATCGTCTCCTAAATGGTGGTAATTCACATAACTTGAGTGCAAAAATGAAAACGGCGACATGGTCCCGAAATCCAAACCAACTTTTCATTGAGGTGTTCTAGGTTCCGAGAAAATAAACATTGTAGATGTCATATTGTAAATACAAATAATGAAATTTTAACATATGTTTCACTTAAACACTACTAACGCAGCCTCTTGGATATGCCTATTTGTAAATATAGATTTTGTTTTCGCCACAGGAAGGACCAAAAACCACCTTAAATGCCGTTGCTTTATTAAAGCCATCGTTCAATTGACATTTTAAGAAAACCAGTAAAGAAATAATAACTTTTGGTGTATGGTTATCACATCCGTTGCTCGAATAGACTTGTTGTGTCTTTTGGAAACGCTACCGTGAAGGCAACATCATCCTCTAGCATATAGTCCCCTGGCGGCGGAGCCAGGAAATCCAACCAAAGGGGGCAACGAGCGATTCAGTATTGGGTTGAAAAATTTTACATTAAAATTTAAAATGGGTCGGGTCGGGTAAGCATAAATTAAACACAAAAACCTCTTTTGCTAGGCATTCCACAAATAAAATCTACTCGACTTGTAATCTATCTCATTTTTAAAATGTAAACACACAACTAAAAATAGAAATAAGACAAGCTAAGAGCGGCTAAAATTGTACATTACTCTGTATAAAAGTAATGAAACCTTTATAAATCGGAGTAATGAGACCTTTATAAATCGGTTATATATGCGAATGAAGAAGAGATCTAATGAAAATAATTATTAAAATGAAAAGAGTGAAAATATATAAGCCACATATTTCACATAAAGAAAAAGAAATAATGGAAAAAATCATCTATTATTGTAATTGCATTTAAAATTTATGGTTGTAGTTTATTCACATTTTTTTTTATGTTGATTAAATTTCTCATTTTATCATAACTCATTAATTTAATATGAATTATTTTTAAAAAATGTTAACGTAACTGATCTTGTTTCGACAAATAGAACGTAAACTCAAAACTTGAAACTTAATTTTAAACTAAAAGCACCATAAGATGTGTTCACATAGATATACAAACTAGAAAAATCACGTATATGTAAATAGCATATCAAGAATTCAAATTTCTATATTAATATAAAGCCTTTATAATTAAATCAAAACTAAAATACAAACAAGTGTACTATTGGTTGATATTTTACTATATTTAATGTTTACTATTGTTATCCAATTTCCAATGTCCTTGTCTTCATCCTCTCTATCTCATCTTCAAGACTTCAACCTTCATATATATCAGTACACGATTTCCAGAAGAAAAAAAAAGAACTTGAGATTGAATTAGTAATTTTTTTTCTTTTTGAAGAGGGCACTTTACTTTCTATGTTGAGGGCACCACTAATTTTTGCAACAAATTTATCCATTTTTTTTCTTAGCTTAACCATTCTAGTGGAGCTTTATTGGGGGCCTTTCCCCCCATAGCTTGTAAGGTGGCTCCGCCCCTGCTGGCTTTAGGCTTTTTAATTAAGATATTCCGATATTCAGTGAGATTCAAGTCCCACGAGTGACCCGTTTAATCATGATTCTCTTTATACGATCACAGATCTTATTTCAACCATGTAGTTGACATCTAAGTCAATATGGCACGTAATATACATGGTGTGGCACAAAGAAATTATGTCGTCATTATGTATCATATAAGTAATTAACGATAATCAAAAATTTCTTCCAGACGACACGAAAAATATTATCTACACACTCTTGTATCATCTGTTTTAAACCTTTAATGTTCTAAATATTACAACTTCCCCAATAAGTTCACTTGGAAAGCCGTTACATTATCTTCATCAGATTAAATATCAGCATGCAGCATCAGATTTCTAGCCTCATTAAACTATTTGTTGTGCGAATCACATATATGCAAACATGATATGAAAACTGAAAACCATGAGAAAACATTGCTTATTCTTAGCCCTTTTTTCATGCATCACAACTTTTCTTCTAAATACCTTGATCTGTAACATTTAACCAATTAAACTTACCATATTTTGAAAGTTTGGATGGGGTTAGTAAATTCGATTGATTCAGCAAAACAATAAACTACCTAAGTACCTAGACCAATTGCTAAACCAATATGGTGATAATTTTTATGAGATTCAAATGCATACCTATTTTTTTTTTTTTTTTGCATACCAATGGACAAATCCCCACCCTCCATCCTTTTTGATCTAATGGCCTATATTAATCTAAGATTTAATATGCTTAACCTTAATACTCCCAACTATATAAAGCCTCTTCTTTTATTTTCTTTTTTTATTCGCTTCATTTTTTACACACACTTCATGTGTGTGTTTCCTCTGCTCTCATTCCTTCCATTCATAAATAAGTTATATTACCATTCCGATCATCATTACCATCACTATTCCGATCATCATCTCATCATCACCATCAAACCACTCCGATTACCATCACTGTTCCGATCGACAGTTACCGTGTCTTTCATCATCAACGGTCCGATCACCATCACCAGCACCACTCCGATCACCATCACCGTTCCGATCATTATCATCATTTTTTATGGCTTCTTTTGATCTGAAATAAGTGTTTGTATCAAAAGCAGATTTGATTGATATTGTTGCGGTTGATAATATTGTTGAATCAGTTGATAATTATGTGAATCAAGTTGTTAACATTTCTTCTTATCAAGCTGCACACCAAGTGTTTGATGAAATGTGTAAATAAAAAATATTTGATAATTTTGTTATCTGCTTTTGTAATTTTGCTTATTAATTAAGCTGTTAGTTGAATTTATGTTTTTAACTGCATTTGAATGCTATTTTTGTGTCTAATTGTCGTTTTGAATCTGCTCTGTAGCATACGTTTAGTATCACCAGTGATATTTGAAGTTGATGATTATAAGCTGGTTTAGTATCACTAGTGATATATGTTTAGTATCACCAGTGATAATTGTTAGTCTATTTATTTATAAGTTGCTTATGTTAAGATGTTTAATTTTCTTATATAATGGTTTTGACATTTTGATGAGGATGAAAATATAAGTTTGTTGTGATAAACTGTGAGTATAAGTTACTAATAAGTTATTAATTATAGTGTAATATTGCTTATTATTTATTAATTAAGGTGTAGCTTACAGTGTTTTGAAGTCTTTTATGTGGTGCTCTATTTAAATGCTTGCACAGCTACCAAAAAACCTTATGGAGTTCTTGGCATTTTTCGTGTTGTTTCTAAGTTTAATGCTGAGTATGTAATGAAGATCATTATTGGATTTTACACTAGGGTATTAATTACGTACTTTTTATGTACAAGATAGTTTTTGTGTCTTTCACTGTAATAGACAAACACAATAAATGTTTTTGCTAATGGTATATGTGTAGTATCACTAGTGATATGTTTGATATATGTGTAGTATCACCAGTGATATGCTTGATATATGTATAGTATCACCAGTGATATGCTTGATATATATGTAGTATCACCAGTGATATGTTTGATATATGTGTAGTATCACCAGTGATATATTTGATAATCTGTTTCTTATTGTTGTAATTACTGATAAGTTGTCTATGATACTGGACTACTTTTGTAGACAACCTGAGAGAGCTAAAGTCAAAAGTTGAGACTGATTTGCCAAGTCTTCCACCCCGAAAAGTTTGTGATATTGTTCAAGATTTTATGGGTATAAAGAAGCCTCCTAAAGGACATAAGAATGACCGTATTAAGGGTGGACGTGAGAAAACTATTGAGAAAAGTAAGAACCAAAAGAAGGGTTGTAATATTTGTAGTTTAATTGACCATAATAGACATACTTGTCCAAACAAGGGAAAAGTTTTAAATGTCAATGAGGCGGCGGCGTAGTTGAAAGTGGAGGCAGTTTCTCAGTCGCTGCAATTGAAGTATTAGTTTGTTGATTGATTGAATTTTTTTACTGAATTGTTAGGTTTATTTAATAGCATTGCTAATTTTATCCTGGACTCATATATCATTTGTGATACTATTATTTTATTTTTTATTTTTTTCTGAATTGTTAGGTTTACTCAATAGCACTAGTAAAATAAACCTTAACAAGTAAACAAAAAAACCTATAAAATATACAAAATTTCACAAGTGATAATACAAATATCACTAGTGATAATACACATATACAGTTCAACGTCAAATATCACTGGTGATACTACAAGTATGACACTTTTCACTTTTCATATTACTATATTAAACTAAATACCACACAAAATTTTATCAAACAAATATTCACAAATCAAGATGGATTAAATAATTGCTCACTATGGCCCATTTCTGTGAGTTTGAATCTCTTGTGACAAATAACATGATTCAGTCAAACTAAATACCTACTATTAAATTCCAACTTGTCAACTATACACATTTATTTATAACCGTATAGATTAAAACATAACAAATCGACTGTTTTCATCAACTTGTTTTATTTACTTTTGTTCTTCAACAATCGTCCTCTTCATTGGTTCATCAACAAGCACCTTCATTTTATTCCAAGATGCTTTCGGGGGAACTTTTGATATCACATGTGATCACATATCACATGTGATATCACAGGTGATACTACTTGTGATATCAAGTGATATCACAGGTGATATCACTGGTGATATCACATGTGTGTCAGCTTTTTTCTATTTGTTGAATCAATTGTGGTGATGGAGGAACTTGTGATATCACAAGTGTTTGAGCTTCTTCAATTTGGTTGTGGAGATGTTGTGCTTTCTTCAATGAGAATTGCACTTGTTGTTTATTCTTTTTGTTTAATGAGGCTGTTTTTTATACAGGTCTCATTCAAATCTGCACCAAAATATTTTCATAATTTTTGTTAGTGTACGAATAGTTCATTTGTTTTCAGTATCATATGTCAAACAAATAACTATTTGTTATCACAATAGATATTCTACCAATCAAACAATAATTTAACTTTTATATCACATGTAATACATTACCAGTCAATATTATTTTCAAATACCGCGGTAAAACCTTTTGAAACATGCACAATCATTAAACATACAAATCCACCACAAATCAAACAGAAGCACCACAACATATCTTTTGTTATGTTAAACCTAACTTTTAATCTCTCATATTATGACATAAATCATCACAACATCACAAATTATCAAAATGTGTGCTTTATGTGATTTGCATGATTAAGTCAAATACAAATACCACTAGTGATAATACACATATACTGTTCAACTTCAAATATCACTAGTGATACACACGTATACAGTTCAACTTCAAATATCACTGGTGATACTTTTCAGTCACACATTTCATCAAACATTTGGTGTGCATCCATGTATACAAAGTTTTTTTACTCAGAAACTCAACCAAATGTAAACACTAAAAAACACAACCAATAAAACAACTAAATAATTAGTCAGAAGCATCATACCTTCATCCCGAGATTCAGTAGGTTCATTTTGAACCGGTTTTTTCGTGGATATGCTTGTGCACTCGATGATTCTTCCATTTTTGTATTTTATTGATGATTTGAACGGTTAAAAAGTTGTTATTTTTGATTTGTTATGGTGGTTTTTGATGATGGTTAGAGAGAGAAAGTTAGTTTTTTATGATATCTGATGTATGTAAAGTGAGAGGTAGGGGTGGGGTTGGTGGGGTAAGTTTGGTGAGTTGGCAAAAATGGTCCCTCCGTGCTTTTTATGTTTTTTTTTTTTTTTTTTTTTTTTTTTTTAAATTGAGGCTTCTGATTGGTCCATTGGTATGTGAGTGTTTTTGAGTTTGTAAAATAAAACGCCTCTAATTTTTATATGGGCCTATGTACTAACAAGGCCTTAGACCTAATGAGGAACACTTGAGTTAGATAAAGTTGCTAACTTAGTATATAGACTACATCATGATTTCTCTAAGAAATATTTGGGCTTTTCTGCACGTCCATTGATCGGTTAAGCCTATTATGGTAGAGATATATGTACATTAAAACTATAGATGCAAAATTGAAATAACAAGGGCTACTGTCAATCGGGCCACCCTGCTTATGCTACTACTGTTTGGCCTAAGTAGCTGACATCAAATTGACGCATGATTTGATGCTCTATTATGTATATAGTAACGGAAACTCGAAGGCTGGATCAGGACTGATTTAAAACGCAAAACCGCCTGGTGCACCAATTTTTCTTTTTAAAGCCCAACGAGCTCTATTTTAAAGCCCAATATAAGATAAATTCCATGCAAATATATCGACGACTGGAATCAGTATTAATATATATATTATAGAGCGTTTAAAACGCCGCCGTTTTAACATCGTTCAAAAAACAGTAAATCGTATTGGGCTGCACTTCTTCTTTTTTTGGCCCGGTTGATGTCGCACGATCCATGTTTGGCCCAATCCAAAATTCCACCGCCTTATACTTTGGTAGATGTGTCGTCTTTGTTTATCTAGCAACCTACAAAGGTCGGTTATGAAATACTCAGCATAACCAGAAGTTTCCACACACACAACATAATCAAGGGGTCCAGAAAACCGCTCCACCGCCTCTCTTTTTCATTGTTATCAAAAAACCATCGTCAACGGTTCTCTAAAAAAACAGGTTGATGGTGTCATAGAACTTAATAGGGAGGAATCAAGTGAAGTCGGGTTGTATGGGGTTGGCAACAATCAAAAGCATACTAGGGTTGGTGTTTTTTATTTTTGTATATTTTTTTAATTTTAGATTATGTTTATGTTTAGTTTGGGGTTTGTTTTTTTGTTTGTGTTTGGTTAGCACCATAGCCGGAGCCGGACCACCACCACAGCCGGACCACAAGTAACGACGGTGATTTTATCAGCTCCCGTATGATTTCGTGATCTCTCGCCGTAAAGTGCGAGTTATAATAAAACTGGTAAGTTCTTTTTATTTGATTTGTTTGAATGAGGATTTTTAATTAGGGTACTTTTTGTTGTTTTGTTGGGGTGTTTGGATGAACTTATTATTATCCCCGCTTATTAGCTTATTTGATTTTGACTATGGCTTAGGGTGGTTTCGTTGTTTTGTTAAGGGGTGTTTGTATGAATTTTATTTTCTCAGCTTATGAGCATATTTTGATTTTGCTTATGGCTTATTCAGGATATATGTGTGATTAGAATATTTTCATCGGCTAAGACAGGTGATTAAGAATAACATTGTTTACATGTGGGCTTTTGATTAAGCATCACTTTTGCAAACACACTGATGATATAGGGAGTCTTTAGATTTATCTTCATTTTACATGTTTTGATGTACAATGTTTTTCTGCTTTTGGCTTTTTGACTCACAATGGTAAATTTCAATCTGTTAACAGGGTGGTGAACATCGTATTCTAAACACCATACCTGCCGATCGTGTTAGTCAAGGTGATAGCATTTAATTATTTCATCATTTATAATTTTTTTCTGTCACACACATGCTCATTTATGTTGTGACACTCGGGTACCTACATAACATTGTAGATTAGGTAAAGTCACATAATAACATATTTTCTTTTACATTATCTGTTAGCCACGCAACTGATTAAAATCCGTTTCTTTTTTCTTTTGTTCGAGGTTTTCTTTTTTGTGCTAAAGCTCATGAAATTGATGGGTTACGACAACAGAAGTACGAGGGCAAGGTAAACTTAAAATTTACATATCGTCATGGTAAGTACCGTGTTAAATAATTTGCCTTCAAAATTACAGGTTGAAACAAGATAGTAAATGTATGTTACTTTTGGATAAAAGTTGTAGCTTTTGTTTTTTAAATTACTGGTTGTTTGATGTTGCACAAACACTGCCTTTTGTTGTAAATAGCTGGGTGATCACTTGGCTGTGAAAAGACTTTAAGAAAGGCTCACGGGATAAGACACAGCTGCAGCTCAGGAAAGGCTCATCTCTTTGAGGTTACAGTTGATCCAACCATATATTTCTGTAACAGGTTTGTCTCATCAAAGTCGCAATCTTTTCTGTGTTCCTCTGTCCTGCATTATAGAACTTCATATGTGCGGTTTCGCAAGATACACAAACACAAAAAAGGGCCACTTTCTACAACACTAAAAAGGGCCACTTTTTACGTAAAAAGAAACTACCTGTACAGGAAGTTAAAATGTTGAACAAACTCAGAAAGTTATATCTCTTAATTGTCAATTTTATTGATATCTTTTGTTGTTATTTTGTCTTTATTTCTTACTAGCTCCTCTGTTCACAGTTATGTAATTAAATGTTTTGGAATCATTTGTTAATGTTGCAAGTATAATTGTTTTACTACTGTATGAGTTATATCTTGGATGGGTATACCAAAGTATTTTGATTATATTTTGTTGTATAAACTGATCGATCGGGATTGTGCTTTCCTTTTTCCAGTGGCTTGGTTAAATTGAAGGGGGCGGAGTAGTAAATAGTTCGTTCACCATGACGTGTCAATAATCTTTATTTCCATGAAACTTCAACCTTGACTAATGCAAAGATGTCATCTTGCAAGGGTTATTTGAAATTCTCTCCTCGCTCGATTAAAGACCAAAAAGCCCCACCACAACGCGGGAAACAATGGCCCACCGCAACGCGGCGGATCGGCGCCCCTCTCGTTCCTATAAATATACAAAGTTCATCGAACAAAAGAATAAGGTGCCACTTCAAGTTAGTCGATTTGGAATTTTAGACTGAGATTTCCTATTTGCTAGGGTTTACTTCTAATGTTATGATCTTCTAATTTCGTAACCATTAATTGCTTGGTAATCATAAAAATGCTTACTAATTAAATAGTTCTTTCCTACCTAAAAATTAAATAGTTCTTAGTTAACATTTAACTTTGGTCAGCATTATCATACGATATTATAAATCATTAATAACTACTATTAATACAATATTTAAAATTAAGCATTATACATTTTAATGCTAAAAGTACAAGTGATTTAAAATAATTAGACATTTAATGCAATAAATAAGATATAATTAGACATGTACAAGTTTAGTACCTTCATGTACACACCACTTAGTCTTTTCAATTAAAGTTTAAAGTTAATGACTTAAAATTGAACTATTTACATTAAATACAATTAATTAAATAGTCAATAAATACAATTAATACACTTATTAAAACACCTCTTACATAAAAAATACAAATTATCAATCATATTTTACAACCAACTTAAACATAATTCCTGCATTAAATGTCACTAATACAAATAATATAGCATATTATACAAACTTTTAAGCCCGAACGGGCAATGGGCTCGAGCCCGAACGGGCACGGGTCAAACGGGCTCGAGCCCGAACGGACACAAGCTAAACGAAATTTTTGATATCTGTAAATTTATTGTCAAAAAAATATAATAAACTAAAATATGTTCACATATTGTCAGTGTTTTAAAAGGCGCGCCAAGGCGTCGCCAAGGCGCGAGGCGTGGCCTTGCCACCACGAAATGGACCTTGGTGGCTGACCCAGGCGTGGCTCAAAAAGGCGTGAAATAAGGCGAGAAAATGCGTGAAAAGATGCGCCTTTTGGTAAGGTGTGACGCCATTTTTGAAGCCAGTTTATTTTTTATTTATTTATTTATTTATTATTTTTTATTTTTTTTTTAAATATTTTGAACTAATATTTGGAATTTGGGATATTTGATATATGAGCCTGTAATTATATAATAAGTAGTAGTCTAAATGTCTAATAGTACTAGTAATATGATCTAAAATTATAAATACATAAATCTATAAATATTTTTTTGCCGCTTTAGTGACGCCTTATGAAACGCAAAGGCTTCGCCAAGGCGTGTAAGGCTTGAGGCGCGGCCATGCCGCCACATCAAGCCTTACGCCTTTTATAACATTGCATATTGTACAAACCAAGCAAACTACTAAACAAAAACATAAAATAAATAATAAATAAAATAATACAAACTAAGCAAAATTTCATCAAACTTTTTGCTAGTAAAAACTAATCAGTAAAACTATTGCCAAAAAACGTACAAATAAAATAAATTATTAACCGAAAAAATTAAATTACAGGGTGCCCGCAGCTGAATCGCGCGGTGACTCTGCTTAGTGTATAATGAGTAAGTTTCCTTTGGAGGAAATTTCAAGAATTAACTGAAAAGGGTTTTACGAACCATTGATTTATGGGTTAAAAAAAAAAAAAAAAAAAAAAAAAAAAAAAAAAAAAACATAGTGGGCAAACAAAATTTGCGCGACAGTTTTTTTGCTCATGTTATATAAGATTTTTACATGCAGTCATTTTTTGTTTCCCAGATTAAATATGGTTTTGACAAGTGTTTTTGGCTAGCAAAATGCTTTGCTTGCCGTCACATTTGCTCGCTGCAAATTATTTTCTAGACTACGGGTGTGTTGATAAGTGGATATAGCAAGCAAAACTCTTTGCTCTCCTTCTTATTTGCTCGCCCAATTTGCGATATGTGTGGATGTAGCAAGCAAAACTCTTGCTCTCCCTCCCATCTGCTTTCCCAATTTGTGATATGTGGCAAGCAAACTATTTGCTCCCCAGTCCCATTTGCTCTCTCCCTAGTCCCTCCCCAAGTGAAAAGAGAGAGAGATGAGAGTGATATTACTACACATTGTGACGAGCAAATCAAAGAGCCGAGCTAATCGGCATAAACATTTTACTACACATTGTGATGAGCAAATGGATGTGGCGAGAAAAACAATTTGCTCGTGATGTTCTTTTTTTTGGATAAAAAGTTGTGTCACGTATTAAAGTTTCGAGCAAATGTATTTGCTCGGAATGTAGAGATTTGTAATGTGGAAAAAAAAGTGTCAATTATGAATATTTGGTTTGGTAGGAGTAGAGTTTCGTGATTTCGTTTTTCCTTTGGCTATTTTTAGTTATGTACTAGGCACTCAAACTCTACGAAATGATCTAGATCTTTGTTAATCACCATTGTGATGTTTCATCAAGCACGGGAAAATCATAATCTATTTATTTTTTCCATCCAATATGCTTTCCTTCTGTTAGAAATCTGATATGTTCTTTCCAGAAATCAAGTTATGAAATGAAGAAGAACTATTCAACTAACAGGAAGCTCAAGATCAAGAATAGATATTCGAATTAGAAAAACAAGGATTTGTTATTGAAAGATGTAGTTTATTACAAGAGAAAGATTACAATTCATAGCTAAAGTGTAAATGAACATCTAGTAATGTGTTTATACAATGAAATGCGAAGAAAATAATTTGGGCGGGTAATTTTGTTATGTTATGTTATGTTATGTTTTGATGGTTATTTGACTTTGACTTTTGTTGACTTCCTTTAAATACACATCAATACTTTCCTCTTCAAATGTAGCTCGGCCACAAGCAGCTAAGCATTCAAATCAACCTGGGAAACCTTGCAGCCAGGTACAGAATTTAGTGGAGACCGGGAGGGGTTGTGGCCCCTCCTAAAATTATTAAGCACAAGTTCATTTTTAACTCTTACACATCGTGGCAGGGCTGGCAAATAAATTTGAAGGCCTTTGACAAAAATTAAAAAGAGGCGCCATCAAAACTTAAAAAACATAAAAATATGCATAAGAAAATGTTTATTTATAACAATTTCTTATAATGAGACCCCTTAATGACGTTTTATTTGTGGCAAATTAGGTTGTATTTAAACTAATGAAATTTACAAAAAAGATGCACTGCATTGTGGTGGTAAGCATTCTTAGTATGAGTGTTAAATGAAAATATAAATTGGGTGGTAAACATTATTAGTTAGGGGTGGCAATTCAGTTGGTGGGTGAAATATGTTACATGAGTTAAATAGGTTAAATGGGTTTCGGGTTGACCCATTTAATTTATTTTATATACAAAAGTTGGCACATTACATGAGTTAAATAGGTTAAACGGGTTTGCGGGTCGACCCATTTAACCCGTATAATAAAATATAATTAATTTTTAGTTTAAGAAAAAAAATTTAAACGGGTTGGCGGGTCAACCTACTTAAATAATTTCCAACCTGAACCTGACCTGTTTAATAAACGGGTTAGATGGGTCGACCCAAACCCGACCCGAAGTCTATTTAGACTCAACCCAAACCTTTTAATTTTTGTGTCAGTTTCAGGTCGGGTTTCGTGTCAGGTCAAAAATTACCACCCCGTATTAAATGAAAATATAAATTTGTCCTCCTTAAATAAATATGTTACAGTTTGCCCCTCCAACTAAACTTGTCAATCATCACCCTATAATTCGAGGAATTAGTGCATGCATCTCTTGTGTATGTTAAATACATAAAGTGGAACGTCAATTTCACATGTAACATACTTAGTGTTGTGTTGTTGTACTGTTTTTTTTGTTAAGATTGTCAATTCGATGCACGGATGAGTTTTTATGGTTTACAAAATTACCGTCCTTAGAACTAACAAGGTTGTAAGTCCGCGCGTTACCGCGGGGTGTCTAGAGTTGAAGCAATATATTTTTGGAATCAACATAAATGTATATATTTTTTTTTGGCTATTGTTGGTATAAACTTTGGATCCCAAAGTCAAACAATAACTCCATACTCCATAGCAGCAAGTTTGAAGTGAATGAACTGTTGCATACCAGAAATAGGTGTTACATTGCAACAATACTATATCACTTAAATAACTTACAAAATGTAGTATCTAGTACGATGCTTTATTTTGCCACACAAACGGCTATTTTTTTTCATCTGCATGCATATCTCTAAACAAACAACAAACAAAAACGATAATCGTAAAGTATTTAACTCTATCCCATACAAGTCATTATTTGTATTTTCTTAAACAATAATCGATAATCGTAAAGTATTTATCTCTAAACTTCATGTGCAACTGTTGCCGTTAATTTTACTTTTGTTACTTCGTACCCTTTTCTCATCTTCTCTTTAGCCCCATCCATTGTCCCTTGAATGTCCTTTTCGCCTTCTAAAATTTAGTACCAAGACACGGGCCGCTTTCACCCATCATGTTTCAGCAGCACAAAAGCAGTCAAATCCTTATCGCCTGGAAAAAAAATTGCCACACTCAATAACCTTACCAAGAATATTATATCAGTTAAATTTTGTAATCGAAGCCCATTTGGAGGCAACTTAGGATCACGACTTTTCAATCCAACTTTTTGTTTTCCTTTCATATTTCAATATAAAAATACAGTATCAAAATTGGTTTACAAACCTCAGCAAACAACTATGGTGTATTCTTTACTTGATTTTGATGATTCCACAGGAATTATAGAGGGCAAGGAAATGCAATAACAATCCAGTCAAGCTAGCCTTACTATGACACCACCTTCCTCTAAACTACTTGGCAAACTACAGACGCCCAATAAACAGTATTGGTATAAATCTATTCTTCTAATCCATTTAAAACTCTAGGCAGGGTTGCCTCATCTTCTTCTTAATCTCTATCATCTCAACCTTGTCACATTTATCATTTGTAATTCTATCTCTTCATCGTGTGGCGACAATTGATCGCAACATTCTATGCAATTCAATGAGCAACAAAATACAGCACTGTGTTTAATGAAATCATGATAAAGCAAGTTGCTTTTGAATGTTTCTACATGTACTTACTACTTCTTTCAGGAAAATGGCGTCAATAACACATATTTGGCAAACACCTATCTCTCGGATGCCAAGGTCCAATCTACCGTAAAGTTAAGTCCAACATAAGTTGAATGCCATGATATAGACCATAAGCTCCTATCATGGTCTTTATAGTAGTAGCTATTGCTGCATACTATTTAACCACAACATCCTTACTTAACAGTCAGATTGAATGCAATAAATCTTATAAAACCTCAAATTGTTGCAGTTAAATAACAGGGCAAAAAAAAAGTGCACTTACATGCATAGTATGCGTCTTTCCACTACTTGTAACACCATAAGCAAATATCGTCCTTGCATATTAACATTTCTCACATAAGCTCCAACAACTACTATTTTATTCAATCAAATTTTACAATGTATATAGTGCCTGAAGTATTAAACAATAAGCATAACATGTGAATTTAAAGTTTAAACTTAATCTAGCTTAACACACACCATTTATACCTTCTATAGCAGCTCTTATAACACGTCCAGCAGCCACATCGTACGCTTCCTGAGTTTTCGAAAACTCTCCAAAAACTTTATCTGTCATACAAAACATACAAATCTAATAAAAAAAAAACTTCCATACCCACTTCATTTCATTTCTCAAATAAATCACTATCAATAGAGTACCAAACAATCGTACTCAGTTTGAAACGAACAAAAAATATACAAAACAAAGCATTGGGATTTCAAAATCCAATTAAAATAATTAACAAATAAATAAAAAAAATCCATACCTTCTTACGCAGACAGCCGAGCTCATTGGACTTAAACTCGTTCCTAGCAGACCCTTGAAGTCTAAGCATCAACAACTCCCTTTTCAAATCAACATTTTGTTCCCTGACTTTGTAAAACTCAACACATTGTCAAAATCATCAACCGAAACACTTGAACTGTTCTCGGTCACATTAGTTTTCGATCAACCTCATCCTACAAACAAAAATTATTAAAAAAATTCAGAATGGGTCGGCTAAAATTGGGATCAGTCATCGATATATGTACGTGTGTGGTGAATGCATACCCTGTCATGTGATTCAACCCTCTTAAAAGGACCTACTCCCCCTTTTCCTATATTCTCTTATGCCACTTTGATTAGTCCCTTTTCAAATCGGCACTATAAAATAACCTGTTTCAACCTCTTACCTGAACTGATCATGTGTATAGCTAGGAAGTTTTGTTTTCTGTTTTATCCTAGTCAGTTCAAATGGGTCAAAACAAAAAAGATTAGCTAAATGTTGAACAGGTGGATTATTAGTGTCACCCGTTGACTAACCATCTAGTGTAGTTTATGGAAAACAATGGTGCCTGGACAATCAAGAAGCAGTTCCACATAACCATCTTATTATCTTTTAAAAACTTTCTATGAAGCTTTTAATTGAAAAAAAAATTAAAAGCTCATAAGCCAAAAGCTTTTTCCAATTTTCATATAACCTCATAAACCCGAACAATAAGCTAATCTAAACATTGCATACATTTTCTTTGGTCTAACAACAATTGAAGTTCAACTTGTGAATTTAAATTAATCATAACTTTGCCAATCTTCAAATAACCCCGGATAATAAGTTAATCCAAACACTGCCTACATTTTTATAGATCTAACACCAATCAGTAGAGCTCGAAGTTGAAAGATTGAATCATATACCTCAAGTTGTTGAGGCATGACTCGCAGATGTTTGGGAATTCAGAACACTCCCTACCATCAGCTTAAAAATACGTAGATACTCTATGTGGCATGAGTTCTGCAATGCAAGAATAAAGACTTGTTAAACATATGACAATAGCCGGATATGCTTAATGAAGTAAAAATATATATTAGTGCAAAGGTCAGGCATTTGGACAAATAAGCACAAAAAAATGTAAAAACACACAATGACAACCATGTGAAATAGATTTTTTGATTTTCAGACGAATAAGAAACTAAAACATTACCGGTGCGCTGTGATTCCTACTTCAAACGAATCAGACGCGTTCCTGCAACAATTTTTAAGTAAACGAATCAGGAAATTGATGGACTACTTAAGCTTTTTATCAAACATTTGGTGCATCTATAAAACTTACACCAAAGACCTATAAAAATCACAACAAAACCCAATTCTTACCATCTATTTGCAGGTTTTCTCCACCCATCATCTTTATTTTCTCCACCCATTATCTTTCCTTTTCTCAACTACAAAGCAATCGATAAAAACATCCATTGAAAGAACTACCTCTAAACCGTTTTGCCTGAACATAGGCCACAACAAACCATGTTCCTTAATCATTTGGAAACAACAAACCATATTCCTTTACAGCTTTTAAAAGGATATAAATTTAAAGTCAAATAATCAAAAAAAACATATAATGAGACTTACTATTGGTAACAACAAACCATATTCCTTTACAGTTTCAATCGTTTATATAAAAGCTGTAAAGGATATAAATTTAAAGTCAAATAATTAAAATTAATTAAAACTTTAAAAAAAAAAACATATAATGAGACTTACTCTTGGTGGCCGGAGTGAAGACGACGCGCAAGGCTCACCGGAAAACCCAAAGACACGCCGGCGAATTCATTTTTAACCGCACCCTCCACTCACCTTATCATTTTTTGTAGGGTTCATCGAATCTTTATTAATTTTCATATAAAAGATATCAAAAAGATGCAGTTTAACAAAAGTGTGTGTGCGCGCTTTTGAGTACTTTGGTGGAAGAAGATTCAGGAACAAATGGAGGGATGTGGGATTTATTAGAGAGGCGAGAAGCTTCTCTTGGCAGTGATCTATGGCGGTGTAATTGTATAATGGGATCATTACGGAGAAACGGGGTTGAACAGGGAAACCCGGAACACACGTACACCAATGAAATTTAGCCACACTATCTATTACCTAGGAGTGTGTGCTTTAGGCACATTTCTCGATAAAGCTGGACCAATAGAAAGCCTTATTAGTGTATAACGGGCTCCGTAAAAAATCACTATTGAACCCGTTATTTTTTGGGTTTTAGTATATATTGTAATGTAATGTAATGTAATTATCAAGTTAACGCATCACAATTAAATCTTTTATCCTTAGAACTAAGTCACTAACGATCAATTTTACCCCATCACGATTGATTTGTTTATAAAATATTGGACTTAATACGATGGTCCATGGGTTTAAAATTCATGGGCTAGCCTAAAGTACTATTAGAGCGAGTTTTCAATTTTTCTCATTACTTTCTCGGGAAAATATTAAGGTCAAGTTATTCGACTATAAACTATTGTCATTCGTTAAACATGAGAAGACATAGGCTTGTATACGCATAACCAGACAATAATTAAAAACACCAAAAACCTGTTTTGGTTAATCAAGTGTTCAAGTTCGTGCAAAATTAAAGCAACAATATCACACGTTTAATTATATCAAAAGCATTGAACCTAACCTTAATTAGGTTACGAGTCAAGCATCAGTCTCAATATAGCTTATCTTATTAGCAGGGTGTCAACATTAAGATTAAGGGGTGGGTAAGGTATCTAATCTTAATTGGTCCACTTTACTTAATGTTTAGTGGTTTAGATAGGAAGCCTTGGATGTTTGATTTGATTAATACCTATATCTCCCATAATAGATAAAATATTCTTTATGGCTTATGGGAGTAGATAAAAACAATATGTTCATTCTTAGATTACATACTTCAATTGAATTGATCGTTAATCACCTTAATCACATTATAAAATAATTCTCATCTCATGTGGCCATTAAACATGATAGTTGATACAATTTAATTTAAATTTAAATTTATATACTTGATAAATCTAGAAATTTTAAATTGGAAAACAACAAATATAGACATTTCAAATAAATTTTATAAATCATAAATTTTTAATTGTGAAACAACAGTATAGATGATAATTATCATCTTATGTAGACATTAAACATTAGAGCACTGGCGCAATAGCGAGCCATTCTCGCTAATGAGGATGAGCTCGCCAACTCTCTCATCAACACCCAAGCCAATGCACTAGCGTGCGTGAGATTGGAAATTTGCATATTTTTTCACTCCTAATCTCTACTTTTGATTTATACACTTGCATCAATGTTGTTAATAGACATGTTTGTAGATATACATTTAAATCAAGAGTATCATTTCTCATTTTTATATGGTTACATATATATCAATGACTGGGTTAGAAAGACAATAACTTTAAAAACTTTGACCACCAGGACAAATTTTGATCATTACATCATTTTAATTTAATAATTTACATAGAAAAATGATTGATAGGCCTAAATATGTGACAAATTTATGCCTAAATGGATGTAAAAGTTGTTTATTAATTTTTAAAACAGTGGGCCAATCTGTAATCACTAACATGATACTAACACACACGATTAAGAATATGTTTAAGCATACCAATTAGGCCAATCAATACTCATTTACATATTCTCAGACTTCGGGTATAAGCCCTAACAATAATAATTATCTAGTTGAAACACGCCCAATAGCTTAAAAAAATTTTAAAAAAATAAAAAATAAAATAAACATCGTTCTCTCCCGTAATGAAAATCCATCAAAACTAATAGTTTATGATATTTGTGGTTTATGGACAATTTTTGTGTCTATTCTTCCACCATTCACTTAGAAAAAAAATTTAAAAATGGTATTTGGCGGAAGTTTTGAGCAATAAAGTATGCAAACTTAACTCTATTATTATCCTCCCCGTCTTAATATTATTACTGTTTATATTTTCTTTTAAAATGTTTCAAATTGATTGTCTTCTACTAAATAAATAAGAAAATTTAATGTAGATTACTGTACAATATTTCCTTACTTGATATTATTATTACAAACTTAAAAAAACAAAAATTAATTAGTCAAATGTAAAATTGCCATTCTATAAAAAGTAAAAAGGAAATCAGTAAATGATTATGTTTTTCTTAAATAATATTTTTTGTCGGGGACAATTATTTTGAAATGAAGGAATAACAGTATTGCAAAAGAAAACAATTTTAATACCCATTTGGTTCAATTAAAAGATTCTTTATTTATGTCTAAACTAACATATCACTAATTTTGGATGTAAAAACCACAAATCTATAACATTTGACTTACCAAAGTCAAAGATTGACTACACTTATGGTACTTGAAACAGATATTCCTCACCCTAAATTATTGGACCCATCTCTAGTGATCCTTTCGCCATCTATGATTTTGTTTGATAGTTCCTTCGTATACCTTTTCCATCTTTAATGGAAAAAAGGGACATAAGTTGGACATGAATACACTGAACAAGTAAAGGCAAGATTCAATGTTCTTACCACCTACAAAATTTTGCCACATGCACTAACACTGTGTTCTCAAAAAAAAATTAGGAAGAAAGTGAAAGTGAAGTAAAGAAAAAGGAAGTAAAGAAAAGGAGAGGAAGTAAAGTGAACTTTCACCCAAAAGTGGGGTAAAAGTTTAAAAGGCAAAATCCATGCACTTTCACTCCATTCCTTTCACTTTCATTCTTAAAAAAAAAACTTGAGAACACGAGCCTTTTTACATTTCATCACTTTCACTTTCTTTCACCCCTTTTCATCAACTTGAGAACATAGTGTAAGTTCTCCATTTGGGTTAAATTGGTCCCGTTGGGTAGGGTCATGATATTTGGCTGTGATAATCCCGTGTGGAACTTTCCTAATGCTTCAATATAAAGTGATATAAATTTTGTGATCTTATTATGGAATTTGCCATAATCGATAATAACAAGGTTTTTGTGGCCCGCTTGTGGCGACGGATTCTATGTGCGCATTTACAGTTTAAAAACAATATTCTTATGTTACAAAATGGTTAGTGGGGAAACTTGAACACGACCGGTATTATAAACGGGTTGGATGAGTCAACTCAAACACTCAAAATTCGTTTATATTTGACTCAAACCCATTTACTGTTGTCGATTTCGAATTATGATTTGTGTCATTCTAAGAATTGTGAAATACCTATTGTTACAAACTATATAAGTTGTAAGGGTAAAATGCAAAAATGGTCTCTAAACTATCACGAAATCGCAAAAATGAGACCGAGACAAAAAGTCACGCAAAAAAGCTACTAACATTACGCAAATTTGCAAAAAAGCCACCGAGAGCGCTTTTTTGCTAACTTCCGTTAGTCAAGGGTATTATCGCCATTTTACTCGTTTCCCGTCTTTGACTACCCACACTTTACTTGAATAACCAAATTTGCAAATTTATAACTTAAGTTTTGGAGCAAAAAACACATGTGGCAGCCGAAGAGATTAACCTTTCCCTCCTTTTTGTGTAACTCGGTAACCTAAGCGATTGCATAGAGACTATTCAGTTCATCTTTATCCTGCTTATTTAAATACACCAAACCACACACACATTCCACCGAAACATACATAATCCCAACGATCAAAACAACCTACGATGGCAAACAATGGTAAAGGGAAGGGCATCTATATTGGTACCGAGGAAGAGGAATTTGACAAAGTTTTAAGAACTGATTATCTAAATAATTTACCTCTTGATTCATATGGCGCAGAACCAATTGATGATTATGGTTCTTATAGGCAGATTCCTAAAGAGTTGAAAACGCAGATTCTGACCTATCTTAGGAAACAAGATGGCTACTATGAAGCGGTTTTGAGTGATGAGGAGGAGGAGGAGAAGGAAGAGACTGTGGATACCGTTTTACCGAAGTTTGATGATTTGGCTAAGAGGATTTCCAGTCTTGAAGTTGTGTTTAAGTATCTGAAGGATAAGAAGGACAAAAAAGAAAAAGAATTGAAGAGCAGGAAGAAAAGGGGTGATGCGGAAGGTAGCGGTTCCAACTACTAAACTAGTGTGTTTAGATAACTTTTGGGTGATGTAATGGTTGTGAACTCGTATGATCAATGAAAGTTTCGATCTTTATGTTACTGTGTTTGTGTTTCAATTTTTGATCTTTATGTTTGTGTTTCAACATCCACAAAGTACAATGATACAACTTATGCAGAAACTATTAGATAGGGGTTGTTTGGCATGAGTGTATACATCACTCCCATTTAACATTTGTAGGTTGACTTTGGAGAGTCAAAAGCTATTGACTAGCACTAGTAAGAAGTTAATAGTCCTTTACCTACCACATATAATGAAGTAAATTATCCTACCAACTAGGATAGTAAAGTCTCCTGTCCAACTTTATCAAAAACATAGTTATGGCAGAATCTGTAACTCAAAAATTTAAGAGAAAGAAAATGAGTAGTAATAATACATAGGTAGAGGAAGTAAGTGGTTGTATAATTAGTCTTGGTATCAGAAGTGGGAACAAAACAGGAGGGGTGGTGCAAAGATAGAGGTGTTGGATGAAAGATGCTTCATCTGTTGTAGGGATGTTAAGTGTTGGAGGCATAGTGTTGTGATACTTGAACAGGCAGGTTGTGCAACGGCAGAGGAAGTAAGTTGTGGTGTCATTGGTCTGGGTATTACAAGTAGAAACATAAGTGCAGGGGGTGGTGTATATGCAACTCAATCAACTGAAGCAAAGAAGAAGAGTAAAAAGAAGCCAAGAAAGTTCATTAAAAACAACACCACAAACTAAATCACTATGGTTTTGGGCATGTCCAAACCACAAACTGAATCACTATGTTTAGTTTGTGTTTTAATGTTTCATTAATGTGAGTTTCTTGTTTATGTTTGTGATATCTATCAAATACAATAATGAAGTATAAACATATGTGAAGACATTATTCATACAAAATCTGGATCATGAGATCCATTACATTCATTAACCATCACTAATCTCAAAACAACCAACCCCTTCATGGATATTTCTTCTTCACAACAACCTCAATCTTCTTAAACATCTTGTCCTTGACTTGTCTGGCCATCATCAACAGTGCATTCGCTCTACGCTTATCAATTGTTTGTAGCCTCCTAAGCTTCTTTGTACTGCTCCTTGTAATTCTTGCACGTGAATAGTTTCAAAGTCTAACAATCACATCCCCCTTACGTTCGACCCTTTCAGTAATTTTTTTAGACTTGTTCTCCAAATCGTGTGCCTGCTGCAAGTCTTGAAGAATCTTTGTGTGGTAAGGGCCAAGCATTAGTTCAGTAAGCACATACGAGTTATAGAGAACCTTTAGATCAATATCACATTGAGAGTTGTTCATGGTTAAGGAAATAGGGAGATGTGTTTTGCAAGTGAGTGTTTTGAGAGATGCGTATTTAGTAGCCTTCACGTGTTTGCCTATAAAAGGGCTTATAAGATTGTCACGTACTGTGTAGTCTTCATGTGTTGGACAGTCAACTAGGTGTGGTCAACAGGTCAAACCTGAGAGAAAGTGCAAGATATATAATCCGTTGAAGTACAGGGTGTCACACCCCCAAAATCGGGTCCAGCGGAAGCATACGTGTAGCTGGGGTGTAACTCAATTGGTATTACAACACAAGTTCAAAAATGGCTTTCACTTCAATCATTTAGAATAAAATCGTTTAATCAAAACTATTGAATTTACATTGTTAAAAGTAGTGCGGAAGTAGGCCCTTAAAATAGTTTAAAACGGTCCCCATATAAATAATCAGAGTCTTCTATGACCATGCCATGCCCTACCAAAACCTCCTGTAGCGTGCCATAGGTTAAAACCTGAAAATACATGCTAAAGTGTCAACACGAGGTTGGTGAGTTCATAGAGTTTGTTTAACAAGTAAAGTATATAGAAAAATGATCACACAGCAAAGGCATCGTAAATCCACTCAGTTACAAGTCCCGCCATAAGAGACATGTAACCTGTGTGTTTACAACCCACTGCCAAATAGTTGCATGTTTAGTAGTCAAGTACACGTGGTCAATATAGTTTACAATAAGGGCACATAGTACAACATAAGTCAAGGCCGCTCCGAACAAGGGAGACTTGAAGTCACTCCGCCACCTAGGCAAAGAATTATTAGTCACTCCACCGACTTGGTGAAGAATTATTAGTCACTCCACCATGGCGAGAATTATTAAGGATGCTCTGAACAGGAGAGACTTTATAGTGTTGCTCCGAACAAAGGAGACTTAGCACGCTCCACCAATAAGGTGAGACTTTAGGGTTAAGAACGCTCCACCAATAAGGTGAGACTTTAGGTCATAGTACATACGGTACATTAAGTTCAAAAGTTCAAGTCGAGTTCAAGAGTTCAAAACAAGTTATAAGGTCAAATGAGCTCAAAGAGTCAAGTAGTAATTTATGTAAAAACGAGCATGTATTCTCCCCCAAAACGTTAACAAAACAATTTAAAAGAATAGGGGCTATGACTCACCTCGAAGCGATAGCTACGATGATAAAGTGGATACACAGAAATGAGGTTCGATCTCTAACCGCAACCTAATATGAATGATAGTGATCTACTTAGATCATGAAGGATGTAGAGAATATGCATGCACATGATACCTATACCACTCGTAACTTGGAAATAATTGTTATTGTCAAAGTAAAGTATTTTCCATACTTAGGAAAAATAAGTCCAACTAGAATAATAAAAACTTGTCGTAATATATCGTATATAAAAACGTTAGTGTTATATTCCTCGTTTTGAAAACCTTAAGATATCGTCTAGTAGTCGCATAAATAAACCTTGGGTCGTACGTATTTCGTAAGTTAAAAATAAACTCCTTGAATAAGAAATCTAGAAAATATCTCATTTAGTACGTAGTTATATTATTTTTCTAGTAGTGACTATATATACATATAGTTTTGACGATTTTAAAACATGTATAACTTGGTCGTTTTAAGCTCATTTTACTCGTTCTTTATATCCACGGATTCGTTTTAGTATATACTAATATATTTTCGATAGCTCGGTTCCTCTAGGTTACGTTTAACGCCTCTATTTGCCCGTCGAAAACTGTCAAACAGCATGCAGTTTTTCAGAAAATAGTTTTCGTCGTTAAATTCGGAAAATCATATCTCCTTCGTTATTAACTCGTTTTAATCCGTTCTTTCGCCAAAAGTTTCGTTTTTGAAAGTATTTTCTAAATCTTTGATCAAAAATTACCCATCATTCACTGATTTTCCCACGTTTCAAAAATAGGGACAGTAGGTCAATATGTAGTTTCAAAAACCATTTCTAGTGTTCCAATCTAGTTCCAACTTCAACCAAACCACTTTCAATCACCACAAATCTAGTCTAATCTTACCATACACCTTCTTAGGGTGTCATGGGTTCCTAAACATCATAAATCAAGTGGATCTAACAAGGATCTAACTATAATCCATTTCTAGAGTTTCAAAGTTATATATAAATATAAATGAGTGGTATAACTAACATATGCATGTAGATCTTGAATGGAAATCATATGACCATAAAATATAACATGAAGAAATTATGAAAAAGAGTTTGACAACTTACATAGAAAGATTATAGAGCTTGGATGAGTAAAACCAAAGAAACCTTGAGTTTTTATCACAAAACCCAAACAAGGACAACAAAAGGGACTAGATTAACACTTGATCTTGGAAAAATAATGGATTCTTGTTGTTCTTCTCTTCTTGGCCGATCACCACACCAAAGGAAAGAAAAGAGAGAGTTTTTGCTAGTTTAATTTGATGTGTAAATGAATAATGGTGTTGAAATAAGGCATATATTTATTTTAGAGGGACAAGATCCAATTTTTAAGGAGGATTGGGGGGGGGGGGGGGGGGGGGGGGCTGCATTTTCAAAGGGTAGGAAGAAAAATGTGAGATTTTGTGTATTATTGTGTTGATATTGCTAGATATTATTAGTTTTAGGTGATACCGGGTACCGAGTTAACTAAAAATAAATTGTAACGAGATAAAATAAAATATAATGAAGTTGTAAAAATTGTAAAATAATATTCCTGATGAGAATCGGAAGTTAAAATAATGATCGGGTTGAAATATCGCAAACCGACGGAGTTAAAAGCTCCGACCGGAAAACGTAACAGTTGATTTGAAAAGACCGGGTAAATTAATAATATAATTTTTATATTATTATTTTGAGTATAAAAATGTGTTAGGACCATAGTTAGGATTGTCGGATCAATTATTCAAAATAATAGCTCATAAGATAACGTTTATTAGGTAGATAATCGTACGTATATAGAAATGATGCATCTCACGCATAAATGGCAAATTTTCTCCGGAGGTGAATAGTGTTTTATGAATAGTAAAATTTTTGAACGCTTCTCAGAATCACAAACTGACTCCGAAAAAGATGAATAGTAAAATGATGAATAGTAACCGATGAATAGTAAATGTTGAAAGTTCAAGAAAAGACCAGATTTTACGAGTTGTGACACAGGGAAATCCACGGGTCGTTAAGTCCCAACGAGATTGAAATTGTGTTTTTGGAAACGTTTATTGGAATCAGTGATTAGGGAATGGTAGAAGATAAAGATTTGGATTGATTTGCACTACTGATTGCTTGGTATTAAGACAAATAAACAGTATAAATAATTACAGGATTACAGATTTAAACAAACGTAAACAAATTAAAAATCGGAAATGTTTACAGACAGAGAAAAAGGTGAGTTTTGCACCAATTAAAACTACAGGGGGTGAAAATGAAACTTTTATAAACTTAATATTAAAAGAAAATTATTTTTTTGATTATTTTATTATTTATTATTAATTAAAAACTAATTTAATATTTAATAAAAACTTATTTATAACTAATTCAAATTTAAGAAAGCCCACCTAGCCAGCTTATTGGAAATTATTTTTTTGCTTATTGGCTTATTGGAAAGCCTACCTAAGGTGGAATGGGACAAACTAGATGACCAAAAATGGCTTATTGGAAATTATTTTTTTGCTTATTGGCTTATTGGAAATTATACTGAGAGTGTAAGATCCAAACTTCACAAGCCATTTGTGGATCCAAACTTCACAAGCCTTACACTGATTACTCAGTATAAAAGGTGGAATGGGACAAACTAGATGACCAAAAATAAGCAACCAAATAAGCAGTTTGGTGGAAAACAAGAACATGCACAACAACTAGGCCAGAAGGGCTTCTAAAAGAACCAAATAACACAAGCTAATTCTAACTAGTGAAGATTATGCAAGCTTGTGAAAAAGGGTATTAAGCCTGTGCACAGGGCAAATTTTCTAAAAAGTACTAAAAGAAAAGCAACAATTAAGCAGTTTAACTAACTTAATAAAATTAACTAAAAATATCCTAATAAAAATGAGCAGCAAAATATTATTATCCTAAAAGCACAAGTCCTGAAACCTAGTATTAAGACCTAGGGAAAATTAATTAGTTTAATCAAAAACTTTCTAACTACAATTTTGACTTTTTAAGATAAAAGACTAAGTTGACTTTGATGAACTTTGAGCCTAATCTATTGATTGATTATGTTATATTAGGCTATATTGATACTAATTGAAGCTAAATATAATGCTTATGTACTAATATCCAAGATCATGAATCCGAAAACCTTCACAGTGAAACTGCGGTAATCATTTAAGATGAGTTTGACTTTTTAATGAATAACCATTAGTATTTTTTACTTATATGATCTAATACAACCTAATGAAACATGCAGCAACCAAATAGAACCATATGAACTCACAAGAGCTCAGTCAAATACAATAATCCAAACACACCCTTAGAAACTAACTTCTATGATTTGTGAAGCAATAGACTGAATCAAACCACAAATTCACTTAACAAGCTCATATAATGATACAACAAGCTATAATAAGTTCAAAATCACAGGTTTAATCCACAAAATACCAAATGATCATATTATGCAAATATTGACAGTTAAATCAAAAGTCATGAGCAACTAAGAGATATATGTCTAAGATGAATTAAACAAACTACCAAGTACCTAAATACACTATATAAGCACAGATAACTTAAATATAAGCAACATTTAGCAATTCTACAGTAAAGCACAAAGATTATAGAAAATGCTTACAAAGTGTGCCCAGCTGAGAAACACAGAACCAAGGACCAAGAACAATTCCTATAGCTTCCCAAGAAGCACTATAACCCAAGCCATCCAGAATCAACCATTCTTCTTGCTTGAATCTTCTTCACAACTGATTTTTTATTTTTCACTTATTTTTTTGTATTTTTTAAGTATATTTTTTTCAAAGTAGAACTTGTTGAAACATTGAGATGAGCTTATAAAAGCTTAACAATGAGCTTAAGTGAGCTTTTAGAACAGTAAATACCAACTTTTAACAAGATTGAAACTATATGAAGATTTCACAAGAACATTGCATAAACTGAATTAGACAAGGAAACTGAAATTAATGATTGAGATAATTCTTAAATACACTGAAAACTTGAGATTACACTTTAAGACTAAGTTTTATATCATGAAAATGAAATTACATAAAAAACGACATAGGAAATTAACTAAAATTCTACTACTCGTCTTCTTTGCTTGTTCTTCCTTTTATAGAGACAACTTGGGTCTTTTGGGTCCCTCTGAGCAAATCCCATCACAAATTAGGGCCCTTGGATGACCACTTTTTAATCTTGACCGTTGGTGAGTTTTGACGCCAAATCTTTATTCTGCAATTGGGGTCTGATATAGTGCAAGGGGGGTGGCATTAATTGTAGTTGTTTTGTTAGGTGGGTAGTGGGTTTGGGCGGTGGAGATGGTGGGAAAGGTGAGGTGATGGTTGCAGACAAGTGGGGAAGAAGGTGGGGGAGGGAAAGGGTGAGTTGTTTGACTGTGGTCAAACCGGGGTGGGTTTTATTATAAAAACGGGGGTAATGGGTTTGGTTATGTTGGGCTGGGGAAATGGTTGGGCCAAAGGGTTAAGTGGGATGGGGTATTGTTTATTTTTGGGTTGGATTTGTTTTGGGTTAATAAAGAGTGGTCCGTTTGGTTTAGATTTATTCACAAGGACCATTTATGTAAATTCTGCAAAGTTGAGGGGCCTGAAATGTAAACTTGTCCAAAGTATTCCAAGGGTGATTCCTGCCAAGTGTGAATAGTACAAGGACCTCATTTGATTTTTCCTTTTTTGAAATTCCTAAGGACCATTTTTGACAATCTTGCAAAGTTCAGGGACCAATTTTGCAAACTTTTGAAACTTTTTACCCAAGGACCATTTTTGATAACTTTTAATTTTCCAATGACCTTTGTTGACTTTTCTTACAAAATAAATGCCTGGGACTGATTTTGACAAGTTTTAAAAGTTGAGGGACTGATACTGCCAATTATGCAAACTTTGTTCATTTTTCATCTGTTTTCAATCATTTTGCATCTGAAACATATAAAACACAATCCTGGGATATTTTCTATATTTTGATGCATTTCTGAGTGTTTTTTAATGTTTTTGCAGTTCATATAAGACAAAAATGATGAGTATTTACACACTCATCATTGGACAAAAAAAATACTTATATGACAGTTGACTTTATGCATTTCAACATTTGCAATTTGACTTTTGAAAGTCTAAATGCTATAGGTGCAAACATAATGTTCTTGCAGTTTGATTTTTGTAAAGTCCAAATGCAATGGGTACAAGGGAATGAGTGTCTAGATCACTCCCATTTAACATTTGCAAGTTTGACTTTTGAAAGTCCAAATGCAATGGGTACAAACATAGAATACAAACATAGTTCAAAACATTGTTCTAAAGACAATAAATTTAAACAAATAGTACTAATATAGAATCCAACAGACAATAAAGTGAAACATATTGTTCAAAGATCAGTGGGTAACACATTAAGAACTAGGAATTGCATGCTCATCATCTGACTTCTTCTTTTTAGTTGGACTGTCAACATGAGGTCTGTGATTGGGTGGTATTATTACTATTGTAGACTCAATTCTTGTCCAGTAATTGCGGCTAGAACATCCATTGATCTTGAATGAGTACAACTCCTCAGGTATACCAACTCCTCTTCCATCCTCATTTTTGTAAGTAGCATGAACCCACTCTTCAGGTATACCAACTCCTCTTCCATCCTCATTTTTGTAGTTTATTACAGCCACAACATGTTTACATGGTATTCCAGTCAGCTCCCACTTCCTACAACCACACTCCTTCCTGTCCATGTTAACAACACACTGGTCCTTGTTAGGCACAAACACTTTATATAAATAACCTTCAATCCACTCAACAACGCAATCAGTAGCTTCTTTTTTATTTCATCAAACATGGCTTTCACAGCTAGGAGTAACTTGTCCAACATTATTTTATGTTATTTGCTGAACTACCACAATCCTCTTCATCAAGTACTCTCTGATATATTCAAGACAACTGATGATGCTTCTATCTCTGACATCATTTAGCTGGCTATTGAAAACCTCACATATATTGTTTATGAGTAGTCCACATTGGGCTTTGCCTGTTAAACAAAAGACACATTATATATTACTATATGATCAATTAACAGTATGCTTTTGTCCATTGAAACTTAATGAATTACCTGAAAAATATGATCTGCTCCATTGTTCAGCTGGAATCTTCATCAACCAATTATAAGCAGCAGAATTAGAATACTTGAGATGATCCATCTCTTTGTTGAATTCAACAACAGTAGTGGCTTTAGCTGCCTTCCAAAGCATGTCCTTGTAAACACCTCCTTTAAAATGTGACTTCATATCCTCATGAATATGCTTAACACATAACCTATGTTCAGCATTTGGAAACACACTAGCAACGGCTTGTATCAATCTCTGTGAACAGTTAAGGTTATGGATGGTGTTAAATCTTTACACGTTCTCATTGTGCATAAAACACATGATTCATTATAGAACAAAAATGTGCACCTTTTGCCTATCAGAAATGAAAGTGAACTTGCAGTTGGTTTCTATACCAAGATCCTCTCCTAGTAGTTTCAAAAACCAACACCAAGTTGCCTTATTTGGTGCATCAACTACAGCATATGCTAGTTGATAAATCCCATTGGTTGCATCAATCCCAACCGCTGTTAGTAATTGACATGGAAAAGGACCTGATATGCATAATCCATCTAATCCTAAGAATTCTCTGCCACAAGTTTTGAAACCTTGTTTCATAGCTCCCAAATACACATAAACCATTTTAAAAGTTCTTGTTGCACTATCTGGATTTGGTTATAGCTGTACATCAATCCTAACAGTAGTTCCTGGATTTTGATTAACCAACTCTTGGGTATACTCTCTAAGCAGTGCATAATGTTTCGTAAAAACAGGTATACCTGATTGAAGTTGATGAGGCGAAAAATGATCCGTTTTTAGGGGGTCATTTAAGCCCGAATCCGACTTTATTTGATCAAATATTGCCCTAAATCGTTTCTTTTGTGATTTTAGGTACTTGGAGAGTGAATTCTGGAAAAGGAGCTGTTTCGGACGTTTTTGGAGCCTAAAAGTGAAGAAAACGGCAAAGTCTCAAATTTCAAGCTGGGAACAGTACCTGAAGGCGTCAAGAGTTGTTCTTGACGGCGTCAAAGTCCCAAGAATAAAATACCGTGGTTGATGACGGCGTCACATAGGCCGTCATAAGTAGATCAAGGCCGTCCGAGGAAGTATTTGGCGGCGAGATGACGGCGTCACACCCTTGTTCTTGACGCCGTCACCCTTGTTTTCCTATATACAGTTTTCTAGTTTTTCACATTAGAAAAGAGAAGTTTTGGAGAAACCCTAATGACGAATTTGGTGCAACTTTTACAGGTTTTTCAAGGGTTCCAAACCCTTGATACCTTGCATTGTAATTGAGATAAGTGTTCTTCTAATTCAATCAATATGTCTATGTGTTGGTTGTCTATATCTTGTTCTTGTCTCAATTCCATTATGCTAGGCTAGATCTCTTTTGTGTTTGCTTAGATCTAATGAAACCTAGATATTGATTATGTGTTGATTACTTGTTTATTCTTGTCTTGGATGAATGATTTTATATGTTAGGCTTAAGAAAACTGGCAGATCTCCAAATGGTAACATGCTTGAACGTCTTAAGAAACATGAACCGAGGCGTACTAGGTCTTTATTGGTTGTATTTAATGCATGAGCCACTGTTTACAATCCCTATAGTTATGCTGGGTCATGGTGTAGAAGGAGATAAGAGCTCATAGAATTGGGGAGTTATGTATGCCACCCCATGAATGGTATTAAGGAATACAATCCGTCATCCATACAATTATAACAAGTAATTAATGTGTAAAAGATATCTAGAGAGTAGTGAAGTCTAAGTAAACACATTTTCTCCAATTACTGCTCACAACCTTAGTATAAATTAGTTTAATTTCATCTTTATTATTTTATTTTGATTGCATCTTAGTTTTGGGTTAGTTGAATAGCAACTAATTCCGCCCTAATCCTTCAAAACCCGAGATTTTACTTGCTTTCATAAAAAATATAAAAACACAAAAATAATCATCCCTCACCTTTAGAACTAGTAATTAGGCTTTCTAATCCTAGCGACACTATTCCTAAGCTGAACGATCAATCCCCCGGTACTTGTCACTATACTATACTACAACGATCAGGTACACTGCCTGGTGGGGGTTGTAAGCTTCTCGAGATCCCTCGAGAGGTAAAGCCTGTTGCGATTCCCACGCATCAAGTTTTTGGCGCCGTTGCCGGGGAATAGTTATTGTCTAGGTTAGAATTTCTTTTTATTAGGTCTACTTGCTAGATTCCTTTCTAGTAAGATTTTATTTTTATTTTTAGGTCTTCTTTAGTCTATCTTATTTCTTTGTGCCTTTGTTCGTAACTCTTTACCATCCGACATCATGGAAGGTGGTAACATCTTTGAACCCGTCATCCCACCACAACAAAACCCACCACTAGAACCCCTTAGGCCCCGAACCTTAGGAGAGTACTCCCGACCTAGCCACCAAGGCTACCGAAACACCATTGAGCTCACCAGAGCCAATGTGATCCCCTTGCGATCCGACACCATCCGGTTGGTGCAAAGCGGATGTGCATTCCATGGACTTCGTTCCGAAGATCCAAACCAACATCTTAAGGACTTTCTCAAAATCGTAGATTCCATAGACCTAGGTGTTGAAACTAGAGAGACCACCCGTTTACGCCTATTCCAATTCTCTCTATGGAATCAAGCTAGTCAATGGCTTGAGCGTTTACCCGCGGGATCCATCACCACATGGGATGATCTCACCACTCATTTCCTTGCTCAATTTTTCCCACCGGGGAGAACTACGAAGCTTAGAAATGACATTTTGATGTTCCAACAACGTCAAAATGAAACCTTTTATGAAGCATGGATTCGATATAAAGACCTACTCCGAAAAGTTCCTCATCACGGGATCGAACCATGGCTTCAGATCCAAATCTTTTACGATAAGGTTGACTATCAAACAAGGAAAGCCATTGATTACGCAGCCAAGGGTAGGCTAGATAGACTTAGCGTTGACGAGTGCTGGAAAGTTCTTGAGGAGTTGGCACAGTACGACGAAGAAGGATGGGAGGACCCGATGCTCCCAAGCAAGGTAAAACTTGATTACGCATGTGCCACCCAAGAACAATTGTTAGGAAGCATCGAGAAGCAGGTAAAAGAATTAATGAGTATTGAGAAACTTGCTGTTGAACCCGTGTGGAATCATAATCTACGTAGGAATACGGTTATCAGCCAAAATTTTCCTGAACGCTCACGACAAGAGGAATTCGAAGGGATAATGGTAACCTTCATGGATAATCAGGAAAAACAAATCCAGCACCTAGAGGCACGCATGGAAAGCACTCATAAAGCTTTTATGAATTTCACAGACCAATTCATATCAAGGGTCAAAGAAAAGATCAAAGAAAATTCCATACCTAAAAAAATCGAAAAAGTCTTCGAGGTGTCAACCCCTTTGGTGTTTGACCAAGAGGATAGCGGGAAATTTTCCTCAAATGCTTTACCATTAACTACCCCCCGTTCTCATGAACACCCTCATGCAGAGAAATGTTCGCAAATCCATAACATTTTCGTTGGATGTTTGCGAACTACATTCCCGATCTCATCCAAAAAACGTTCCTTCGGTTTTAAACCCAGTGTAAAGAGGTCGCACCTCGAAAACACCACTGATTTGAAACCCCCTATGGAACAACATCTTTCTTCTCACACCAATGACCCGTGCATAGGGATCAATTTAGCCAAAACGTCACCCGGCCCCCTCTACAACCTTACCTCTTTCCGTGACAGTAATGAGACGTTCGACCCTGGTGGACCTCGTTAACGGAATAGCTACTCATGGGTTTTACTAATGTTTAGTTATTCACGCAAAGAGCAGGGACTGAACATGAAACTACTCCAAACCTTACCTTACACGGGCATCTGACGGCGTCAGATTTAACTCTTGACGTCGTCAGCTCGATGGATCAGCAATATTAACCCAAAACCAATCACTTTCAACCCATACCCCACAAATCTCAGCCAAGGTGCTGCTGCTACTCCGATTCTCCACCTCCCAATTCGACGTCTTCCGCATCCAATCTCCACTTTGTAAGTAAGTTTTCTTCATCCTTTTTCGATCAATTACCCTTAGGACCCGTCAATTTGGGAAACCCCTTTCGCCCGAAACCCCACTCTTGACCCACTATTAGCAAATCGTAATGCCATCCAATTGGTGATTTGTAATCATGGGGTTACCATTTGATGATGTTGTCTCACCCAAATCATGCATTAAATTAGAAAAAAACCCATCATGCCTCGGATTCTTTGACCCCCCACCCCTGGTTCCTGATTAAAGGAGCGTTTGGGTAATGGGTTAAGAGTTTGAAAATTGATTTTTTCCCTCGCATTTGCATGGTTCTGATTCTGATCCATCTGACGGCGTCAGGATTACTCTTGACGGCGTCAGATGTGTCTGACTGCATAAAGTTCATCAAAAAAATTCGCATTTTAATCGTTTCCGTTCACTCCACCTTTTTCCAGGAAAATGAGCAAAAGATCTCGTCAACATAAGGGCAGTTCATCTATATCTCAAGGGGTCAATTATGGAGAATTAGTCCATAGTTGGGGCGAGTTTGGCGATGTTGGTACTAGCACCAAGTATGCGGAGTTGTGTAACCACCATATTGATGCTGGGGCTGTGGTTGACTGGGATTTTCTGAGAGCCAGTGGGTTGGAGGCTGCATTTTTAGGGAGGATCCGCACAGATGGGTTTGCGGGTCCGCAGTGGGAGAGGTTGTTTAGGCTTAGAGAGACAGTATATAGTGAGTTAGTGAGGGAGTTCTTTGCAACCTTCCGTTTTGATCAGGCTGAGGCTAGGGTTGATATGGGGGGCACCACTGTGTATTTTAGGCTAGGGGGAGAGTTGAGGTCATGTTCAGTGGCTGAGTTTGGTTGGAGGCTTGGGTTATATACTAGTGAGGAGGTTGATGGGACTTTTCTGCTGAGGTTGTTACATGGAGAGACTCAGAGGAGTGAGATGAGGTGTATCACTTTTTGGCCGACCATAGGGGATGGGGTTTACACCTCGACTACTGGGGCTGCATCGATCAGGGACCCCATTGTTAGGCTAGTTCACAGGTGCATCACATACAGCCTGTCTGCACGTCATGGCACTACTCACCGTATCACTGCTTCGGACCTGTTCTACTTGTACACCATCTTTTCTGCGGATGTCTACTGCAACATCCCGTTTTGGGTGGCCAGTTATTTGAGGACCAGTGTGGGTGAGAGGGATATTGACAAGGTGTACGGGGGGATGTTCGTGACCCGGTTGGCTCGTTCCTATGGTCTTCTTACTCCTCAGATCATGGGGTACTTGAGCGACTGCGGGAACTGCAGGATAGTGAGGGCGAAATCCCTTAGGCAGATGAGCATTGTGATGCAGATGGTGGATGGGTCCTACACCTGGTACGTGGCAGCAGGGCTTGATGGTGAGGATGATGATGATGATGATGAGGGTATGCCCCAACAGCATCAGTTTGCTGGGTATGAGGAGGGGACTGCTGACTACTACCGGCACATGAGCCGAGGAGATTGGCAGGCGCATCAGGGGGCTTGGATGGGTCAGGTGGATGCTTGGAGAACCACCACCGACCAGAGATTTGACTGGATGTATGAGCACACAGTCCGCCAGATGCAGCATCTTTCGACCCGTGATCACATCGAGCCCCATCTGCAGATTGACCCATTCCCTGGGCGCGAGCAGGACTATCCTCCCTATGGGTATACTGGGCACCTCCCACCTGGCTACGATTATCGCTTCGGTCCTTCCCCTCAGTGATTCATTTTGATATCTGTGGTTCTTGAACAATTTATTCTCGATTGTATGATTTGAAACATTTGGTCTTGTAATAGTTTAGGATTCAGTCTCTGTTGGCTTTGGACACTTTTTATTTTTTTCTTTTAACAAATATTATGCATGTTCGGCTTTTAATTTTATTGTTGGTTAATCTTGGCAACACAGGTTTTGTGTGATTTTAATTGTTTGTTTGTTATTTGCTTCCGTATGCATGTTTTGTTTTTATTGTTGGTTGATCATGTTTCTCAATTAAAATGTGGAAATACTTTACTTTGTTGTTTAGCCTAGTCTTAACTCCACCTAGAAGTATTTTTGCAAAAGATAAGTGTAAGGGGAAACCCCAAATATGTTTTTAAGAAACAAACCGATCATGATTCTCCACAATATTAAATGAGCATGTATATTCGTATTTGTTAGAGTCAAATGCTTGTATTGAGTCATAATGAAGTTTTGCAGGATTTTCCAGGAAGTAGAACCAAGTTTTTCCAGAAATTTTTCGGAAACTTAACATAAGAATTTCTGCAGGTCCATTCTGACGGCGTCAGAGTTTTACTCTTGACGGCGTCAGGAGTTAAAATCTGGAAATTTTACCGATTTTGTTTTTCTAACGGAGTCTTATGGTTTTTGTGAATTATTAAGTTTTATAATCTCCAGGAGATCTGCCAACTTCATTCCACAAGCATTATATCTTATCTTGTTTTCTAGGACTTAGTAACTTATACAGGATGCCGCCGATTTTACGGGAGGTTGTCTTGTCTATTTTTTCAGGATTCACAGGTTATGTTCGACAAGGAGATGATTTATATTCTGGACGGGAAGCTTTGATTGTTCATTTTCTTGGAGGAAGATTTAACCTGGCCAACCTATAATCCATACCGAGCGAATCAGGGGAGTATTTGATTTCATTCTCTTTACTTTTTCACTTTTACATTCTTTACTTGAACATTGGGGACAATGTTCATCTTAAGTGTATGGGGAGGGTAAAAAGATGATACCTTACATATGTACTTTCGCTTGAGTTTGTTTTGTTTAATAGTAGATGTGTAATAAAACTATGAGAAATACTTGTTAGTGCAATTTTAGCGCCAAATTTAAAATTTTTTACAACATTTAGGAGTGAAACTTTAGCCATAGCAAGCGTCTCATGGATAGGAGATTGTATGACTAGCACATAACCGTATATTCAAAAAAAATTTCCACCCAAAATTGTGAGGTTCGCCTTTAGATTTGATAGGAAAAGCATTTACTATTAGTGCTTATGAGTGTACCGGTAGCATTTAGATTCTAGAACTTGCGTTAGTGATGCATCCCGAGACCGTTAGTGAGACTACATTCGTGTGGTAGGATTTACTACATGATAAGAGGCATTAGGATCACCCTTGTGTTAAACCCGTATTATAATTACTTGACCATTTAAGTCATATTACTTGGCTAGTTAAGTCAACTAATTTTTCCCACACCCTTAGCGTTGTACTCATTTTTAGTACATGAAACCCCTAGTACACCCCTCCGAGCCTATCTTTTCGTTTCTAACTTTAAGTATCTTACTTAAAGGAAGAATTTGTTACACCCCACTTAAATGTACACCCAAATCGCCTTAGCCTTCCGTGTATGCGCTCATTTTTAGTGCATTATTGTTATTTGTTAAACCCTAAGTTAACTTTCTAATTGATTACATGGTTGCTAAGTCGAGTCATATCCTTGTACATATTGTTTTGGGACGATTGGGACTCATGGGTAAGTACTTATTTTATGGAGTAATGGGGAAGAACATCATTTATTACCCCCATATGTGCGTTAATCTTAAAAGTGCTTCAAGTGTTTTGATTTTCTTAATTCGAGTCATTAGATTAGTTTAATGTAAAGTATGTAAAGATTCAAGTGTAAGGGGAACTCTCATCCCCTATGATGTATTATTTTGGATGGTAGGGTAAGAGTGTATGCGAAAAAAAAAAAAAAAAAAAAAAAAAAAAAAAAAAAAAAAAAAACATACGGACTACCATCCCTTTTCATTCTATGTTCATTTTATGTTTTTGTTATTTTTCATTTATTAGCTTAAGTCAAGTCTAGTCTTGGCTTAGCAACGCCATATTGTACATGTAATTAACTAAGATTGTTAACTCGCCACCAGTAAAACTTCCTTTATCCAACAAAACCGTGTAATTCATATCCCTATACCTAACGTTACAACCCTTTAAAAGACCTCTTTGATAGTTTATCCTAGGTACTTACGCCATGTGGTGGAGGTTTGATCCTTTCCCAAGCCTATGGTAATCTATTTTGCTATGACAGGTAGTGAGAGATATCTTCCATTTCCATACTGTTATATTACTTTATTACACCCGAGAGATGTGAGTATCTAAACACTATTTGTGAGGTGCTTGTGTATGACCTCCGTGCTTGTCTATTGGTCTTTAGTGGAACGATTATTTGTTGTAATTACTTTTATATTAGTGTTAAATGACCCCTAACTTGTCTTTTGAGTAGAATAAAAGCGCATTTGCTTGAGGACAAGCAAATCTCAAGTGTAAGGGTATATGATGAGGCAAAAAATGATCCGTTTTTAGGGGGTCATTTAAGCCCGAATCCGACTTTATTTGATCAAATATTGCCCTAAATCGTTCCTTTTGTGATTTTAGGTACTTGGAGAGTGAATTCTGAAAAAGGAGCCATTTCGGACGTTTTTGGAGCCTAAAAGTGAAGAAAACGGCAAAGTCTCAAATTTCAAGCTGGGAACAGTACCTGAAGGCGTCAAGAGTTGTTCTTGACGGCGTCAAAGTCCCAAGAATAAAATACCGTGGTTGATGACGGCGTCACATAGGCCGTCATAAGTAGATCAAGGCCGTCCGAGGAAGTATTTGGCGGCGAGATGACGGCGTCACACCCTTGTTCTTGACGCCGTCACCCTTGTTTTCCTATATATAGTTTTCTAGTTTTTCACATTAGAAAAGAGAAGTTTTGGAGAAACCCTAATGACGAATTTGGTGCAACTTTTACAGGTTTTTCAAGGGTTCCAAACCCTTGATACCTTGCATTGTAATTGAGATAAGTGTTCTTCTAATTCAATCAATATGTCTATGTGTTGGTTGTCTATATCTTGTTCTTGTCTCAATTCCATTATACTAGGCTAGATCTCTTTTGTGTTTACTTAGATCTAATGAAACCTAGATATTGATTATGTGTTGATTACTTGTTTATTCTTGTCTTGGATGAATGATTTTATATGTTAGGCTTAAGAAAACTGGCAGATCTCCAAATGGTAACATGCTTGAACGTCTTAAGAAACATGAACCGAGGCGTACTAGGTCTTTATTGGTTGTATTTAATGCATGAGCCACTGTTTACAATCCCTATAGTTGTGCTGGGTCATGGTGTAGGAGGAGATAAGAGCTCATAGAATTGGGAAGTTATGTATGCCACCCCATGAATGGTATTAAGGAATACAATCCGTCATCCATACAATTATAACAAGTAATTAACGTGTAAAAGATATCTAGGGAGTAGTGAAGTCTAAGTAAACACATTTTCTCCAATTACTGCTCACAACCTTAGTATAAATTAGTTTAATTTCATCTTTATTATTTTATTTTGATTGCATCTTAGTTTTGGGTTAGTTGAATAGCAACTAATTCCGCCCTAATCCTTCAAAACCCGAGATTTTACTTGCTTTCATAAAAAATATAAAAACACAAAAATAATCATCCCTCACCTTTAGAACTAGTAATTAGGCTTTCTAATCCTAGCGACACTATTCCTAAGCTGAACGATCAATCCCCCGGTACTTGTCACTATACTATACTACAATGATCAGGTACACTGCCTGGTGGGGGTTGTAAGCTTCTCGAGATCCCTCGAGAGGTAAAGCCTGTTGCGATTCCCACGCATCAGAAGTTCAGAGTCTTTATTGCATAACAAATCATACTTACTTACAGGAACATCTTCAATTAGCTCATCATCAGCATCAATCACTTCATCATCATTTGGATTATAATCCAAATCCTCTGAATCATTCCCGCCACTCTTTCCTTCTGTTTCATTATCCACCTCTACTACTTTCACATTTCTCATATGACCACCTACAATTGTAAGTCCATAACATTAACAACAAATACACCTTTTAATAAATAAAAAAAAAAAACAAAAAAACAAAACCCCCTGTTCAAGTAAATAGGAAAATGCACTATGTCTTACCGTATCGTTCAAAGGCATGGACGATCAAAGTAATCTAACCGGAACTATATGTTAATTAGAATTGTATCCGAAATAGGTGTTCGGCTTAATTTGGTACAGAGTTGGCGGCAATAAACTACGTGAATGAGGATGGAAGAGGGTTGTATCTGAAGTTAAAGGGGTATATTAGTCATTTCATGCGATAATACCCTTGACTAATAGGAAAACTAACGGAAGTTAGCAAAAAAGCGCTCTCGGTGGCTTTTTTGCAAATTTGCGTAACGTTAGTGGCTTTTTTGCTTAACTTTTTCTCTCGGTCCTATTTTTGTGATTTCGTGATAGTTTAGGAACCATTTTTGCATTTTACCCGAGTTGTAAATATCCTATTTAAACAAAGATATAAAGCATTAGAAGAAAAAAATGTGACCAAACTTTTAGCAAAGATATGAAAAGACTACTTTGTTCTTTTTTACTATTCAT
This sequence comes from Artemisia argyi, assembly GCA_030686995.1. Taxonomy (NCBI): domain Eukaryota; kingdom Viridiplantae; phylum Streptophyta; class Magnoliopsida; order Asterales; family Asteraceae; genus Artemisia; species Artemisia argyi. The sequence goes on from CM060695.1 coordinate 56,662,738, forward strand.
TCAAGAATTTTTGCAAATTCATATTAGGAGATAATAATCTTTACTATATATAAAGAAAAAACAACTTTTTTAAAACTTAAATATGAGAAAAGTGATTTGACAAAATACTCCTATAAACCGTACCTTTAAATTAGAGGTATTAAATTTGAAATATTTGTTTGATTTGACGCCAGATAAAGGTTGTCTTAGTTATTAACTTGAATCTTTGATTAAACGAGGATTTCAATTCGTGCGTTCCCACGGAGTATTTGTATACGATAATATTTTAAGTGTTGGAAGACCAAATTCAACACCATTTAACGCTTCTTAGAAGTGTACCAGTTGTAAACAAAATACTGAATTTCTTTATCCATTGAGAATAAACAAATTATGAATGAAGTTCTAATAGAAGATCTAAAAAGCAAAAGAGCAAGCAATTATTATTAGATTATTGAAATACTTTTTTTTTAAATAAGATACATACAAAGTTACACAAACTCATTTTTTCCATTCATAAGGTCTAAGTTCTTGCGATCGTGACCCCTTGGAGCTTTCTGTCTCGATGAAGTTGAGACCAAGGTTTGGGATAGCTAATGCGGAGATTGCGAACCTTCACACGAAGTTTTACAATCCTCCTAGGCAATGTATCTAATCGCTATAATGTAGTATAGGTAAGTCTCGGGGGATTGATCTTTTATAAGAGAATAGTGTCGTTAGGTCAAAATATATGTCGAGATAGGTCTAGAGGTGAGGGATGATTCTTTTTGTATTTTTATATTTTTTAGAAAGCATGTAAAAATCTCGGGTTTTTAAAGAGTTGGCTGAATTAGTTACTAGCTAACTAACCCAAAACTACAATTAAACTAATAACAAGAAAAGTAAATTGGTGACTTCTTATGATAGGGAAAAGCATGTTCACTTAGATATCCTTATTCCCTAATTATCTCCTACTGATTTGTTGAATTGTCACGTCTTTGTTTTAATTGAAGCATTGTATTCCTTAATATTGGTCGTGGGGAGGTGCCTAAGTCCCTAACTCTATGAACATTAGTCTCCCCTACAACCCTTAAAGTCTATTAAGTTTTTTAGGATCTACAAGCCGCAATTCACGCAATAAATAAAACGAGAAAACCCAATAGTGCACTCTATGGTTGCGTTTGATAAGACGTTCAAGCTAATACATATAAGAAATTAGCCAGTTTTCTTATCCTAACACGAGGCAATCAATTAAACAAGAGACGACAAATCAATATTCAATAACTAGGTTTCATTAGATCTAAGCAAACACTAATTAACTTAAGCTAGCATGTTAAAGTAAAGAAACGATAAACAAGTAATTACATAACACATAGACATATTGAATGATTAAAATGATAATTTATCTTCAATGAAACATGTGTTTGGAGGGCTGTCTGAGAAAATCGTTCTTAAAACCCTACTCCAAGATGTTACACCAATTATGAAAAATATGCGAAAGTATATATAAGTTTACACTTGTGACGGTGTCACCTTATAGGTTGTAATGCCGTCAGCTCGCCGTCATTAGGGTTTCGTCTTGTGCAAGTTGACGTTGTGATGGCATCACTTAGGATGTCTGACGCTGTCATGAATGTCTTGACGTCATCCCTTGGTAAATCATCTGGGCCGTCTCTTCTTAAACTTTGTACGTGACTTTGGTCTTCAAATACATCTGACACCATCAGATTATAGAGTCATCAATTCTTCTGGGGCATCACTTGTTAATTTTCCACCAGGATTCCATCTTTAGTAACAAGTGACGGCGTCACTTGGTAAAGTGTGACGCCGTCAAGGTCCCTTTCCCGACAGATTTGAGACTTGATCATTTTCTTCTCTTTTCTTGTCGTTTTAAGCCCAAAGCATGCCATTTTCCATATTTTCCGTCCCAAGTACCTAAAATGCAAAATGAAACAATGTAGGGCAATATTTGATCATATAAATAAGATTTTGGACTTAACTGACTCCTTAAAAAGGTACTAAATAATTCCTTATTAATTGCGTTAGTGATAAAGCCCCCGGCCCCGATGGTTTCTCTTTCACCTTTGTGAAGAAATATTCGGACATCATCAAGTTAGATATATTCAAGAATACATTTTTGAATCTGATAAGATGCCAACGGGATCAAATTCTTCTTTCTTCACCCTCATCCAAAGGTTAGAAACCCAATATTCATTAAAAATTTCTTTCCCATCTCGTTTATTTGCATCCACTATAAAATCATTACTAAAATTCTAGAAAATCGGCTCTATAAAGTGATTGACAAGATTGTTAGCAATGAACAATCTGCATTTATCTCGGGTCGCCAAATTATTGATGGTCCGCTTATTCTTAGCGAGATTATTGATTGGTGCAAAAAAAAAGTTGTTAATTTTCAAAGTCGATTAGAGAAAGCTTTTGATTCTATTAGTTGGAAATACCTGGATTTTGTTCATCAGAGCCTCAGTTTTAGATCTAAATGGTGTTCTTGGATTAAAGCTTGTTTACACTCGTCCAGAGCTTCAGTCTTGGTAAACGGCAGCCACACTTCTGAGTTTTCTCTTAAACGTGGGCTAAGGCTAGGAGATCCTTTCTTGCCTTTCTTACTTATTCTTGTTATAGAGGGCCTTCATTTTGCTCTCTCAAATGCTATCAGCTCAAGTCTAATTCATGGTGCCAAGATCGGCTCTCCTGAAATTACTATATCTCATCTTTTATATGCTGATGACGTGGTACCATTGGAGTGCCCTAGATTTGGACAACATTATACGTGTCCTTCAGGTTTTTTACTTAGCCTTGGGTCTCAGAATTAATATTCACAAGTCCAACGTTTATGGATAGGAGTTTCAGATGACGAAGTTTTTTTTATGGCTAATTATTCAGGTTGTGCCTTGGGTTCCTTTCCTCTTATGTACCTTGGGCTGCCTATCGATTCTAACATGAGAATGATATCCAATTGGAAAACCTTACTTGACTGGTTTCATCCGAAGCTCTACTCTTGGAAGGCACATCTTCTTTCAATAGGGGGTCATGTTATGTTAATTAAGGTGGTGCTAGGAAGTCTTAGGATTTATTTTCTTTCGTTCTTCAAAGTTCCTGAATTTGTTTTGAATTCTTTGGAGAGATCCCGTGCCTCGTTTTTTTGGGAGGCTCGCAGGAGTCTAAAAAGCTTGCTTGGATTAAATGGCATAATGTTCTTTATTCGTTCGACAAAGGCAGTTTGAACATTGGTAGCTTAAAGTCTTTCAACCTTGCTCTTATTCAAAAGTGGCATTGGAGAATGTACTCTAACCCACAAAGCTCTTTGGGTTAAAATTATCAAGGCTTTGCACGGTCAAGAGGGGGATTTTATCAACAAGGTTGCAAGTTTAATGGTACTTAGGCTAAGAAAGTTGGATCTAACTTTTTACACTCGAACGGTATTCTTCCGGCTAACACTCTTCGGTTCCAAGCGAGCTGTGGCATGTGTATCCACTTTTTGAAGGACACTTGGCTTGGTGATTCCCTGTTACATATTCGCTACAACAGACTTTATCGTTGGAACAAGACACAAATTATCTAATCATTGATCATATTGAAAATGGGCAATGGCGTTGGAATTGGTTTAGAAGCGACCTTGACGTTCGTAACTTGGCTTATTTGATAGATATGTTAATCGAGATTAGCCATGCTGACACAAATTCCGTTGAAGACTCTTGCATCTGGTCGATTGCAAGTGACGGGTTTTCTCAGTTGGGGAGACTCGTCGCTACATTGACGCCCATGTCTTACCCTCTTTGGTTCCTTCGACAACTTGGGACAAAACTCTCCCTCAAAAAATTAACATTTTCATGTAGAGAATGAACTTGGACCGGTTACCTCATTGCTTGAACCTCTCATCTCGTGATATTGAAATCCAGATGATCTCTTGTCCTTCTTGTAATGGTAACGTGAAATCCAATCTTTACATCTTCTTTGAGTTTGGTATTTCTATTGATGTTTGGAGACTTGTCCGAGTTTGGTGTAATAACTCATTCCCTTTAGCATTGGAAAGATTGGTTGAGCTAGTGGCATATTTCTAAAGAGAAGATTCAACGTATGTACATTATTATCGCATCGTCTATGTGGTCGATTTGCGGTTCCGTAATAACGTCACTTTTAGCTCTCATCATATGAAGAAAAGTGACATCTTTGATAACACTCGTATGTATTCGTTTTTTTGGTTTAAATTTAGGGGTTATAATATTTGTAGTTGGACCGATTAATATATATCCGTTTAAAAAAAAGTATTTTTTTCATCTTGAGTACAGTAAGATTGTATTGCGACCATTAAGTTTTTAATTAATTAAGTATAAATTGATTCATTTTTTTTCCCTTTTAAGACCTTATGCAGTTATGCTTATATTAGATGTGTACAATGCTAGATGAATTTGAAAATTGCAAGCCCATTTACAATGTGAAACTTTGTTTAAAAGAATAGTTACAATGCAACACTAAAATGAAAATTCAAAACCGAATTTGTAAAGTAGAAATGTTATTTAATTTTATATTTTGAACTGTAATTTGTATCGGAAAATTATAAACATTTTATATTAGCTACCCGTGAATTTCAATGGCGTACAACCTAGTAGAAATGTATATACAATGATCTTTTATTCTGTTGATACATATATAGTTATTTGTATTTTTATTCACTATTTTATTGAATAGATATAAAAGATGAACAAATTTTTTGAAGCACCATATTCATGACCATTCTATACTCGCCACATAATAGTGGTTAGATGGCACATTATCCTTTTGAAGTTGTCTTTTTACATGATCAACAAAAATTCTTGCATCGTTAATATTTCTATAAGAGGTCAAAGAACAAATGATCAAAATATGACTAATGCATATACGACGCCGAAACCAGACTTAAAATTGATTGGATATACAAATTTTTATTTTTCTTGTATTAAAAAGGAAAAATGGATTAAGAAGTACGATTCAATTGAATTTAAACTATCGAGTATAATCAAAAAATCAAAATTATAGTTGAATTTTTACATATATCAATTAAGTAGCTAAACAATAGATAGAAGGGCATGGATACACCTATCCACCAGGTAGTTTACTCGGATGAGGTGGCATTGATTCATTGAGAGAGAAGTAAGAATATTCTCATCTTTTTTCCAACAAAGCATTAATTGTATTTTAATTGTGTTTTAATTCCTAATGGGTAAATTACCCTGTGGATAGCTTAAGTTTTCTCCTAGATAGAAAAGCAATTTGTTTTGCATCGAAGGCATTTATGAAAATTATAATTTTAATAGATATTAGCATTACAAATCAAATTTCATAGGGGTGACATTGTGGGACACCCTAATTGTGTATAAAAAAATCCAGCATATGTTTGTTAATTGTTTTGTTAATTTAATACAACGATTTTTTTTTTTTTAATTTTTTTTTATTTATTTTTTCTTCAAAGCTTTAACTAGAAAGCTAAGAGTATGTAAATGTTTACGTGCCTTTCATATGCTTAACATGATGCAGATTTATCTCCTTACAAAACTTGGTGTAATATTATGGCTTTTTAGGGAATCGTTGGACTTCCGTAAGTCCGTAACATAGGTGTAATAATGTAATACACATCATAACTCTCTTTTGCTTAAAACCCTAATTAAAATAATGTCGTCTTAGCACTGCGTATAAGAAAATGTACATGCATGTTTAATTGTTTAGTTCTTATGTTTGGCGAATTTTCGTTCAAAAAAAAAATTGTTCGGCCAATGGCAATAAAATAGTTTTTGGGCCTGAGGACAAGTACTTGGCCCCTCCATGTGATTTATGAGAACTTTAAATTAAATCATACAATTACTGATTGAATGTCCTTTTCTTTTGTATATCCTTTGTTGGCATTCACATGCCATGCCCAAACTATTGGATTTATATATTCACAAATCAACTGTCTAGAAATGTGATGCAAAACACAGATTGGGACATTTGATTACCTATTTTGACAAAGAAATAATATATAGTTTTTCCTACATATAATAATAATAAATCTTTATAGTTATTAATTCAAAACACATATGGAGCATATCATAATACATTGTTGTCGATTGAACATTAATAAATTTCTTTTGAGAATGTCTAACGAGTGCATGAGACCATCGGTTAAACTATATCTATTAAACTCAAATTTTCTTTTTATATTAAAAATTGCATTTCATCTTTTATATAATAAAATAAAACCTTATTGGGAATTTTTTATTTCAAAAAAATGCATTCATACCTTATTTAGTAATAATTTTATTTAAAAAAAAGATTATTTTCTTATTAGGTAATATTTTATATTTATCCATAACACAAGTAGAAGATAAATATAAAAAATATAGATAAGATGCAATTAATAATATAATTAAAATTTTTAAATAATTATCTTTAATAAAAAAAACTATAATTAAACATCATAAATTAAACAAAACAAAGATTAAATTATTTGTTTTTAATAACTAAAAATATATGATTCAAAAAATTTTAAAAAAACTCGCGCGTGCACGGGCATTATAACTAGTACATATTACAGTAATTAAACTTATAAATTATCATAACTAAATCTGATTTTAGTTTAGATAAACTCAAAATTTCTTTTTATAATCATCATAAATCTTGACCCGAGGACACTCGTTACACAAAACAAAACCATATCTGTTTAACAATGATTCGACATTAAATTAAATACCAGATAAATAGTTCCTATTGTTGCTTGATATGAAACCTAGATCTTAATAAGTCATTTGCTATAATAAATCTTTTTAAAGGTTTATAGTTGTATTATATCATCAACTTAAAGGTTTTTTGTTTATAAACCTATCTACATTATGTAAAACTTTTAAATATAAATTATGAAAATGTTAAATATTTTAAAGCTCTTCATAGACAAGCTTGAAATAGATGTTCATAGACTTCTTTCATCATTTTATAAAACTTTTAATAAACCATTATAATGGATGACTACCATTTGTTTAAGAAACAAACATTAAGCATTATATAATTATAGGTTAATAACAGTTGCAAATACTATGAGCCAACTTCAAACTATTACCGTGACAAAGAACAATTCTAGTCATCTATGTTTAAGGAGTTTTTTTTTTTTTTTTTTAACTAAAAGAGTGTGTGAGCTCCGCATTTATATGAGCCACTTATTGAGGAGGACATTATAATTCTAGCCTTGTGGATATAGACCAATAAAAGAAATTAAGAAAATAGTGAGTCTCACTTAAAAAATAAATAATATTAAAAATGTTTGTGGACCATTCTTTTAGCGCTAAAAATAAATAAATAAATAAATAAATAATAAAACCCTAAGTTATATAGGAGCCGTTTATTTGGTGAAAAAATTTTTTGTTTTTTCATTTTCAAATTCCTAGAGAATGAAAAAAAATGAGAAGAGTTGAACTAGGGTGCGTTTAGTTGGAGAGAAATTCTCCATTTCTCCAAAAAAAAAATTTCATAAGAAAATGAAAAAACTGAAAACGCGTTTAGTCGCACTTTTTTTCAACAATTTTCAAAAAAAATGAAATTATCATTTTCTAAATTTTAACTAAGAAATTGAAAAGCCCATTCTACCATTCTCACTTTTTCTTTCTCATTTTTTTTCTTAACTCCAAAAAAACACATACAACATTCTACCCCTAGTCTCTTGTGTTATCCTCCACCGCCGACCGTCGCCGCCACCGCCCATCGTCGCCGCCACCATCGCAATTTGAGGTAATCTTCTTATCATTTAAAAAAAAAAATATAACTCCAACTAAACGGGTTTTCAAAATTCTCAACTCTTCTTTAAAAAAAAAAACTCATTCCCTTCTCAATGAATTTAGAAACTGAAAAAGTGAAAAGTTTTCTACAACTAAACGGCACCTTAGGGTGCGTTTAGTTGGAGAGAAATACTCCATTTTTCCAGAAAATTTTTCATTTGAAAATGAAAAACCTGAAAACCCGTTTAGTTGCACATTTTTTCAACAATTTTCAAAAATAGTGAAATTCTCATTTTTAAAATTTTAACTAAAAAATTGAAAAGTTCATTCTACTCTTCTCATTTATTTCTTTCTCATTTATTTCTCAATAAAAAAAGATGGGATATGTTCAACATAAAACATACATCATTCTAACCTTGATCTCTCGTGTCATCTTCTACCGCCTATCGTCGCCGCCGCGGCCGCTCGCCGTTGTAACTCCAACTTTTCATTTTTTTTAAAAAGAAAAATATAACTCCAACTAAACGGGTTTTCAAAATTCTCAACTCTTTCCTAGAGAAGAAAAACCATTCTCTTCTCAAGGAATTTAAAAACAGAAAAACAATAAAAATTTTCTACAACTAAACGGCACCTTAGCTTTTCTAACCTTCAATTAAAATTTAGAAAATGAGAATTTCACACTTTTTAAAAATTGTTGGAAAAAAGTTTAACTAAATGGATTTTCAATTTTTCTCTTTTCACATGAAAATTTTTCTGGAAAAATAGGGAATTTTTCACCAACTAAACGGCCCCATATATAACAACCCACAAACCCATTATTATCATTCCCATTACAAATACCTATAGTAGGTATTTCACAGGTAAATTTTTGCTTTTTATATACATTATTACTTGCATAACTCACTAGACCTGCTCACGTATCTACACAAGCCAAATAACTCAACACTCAAATCCTATAAACCCCAGGTATGTCAAGCATAAACTCATAACAACACCATAATAAGTAATTCACCAACCTAAAACACTAAACATAACACAAAACCCTAATAAACCCTAAACTAAAACTTAAGTAGGATTATGTGCTTATCTGAACCTATATGCTTAGTTAAACTTGTATGAATGTGTTCAAGGCTTAAGTAAGAGTATCTTTAGGAATATTAAGATATATTAGGACTATTAGGCTATAGAATAGAACCCTTAGAACTTAGATACAAACCCCCTAAGCCCTAAACCATAACTAGGTCATAGATAACTAGAATTAGGTCTAAACCCTCCCAAAACTTCCCCATAGGTCACTACCACTTAGTATAAGCCTTTAGGAACTTAGGAATAGTTATTAGATACCCTTAGGACACTAACTTAGGCACAAAACCATAGGATAAACCTTAATCTCTCACTAAACCCACTTAGGTCATTTAGGTTACAAAACTAGGTCAAACATTCCCAAAACTTTCCCATAGGTTACCCACACTTAGAATAAACCCTTTAGGTCTTAGGATTAGTCACTAGACACACTTAGGAACTTAATTTAGGTACTAAATCTTAGGTAAAACCTTAAACATATAGTAAGTAGAAACTAGGCCAAAACTTAACTAAAACTTAGTAAAACCTAAACATAAGCACCTTAAACACCTCAACCTAGCACCCTAACACCTTAGTCATACCCAAGCACACACCCTAACACCTCTAAGTACACACACAAGTAGGTGCATCACCTACTTGGCTAATCCACCACTAATCACCATTAATCCACCCTAAACCTCCCCTAATCCACCACTAAACCACCCCTAATTACCCTAAACCAGCCTTAAACACCCTAAGCAGATTACAAGCACCTCCAAGCACCCAAGCAAGGAGGTGCATCACCTCCTTGTAAGCTGCTACCTTCGAACCGCCTCCCACGGCCTCTCTACACCACAACCGGCCTAGGCAGCCTCCTAGCTACCTCCCTAGCTCCTCCTTGTCACCATTAGACTTGCCACAACCCCCCCTCTAGCTCTGCTTGCTCATCCCTCCCCATGCACGACACCTAGACAACCCTTTCACCCAAAATCGCCCTATCGCGACTATAAATACCCCCTCTATCCCTCATTTCTTCTCCACACCTCTCCCTCTCCTCTCTACCTCACATTTCTGTAGTACTAAGTCATTAGAAGCAGTAGGGAATGTGTAGCTAGGCCTTGGTCGCGTTGTGTTGTGGTTTGAAGTCGTACGAGCCCTAGAAAAACCCTAACCCTAGTTTTCACCCACATAAACCCCCCTAGCCAAGTAAGTCTTACATTTAGTTAATTTAGCTTTAGTATAGTCTTAGGATAGATTTAGGATGCCTTAGATATATTAGATACCCTTGCATGAGCCTAGAATCATTCTACTTGCTAGTTTACGTATTAAAACCCTAGATCGAGTCATATACTTGCATGCATGCTATAAGTAGTTAATTTAGGTCATACACTAGTTAAACATAGCTTAAATAAGTTAAAATAAGTTAAACATAGGCTAGAAAACTTAAATACTAGATAAAATATAAGTTACATGCATATTAGGACTAGTTTTGCAATAGTTTACATGCATAGGGGTATGTATCGTAAATTCCTGAAATTATAAAGTCTAGGGACTGTTTTTGACCTTTCCTGGAAGTTATAAGTAGTAAGGACTAGTTTTTCATAATATTAAAACCCTAGGATAGATAATGACATAAGTATAAACTAAAAAGGACTAAAAATGTAAATAGTATAAAGTTAAAGGTCTAAAATGGTAAATATAGAAAACTTAGGAGTCTTAGGTTAATATAGAAGTCTAGGGACTAGTTGTGTCAAATATAGATAGTTACTAGTATAAGTAATATAAGTAATATAAAACTTAGGGTATAAAACGTAAATATATAAACTATAAGGGTAAAAAGTGAAAATATCATATAAGTATAAAACCTAAATAAAGTTAGAAGCATAACACAATAGTAGGGAGCTTCATGCGAGGAGTTCTATGTGGATATTTCGTTTTTGACGAGTTTGATGGGTTTACGAATTAAAGTGTCCTGACTCCTCGAACGATTATTGCATATACTTCTGAGATATGATGTCCCGAATGGTGATATGATTATAACTAAACCCTAATAACAACATAACTCAATAATAGGAAGCTTTGTGTGAGGAGTATTAACTTCTGAATTATGATGGCCCGAATGGTATTATGTTGATAACATAATACAATAGTAGGGAGCTTCATGTGAGGAGTCATATACTTCTAAATTACAATGGCCTGAACGGTGTTATGTTATATCTAAAACATTAACAAACCTAAAAAAAATAACTTGAGAAACATGAACATGATAACTAAATGCTTGACATACATACAAAACCAACAACAACACACTAGGATACGTGAGTAAGGTGGTCTAGTTTCTGAGTCACTATTTGCATCACTTAGATTACTCAATACCCATGTGAGTTTTTCATAGCCTTACATATTTTTAAACTTTCACTCTAAATGCTTTTATAACCCCTGTAAGGGGGATACATGCTAAATGCTTTACTTAAAATCGAATACAAGTCTTTTTTTTTTTGTTGTTTGCACGAGTAAACTAACAACCACCACTACATAACCAAAATTCATGAATCTAATCGTTTGGGACGTTTTATCCAAACGAACGCGAATATAGTTGATAGATCTATTGGAGTTTGACAACTCCCGTTGGTATTAACACCCCACTAGGTGGTACCAATAAGTACTATATCTGAATCCACTCAAGCTATAACTTTGGCAAGTTATCCTTCTATCCCCTCATGTTGGGTCTGCAGCCCACACGACCCGGATCGTTAAGGTGTGATTCATAAGCTTAGTGCAACCTACTAAACTCCTGATAATTGTGCATGCATCACAATTGTCACAAAAACTTGCATTTTCCTAAGGAACTTATATTCACTAACCCCTAAACCTATAATTCTCACTCAACACCTAGTGTTGACTTTTTAACCATGTATTCTAGGTATATTACTTCTATGGACCTATGGCGGAAGGAGGTACTGAACTTGGAGGACTTTTCATGGTTGTCATTCAAACACCACCAACCTAACACTTAGATTTTTGGGACCTTAACAGAATAAAAAGTATATCTTTTATAATTAAAACTTTGATAATTATGAATGATAACTAAATTTTCAAAACGTCTCTTTTCGAGTCGTTTTCTATTACTGTATCTGTGATTCTATGAAGTAATACCCCAAACACTTTATCCGCTGCGATCAGTGAAAAATGGGGGCGTTACACCATAGTTTCCGATTGTCTTTCACGTTTTTTAGCTACTACCAGATCTTGTTGAGTGTTTTGGTATCTTCTATACCATTATCATCATTTGTTGCCAAATTGTATTTTGATAGATAATTAAACTATCAAAAACTCAAGTACTTATAATATTTAGATACTACTAGCTCATTTGACTCCTAAAAGTTAACATGTCCTAAATGTAAAGAGTATGATGATAATAATAAGAAGAAGAATGTGATGGTCTATATAGTCAATATGATATATACATGTTTGCAGGTTTTAAACCATTTCTGAAGTTCATCCTATACCATCCTTATACATGGTTTACATACAACTCGACAAAATTCGAGCAGGTCGGCGGAAATGGTAACCTGTAAAAGTTCCAACATTGCAACAAAATATGTTTGATACCTTAAATTTAAAAAAAGAATTAAGTTAAAAACCTTAAATTGAAATTGCACACAAGTTTGACATCTTTTTACGTGATTTTTGAATTCTATTATAAATATGGCATGCATCATAAATTACCTTAAAACTCATTTGTCAAACCTGGTTATTATATTGTAATCAAGAATCATAAATAACGTTAAATCTCCTTTGTCAAACCTGGTTATCCTATTGTAATCAAGATTTGAACATAGAACAAAAAAACTACTCTTAGTTGTCTCTCAACACTCAATAGTCAACACGATATTAGCTTCACAACATACCTCATGCCAGAAAACTAGCCTACTGAGTATGGAAGGTGGAGAAAATTGTGTTATGGTGGTCATGTGTGAGTGGAAAGCCATAAAGTCCACATGTATGGGCATTTCAAGTTGGAATCTGAGCGTTGGTTAGAGGGATATAAGTATCTGCCGTTAGTAAGGGTACTTAGACTTAAACCATAGCTCCATATTTACCTTAGAGTGCAATATGAAATATCTAGAAATGAATGACAACCAAGTTTAGCAAGCGTGTATACCTTGAGAATTTGTTAGCAGGTAGAATGATGCATCAATAGTAAAGGACATACTTAAATTAGATTTCAGTTTTTGATTATACCTAATAGCTAGAGTGATAGAAATAGATCTCAGAAGTAAGTTTCTAAGTGGGAGAGATGTGATTAACTATAACGAATCTTAGAAAGCGTAGTCATCCCAAGAGCAGTTTGTGAGGACACAAACGATTTGAGTGGGTGAGAGTTGTAACACCCCAAAATTTGAAATTTTCATCCGTTTTTACACGTTTTCGTCCATTTTGACACAATTTTATTCGTTTTTATATGTTTTCGTCTGTTTTTACACGTTTTCATCCATTTTACACGTTTTCATCCGTTTTCATTTGTTTTTACACGTTTTCGTCCGTTTTTGCACGTTTTAAACAGTTTTTGCACGTTTTCATTCGTTTTACACGTCTTCGTCCGTTTTGACAACGTTTTCGTTTGTTTTTATTCGTTTTTACACGTGTTCATCTGTTTTTACACATTCTCGTCCGTTTTTACGCGTTTTCGTTCATTTTTACGCGTTCTCATCAGTTTTTACACGTTTCATCTGTTTTTACACGTTTTCATCCATTTTTACACGTTTTTACATGTTTTCGTCTGTTTTTACATGTTTCGTCCATTTTTTACGCTTGTAAAAACAAATAAATACGTTTCAAAATGGACAAATACGCGTAAAAATTAATAAAAACGTGTAAAACAAATGAAAACGTATAAAAATAAATAAAAACGTGTCAAAACAAATAAAAAAGTACAAAAATGAATAAAAACGTGTAAAAACGGGCGAAAACGTGTAAAAAGTAAAAAAACGGATGAAAACATGTAAAAAACAAACAAAAACGTGTAAAATTGGATGAAAATGTGTAAAATGGACGAAAATGTGTAAAATGGACGAAAACATGTAAAAACAAACAAAAACGTGTAAAAGGTAGATGATAACGTGTAAAAATGGATGAAAACGTGTAAAAATAGACAAAAATGTATAAAAAGAGATAAAAACGTGTCAAAATGGACGAAAACGCATAAAAACGAATAAAAACATGTAAAAACGGACAAAAACGTGTAAAAACGGACGAAAACGCGTAAAAATGAACGAAAACATGAAAAACGAATAAAAACGTGTAAAAAAAGTGACGAAAACATGTAAAAATGAATAAAAAGATTAAAAACGTTTCAAATCGGACGTAAACGTGTACAAATGGACGAAAACGTGTAAAACGGAAAAAAACTTTAAAAAACGGACGAAAAAGTGTAAAATCGGACGAAAACATGTAAAAATTGTTTAAAACATGCAAAAATGGACGAAAACGTGTAAAGCGGATTAAAACGGACGAAAACTTGTTAAAACAGATGAAAACATGTAAAAACGAATGAAAACGTGTAAAAACGGACGAAAACACGTAAAAAAATTATAAAAACGGACGAAAATGTGTAAAACAGGATGAAAACGTGCGAAAACGAACGAAAAAATGTAAAACCGGATTAGAACGTGTAAAACCGGATGAAAACGTGTAAAAACGGACGAAAACGTAACATAACCAATTTTTTTGTTATTTACTAACGGCCGTAAGTATAAAGGACTAACGATACAACTATAAAAGACTAACGACGCCCAAAAAAAAGCCACAGGAATGTAAGGCGGGTCAATGGACAAACCACAGGGGTGTATTTTAGACTTTATTGAAAATCATATGGGTGATATTTACCGTTACCTACAAGTTTAGATGGTGATAATGGTATTAAAATAAGTAAATTGATAGTATTTAAAATTTTGGAAAAGTACGTTGGCAGTATAAATCATTAACCCTAATCTTAATTAGAGGTGTAATCGAGCCGAGGCAAGCCGTATCAAAATAACAAATACACGAATCCGTATCAAAATGAATTGCAAATTGCAGTTGCCAAAAAAAAAAAAAAAAAAACATAATCTTCACACAGAACTTGTACGTGATATCAAATTACAAACTATAAGAGAAATACTTAACCGTTTGAAAACCAAATTATATTTTTAACGGTAATAAAACCAACAATAATATTCTCATAACCTAGGCTAGAAAATATTTTATCTTTTATGGAGTTAGTCCTTATAATTATGTTAATATTCAAATAAGCCTTTATTTACATACATAAAAATAATATGAAAATATATTTATACTAAGGCTTGAAAAGCTCGATAACCGCTCGAGCCGAGCTATCAAAAGCTCTAGTTCGACTCATTATATGTTTCGAGCCACTTTACTGGGCTTGAGCTCGATAAAAGCTTGGCTCGATCGAGTCGAGCTTGAACTCGAGCTCGAGTTGCTTGATAAAAGCTTGGCTCGTTTAATCCATAATCTTAATTATCTACTTATTAGAAAGATTTAAAGTAAATTACAAAATTGATCTCTGCATTTTAATCAAGGAAATGCTAGATCCACCTAAGGTTTACAAAATTTCAGCACTCGCTGACGTGGCAGAGTGCTGATTGGTTGGTTTTCTGTGGGCCACAGAAAATCAACCAATCAGCACTCTTCCACGTTAGCGAGTGAGTGAAATATTGTAAACTTTATGTGGGTGTAGCACACCTCTTTAATCAAATTGTTGGTCTAGTCCTTATTTTTTTTTTCAAAACTGCACTCATTTTGTGAGGAACTTACAAGTGTATATTTGGTCCCTATTTATAATCAAATTACTAAACTACCTCTTTCGTCTTTTAGTTCACTTGGTCCCGGTGAGGATAATTTGCTCATTTAATTTTGACCAGGGATCAAAAGTACACTCGTAACCTCCCCACAGAAATGACGAGTGCACTTTCAAAAAGATAAAAGCCTGGACCTTCAATTTGGCCAAACAAAAAAGGCGATTTTTGCAATTTGTATACAACTTTACACATTGCTACAATACGTGACTTCAAATATCTGTCATTAGCACTTCTGTTACTATTACTAATATATACAAATATGCATGTTTATCAAGATCGCGATCTTAATCGTAGGATCGTACGATTTTACGATCGTACATTAGAATACCTTGCAAGATCGAAGTATGATCGAAGATAGCATAGGATCCAAGTAAGATCATGAGACAGCTAGTAAGGTCGTAGGATCGCTATTGATCTGATTCTACTATAAAGCCTAATTTTTATTATTAAACAAACATTTTACAAAAATTAAGCCTACTTTTCAAATTTTGTCCCAATTTTACCTTTACACATGACCTAGCTTTACACATGTCATATTCCATTTCTATCCAAAGCGTTTATCGAATGGCTTAAACATGAAGTATATATTATTACGGTGTTTAAACTTTGAAATTGTTATTCGTATTCACTTAAATTGGTTTTTTTATATCGAATGTTATATGGAACTTTATAACACTACAACCCTGATCTAAAACATACACACTATTGTAAGATCTTACAATCTCGATTTGATCTTACGATTCCGATCTTGCAAAGATAAAAACGATCCTAAGTAGGATCACGATCTTTGTAACCTTGCAAATATGAACCTCTAACAAACAATAAAAACAAAACGGAATGGATGGGGAACAATAATGGATCCAGGTGGCACAATCCAATTGGCCCAAAAGAAAATGTTTACAAATCACCCCCTCGAATTATGTGACACTCTACATAAATTACCCGACATTTTTAGCTATTTACGGCTCGTATATAACAAAATTTATTTATCAAATATCTAACAGATATTTAGCATTTTCTTATAAAATAGAACCGATTAAAACATCTTTAAATGAGAAACAAAAAGAGCTCAATATTATAATATTTCTTTTATTAACATACGATTTTATTAATAAAAATTAAAATTTGACATTTCGATTATCTTCAATAGACATGCGGTTGAGAATTGCCAAAAATAACGTACTCGTAAGTCATTACATAATGTAACTTTTAGTAACTTTTGCAATTATATGAACGTCGTAAAAACAAGTCCGCAATGAAACGCGGCATTGAACCAAGTTAGAAAAAAGTGGACGAAGCTATTTTATGCGATAACATGTACAATTTGAAGTTTTAAACTCTATATGATACGAACCTAGAAAACCCCGTCGAAACCAAAAGAGTGAACACCAAATCACAAATGGGCTTACCGGGCCCCACTTGATATCTCTTTACCCACATGCTTCCCACTACTCATTTGATGCCCATGTGAAACCCACGATTTACACATTTTGTTTTCTTTTTAATTTGAATATTAAAATACAGACGTAATTTTATATTTACGTGACTTAAACATTATAATGTCATATTTACTCAAAATATGGTTTAACAACATTGTACACATTCAAATAATGTAGTTTGAGTATATATGATATTTTAATATTTAAATTGAGTGTATATATAATTTTCCTTTAAAATGCGTGTTAATTTTCTTTTTGAGTAAGTTGTCATTACCTTACATTTAAAATCCATTTGAACAAACAAAACCTCTTAAGCTGTAAGATGCTAATTTCGTATATTTTAAGGCAAAATACTTATTTGCGTTAAATAACAACAGTAACCATAAGGGTTAGTTGCATAAAAAGGCATCAAATTTGTCATTTTATGTTGTGTATTATTATTTTTCTCGTCTTAACACCATTTTTAAATCGTGCTATTGTGTTTACTTTGTGACCATTTTACCTTTACTTTTTTTAAATTTTGAATGGTAAAATAGTCATTTTCATGGCTGAAATAGTCGCAAATTACATACAATAGCACGAAGCCAAAAGGTTGGTGTCAAGATGAGAAAAAAAATAATACTACAAATAATGACAAAAAGTGACAACTATAATGCCTTTTTACGCAATTAAATTTAAACCTAACCATAATACTCAATTCTACCGGAATTGGTATATAATTGATAACATTCCCTTAAAATAACGTAAACTTTTACGAGTAACTTAGTGAATTAAATTAGATATTATCAAATTAATAAATGTTTATTTGTAACTGGTAGACTTTTGTAACTTTTTTTATTAAATATAACGTTATATGACAAATCTATTACAAAAAAGTATTTAAAAGTAATATAGTAATACGGAATATACAAAATTGAATGTGGCCATGTGCCGTTCTTTTCCTTTTCTTCTAGATTAATCACGCTACTTAATTTTTTTTTCTTTCTTTTTTTCCCCTTTCTGTGTGAACCTTTTAAAATTTCCCTTTTTATTTAAATGATATCTTGAACTGACATATATTATATTATTGTATAACATTTATTGAAGTGAAATTTGAAGCCGGAACTATTACGAATCCGATGGTTTAGAGGTCAACCACTTTAAAATAACATTCGGCCAAATTCCTTTCGACAAAAGTTGATTATAGGTCTTAAGTAGTTCATAGCCCAATTTATAATTTTTGGAATTTTCTAATTATTTTTAAGATTTTACAATAAACTAGTTGTCGGAAAAGTCACAAATTTGAATCTGAATTTTGAATCACTTATTTGAGCACTTTAGACTCCAAATCAAAAACCATGGTAGTTTTAGCTTTTGTAGACAAGGCCTAGATCTACCACAGCAACTTGAATCACTCAAAAAGTTAAGTAACGAAGAAGTTATGTCCTCGAAAAGTTCAATAAACTTTCTGCCCGAAACTGTTACAGCACGTCAGCCCCTCATTGAGTATAAATGGACACTAAAACCTAATTTCACAAACCAATTCCTTGATCTTGATAGTAGATATTTTACCTATGTTTAGGGCTTTGAATAACCAAAATCGGACAAGAAACAAAGAAATTGTACCCATTTAAAGTCGATATCTCACCCAATTCAGCAACTTTATTTAAGGATTTTTGAGATCGGAAACGCATTTTACTTGTGTTTCTTAAACGATTTGACTTAAGAAAATTTATAAAACTTCACTACAAGTATATAAGGGTGATAAAACTTTATAAAATTCATATGCATATAGTACATGTCGTATCATTCCTAAGACGACTTATTTATCTAGGTCGCGGTTAGGATTTTGCTCGTTGAAGTTATGTTGCATTTTCCCGTATTCACCACTTGATTAGGGTAAGTTTCATAGCCCCATGTTTACTTTCTTTATATTCATTTTGAAATACTTTGGGGTGAGGATACATTGCTTGCTTTTACTTACGGACACAAGTACTTAAACTTTTATGGATTGCCTAAGTTACCACTTTTGCCGTTAAAGTCCCTACAATCATGAACCATTAGTTAGGTAGTAAGCGCGAATGTTATGAATAGATCTATGTGGTTGAAACCCCCGTCTGGGTGTTGGTAGCTCTCACATGACCGAATATACTGGTCAAACGGACGCATTTCATTTGAGATAGTGAGGTGTTTGGCAAGTTACCTGTTTGGAGCATACATGACCGAATGTATTGGTCAAACAAACATTAAGGTTTCGGTATCATGAGCTTAGCGCAATTATTCATACATTACCGAATGTACTGGTCAAACAAATATTAAATCTTATGGTCCATGTTTTCAACTTACTTAAACCTATGAACTTGCCAACATTATGTTGACTTTTTAGCATGTATCTCTCAGGTTCATAACTTGCATGGTTTGGCTTGTATGGAGATCATTCTAGAGTCACCGATAGCTATTGCATTCATGAAGATTTAGTGCATGGACTTTATATCATTTGATTATGTTTTCAAAAACATCTTTTATTTGCAATGAAACTTGTGAACTTATTGTGTTGAAAACCCTATTTGTTTTTAACGAATCAAACGATATACTTTTAAAACGACTCATGTAAAGGTCGTTCTTTATATCTTGTGTCTTTGTGTCATGAACGTCATATCCTCAGTTATCTTTTTGCTGCGATATTTTGAGGTTGTGACAACAAATGTGTCAAACAAATAATTTTTACGATTGATTAAATTTTGAAAGGTGATTGGGGGGCATAAAAGATATGTCTAATTCTGTATGGCATCATCCTGTTGGCGGCATCCAAATGACCCCATTTTCACAAACCAACAGGATTATGTCACATAAGTTTAAACATAAAATTAATTATACATTTTGATCTCTATCATTTTCCTTAATTTTTTACTTGTTTATCATCGATTCTCTTATTATACAAATATTTGGAATACAATGGCTTTAGCCTATTTGATCTTGGGATGAGATATTGGTACCCAAAAACATATAATATCTTCCTTTGTTTTTAATTTTTTTTATAATAATGCTAATAAAACTACAAAATTAAAAGTACGAAATATAAAATATAAAGTTTAACAAGTAAAAAGTATTAGACTAACAAAAAAATGGAATAAAAATTGACAAAAAACTGTGTTATACTGTTAGCAGAAGGATTAAAAAAAGGAGGTAAGTATGATAAAATGCGAAGGAAAAAAGAATGAGAAGAATCATGAAAAAGATCAAAAAGAAATATAACCTCCTAGTAGCAACCTTTTTATCTGTATCAATTTTGTTTGACACAGATTTATTTATTTATTTATTTATTTTTATTTTTTTTACTGCACCATATAATATATAAAATAATCACAAATCTTTGTACATTTGTTTTTCTTATATTTACTTAACTATGTTTTATCAGTTAGATTTACATAAAATTTTCTATACATTTTGCGTATATTGGACAACAATTTTGGTCAAAAATGAAACAGCGACATCGTATGAGAGTGTGCTATTATGATCATAAGACTAGGCGTAATAAAAAGATCCTAAAACCACATTTATCACCCTTTACAACCAACTTCACCATCAACTTAGTGTAATAAGATAACCACCTTCACAACGAAATACGGCATACTTAAACACAAATATACTTTACAAAAACCGTTTAATAAAAACACACGAAAAAAGAAACCTCCAAGACTCGATTGTGGGCAAGACCGAGTCTTGCTTTTCAATCATCGAAGACGCGTGCACTTGAGGGAATGTAGTAAGATAGCACGTGTGCAATCTTGCCATGTAAGATGTAGATCGAGTCCTCGTAGGTTTATTACAGATGGTCTAAGGTGTATACAGTGTATCTTTCCTATTTTGTTTGACATATTTGTTTTTTAGGTACTGCTCCGTACTTCTTTCGTCCCAACATTACAGTCCGCATTTTCATTTTAGGATATAATAATAGTCTTTTTCTTGTGTTAACCAATCATAAGAGAGTTTAATGGATGGAGACGATACTGGATGAGTTGACAAGTGTAGTAGGTTTTTATTATTATTATTATTATTATTATTATTATTTTTTCAAATTATGTATTTTTTGTTTGGGTCTTTGGGACAATAAGGTTTAGAAAGAGTATAATGACAAATGTAACAAATGTAACGGCATATTTAGTGAATATCCAAACTAGACAAAAGAGACACATATGCAAGATGTGTCTTTGTCTATTATTTAGCCAGGTGGTTTTGTGGTAGCGATGGTTTTGTGAGAGTGACCCTAGTTATTAAGGTCGATTCTTCAAACAAGGGCAAAATAACCTAAAGATACTAGTATTATTTAGGGGCACATGATTCCCACATTACAACACACATAGAGCTCTCAATGAAATTGTGGGGTTCACCTACAACCCACATGATCTTTTCTCCAAAAATCTAGGGCCGTATGATTTTCGCATTAAACACTTATCCATTGTCAATATTGAATACTTGTTAAAGATGATTACCGTATCACTTACTCTATGTGATATGCTATATGTTGGAATTATGATATCATGACATTCATATAAAATAAATCAAACACATCAAGTGAGCATAGCGGAAGCAATTATAACAAGATCATATAACATGTAATTAATTAATTAATAATTAAATAGTAAACATACCTTTGTGATTCTGGCCCGAACAAGAATCAAATTGCAATCTTCAATCAAGAACCCTAATTAGGGTTTATGTGGATTACAAGAATTACCCCTTATCTCTTTTGTAATTCAATCCAAGAATCAAACAAAAGTATGTTTGAATCACGTTCTTGTACACAGTACTAAAACAAGTTAAAGTAATGCTAGTTTTAGAACACAAAATTAAACCAAAACCTTTTGTTTAATAAAGAAAATCGATCAACCCTTTAAGGGTGTTTGTTTGATCGATTACTAGAAAAGAATGAGAGAAAAACAAGTTTAGGGTTTGTGTGTGTGCACAACAGATCCAAACAATGAATCCTTAACCTTGTTTATATAGTATAGTTTACTTGGAGCTCAAGTTACAAAGGAGGTGGAACTCCTTCTAGAACTTTCTTGACCTTCCAATAAATCATACACATTACTTTCCTTTTATTCGTCTAATGATCATTAGTCATTTATCTTAAATACTAAATAATCATTATATATTTGTGTAATAAATAATTAAATATAAACTTTTACATTTAATTAATAAACTTTAACTCTCATACTTAAAGTGTGCAATCCCGTGATCTCGAGTTCGATCCTAACATACGATTACTAAAATAATGTCCATAATCTAACAGCTCCCACTTGGACATATTTTAATAGTGTAATCACATCGGTTAGCGTCTAGCAACACTTCAATGCCTCTAGTACAATCTCGAGTAAGGCTCCTGGAAAAACCTTTTAATGATTTCTCATTATTATTATCCTTTTGTTTTTAATACCATGTTAATAAGGATATGGATTAAAGTCATTCTTTAATTAACCATTCTGTTTCTCGTTGTTAGTGATTGATCAAGATTACCAAATTATCTGAACATATTCAGGGAAGATCTTGGGCACGGCCATGCACACATCTTGACAACCCTACGAGGGGCCCAACAGTATTAAACTCCAAAACTAATTTGAAGGAACAAACTCTATCTTGACTACAAGCAAAACCCACAAATTTTGTAACACTTTCGAAAACAACCCTTATGACTACCAGTTACGTATAGCGTTAAGTTGTTCCACAAAAATGTACTACATTCATGACACTTATCATGCATCTCAAGTTTGAGGATAACTTCTCATGATTTACTTAATAACAAAATCCATAAAGTAATATCATGTAGTTGGGATAAGTCCTATATTCGGTATCATTGAATATCATCTGAAATGGCATGACTACGCATCAATATACTTTAAGTATATTATACCAACCTCCAGATTTGTCTTGATTTAATAATATTCCCATATTATTAACTGACAACGGACAATTTAGAATAACATTTATTCATGGATTAAACATACAAATATAGGATACAATGTATTATAAACTAAACATACCATGTATTTAGATTTATAATAATTGTTTAACATCCCTTATCCAAATACTAAATAGATCAATGCATGAAAATCTTGTTGATGAATTATGTCTCAAGTAATGACATTCCTACTTGTTGACAAAACATAAATCATCCAACTTTGATCTATCGGAATTTTAAGAATACTTATTTCAAGAATTCAACTAGTGAAGTTCTTGTATGTGCATACTCAACTATTTTGACAATGCCATATAATATTTCATAAAATGTGTGACATCCTTAACCATCAATTTATGATAATCAAACTTCCAAACATTTTAAAGTTTAAAGTATTCTTGTTCTCTTAATGTATAATGCAACTATGCTCTTACTAAGCATAACTAGTACATATAGCCAAAGATGAAATCTTTACCATAACTAGTATTGAGTGTCACCTCAATTTCATTAGCATCATTGTATGCAACAACAATATGCTATTAAAACTTTCCGTAAACATTAATATCTATTTTGTAATGTTTGATGCCCTTCAAACTTTCAAGTTTGTTGGCAGTGACAATTTTCACAGCAATTGAGAAATTGTTCATCTATAGAATTTGGAAGCTATTCCAGATTTAGGATGTGATTCTATAATCAAACATATTCATTTAAAATATTACACAAGTTATCTAATAACTTTTAATTAGATATTAATATTGTCAAATCATCTTGTAATCAAGCATGATAAAACAAACATGATGTTCATGAAAGATCTTTGAGTCATACTTAGATTTTATTCATGTCATTCATATCCATTTAGACTTTCTAAATAATATATCATGTTATATTAGATTCATTTACCACACATGTTTCAACAATAAATATTCATTCCAAGGTTATATGTCTTATTTCCTAAATCTTACAAGTAAAGTTTCATTCCATTCTAAGACTTAACATTTACTTATATGGAATGTTACTTTTCATATGTTCTACAACATATATGATTTAAGAAATTACACATAATACTCCCACTAGCTTTTAGGAATACTTAGAAATTATCTTATTTCAATTATAAATCAAAACATGAATTTAATAATTAAACATAAGAGTAATCTTCTAGATGCATGCATTTATCCATCCATGGATTATTGCACTTTTGTACACTTTCAAAGATTTATTTGAATTCATAAACTCCTTTTGATTACTTATCTTCCTCGCTCAAGTAATCACTCAAGAAAGAGTTTTGATATTCTATTGTCAATTTCATAAATATGACAATCATAATCTTTATATATATTTAATGTATTTAGAAAAGAATATTCAATCACAATTAATTGCTTTAGTGTAATTAATAATCTTGTCATAATACATGCATTAAATACGTGCACAATATTGTCCATATGATTTCTATACAAAGATTTAAACCACAAGAGTTACCTAATCTTTGAAGAAACTCATCTTCATTTTCTAGTCTAACTATTAAGATAAACCAAGTTTCTAAAATTGATTATCTTTATGGACAGCATCTTAATCATTCATATCATGTATACTTTACCTAATTTCATATTTGGTAATGTATCGTAATGATTATCAGGTTTACAATAATCCTGTAAATCATAGCCCTCGGCATATTAATCAAATATCTGAGATATCTTTTCTATTTATGAATGATAATTCCATCATTTTGAGATTTAACATTTAACATTTAAATGTCAAACTTTATTATCATGTTGAGATTTAACATTCAAATGTCAAACTTCATCATGATATTTACTAGTGTATTTTAGAAGAATATGTATCTTGTAATTTTATCTTTTAAAGATCAAAATTCTCACTTGCTTTTAGTAGTTTAAAGACTATCTTTAAATACTTAGCAAATTAAGCAATAATACAATATTCTCTTTTGGGATATTACAAATACATATTGATAGTTCCTGACTTAACTTTGTTAATAACCTCTTCATAAGCAGTTAAACAAATTTAGAACTTCAATTTAAGACTTAATGTGATTCATCACATTCCATCATATGATAATGTCTTATTAATCTTCTATGTTGGAGTTTTATTAAATATGTCCAAGTCATACTCAACATTCTAACCTTGATAACTTTTGGAAGAAAAGAAGTCATAATTATCTTTAATCAAACAATATAACAAGAATTTGATTTTTCTAACTGAACATACCATAAACATTTGATATTTCATTAGTATTAATATTATAAGACAATCTAACAATATTAAAGATAACCATATTCCTTTTGACTTGTCTATTTACCAACTAATTCATTTTAATGGTATAATAATATTCAAGCCAATTATATGCTTTATAATACAAGTACTTTTTACAAAGTTACTTCATGTCCATGTCTTTACAAGAAAACATAAACTGTTATAATCCCACTATACGTTATAAGTCATTTAACAATTTAATAACTTCATGTATATGTCTTAATTGAAAAACACAACAAGATAACGTCTTACTTTATTATAAGTCTTGTAACAATTAAAAGACTTTATGTTTATATCTTTACAATGAAACATAAACATGTTTAACTAAAGTAATTATGAACACCATCTTTTGGTTTCAATAGTAATTTTAAGTTAATTTATTACTTCATAATAATGTAAATAACATTATTTCTTCATTTATTTATGTCATTCAAAGAACACATAAATATTCAGATTGAAGTAGCATTAGATTACTTAATTAATTTATGTCATTCCTTGAATTCATAAATATACTAATTAAAGTAGTCTTGATATCATATTGACACATGTTCTAATAGGTATCTAATTTAGAAACTGTAAATTTTCATAGTTTAATTACATCAGTTGATCTGCTAGTAATGAAAATATGAAATTCACCTTGTTGTTGCAATCTAGTTAAGCTCTCACATAACATAAATTGTAACACCAAGTGTTTCTTGAATTAGCCTAGTATAATTCATATTAGAACATTATTCTAATTTAGAAACTGCAAATTCTCATAGTTCAATTACATCAGTTGATCTGCTAATAATGAAATATGAAATTCACCTTGTTGTTGCAATCTAGCTAAGCTCTCACATAACATAAATTGTAACACCAAGTGTTTCTTGAATTAATATTAGAACATTATTCTCTTATCTTGTAGTCAAGAGAATCCATTAAATCATATATTTATGAGTTGTTTCTTGCACACATTAAAGATAACATTTCTCCCACTTGTGCGTGGAACAACCTCATATAGTTGATAAACAACACGCCATGCATTTGTTTATGTGATCAAGATGATTGTGTCATAGATTTTAGCATAACAAGTAGATGTAGAACAACAATGTCTAGTAAGGAAACGTACAAGAATATCCTTAAAAGTATGAGTGTCTACACTTGGAAAGTAATTATCTTTAGCTACCAAGATGTCAAAGCTTGTAACTCCCCACTGAATTAAAGATCATTACAATAATTTCTTATTCAGTAATAAGTAGACAATACTCCCACTGAATTTGACAACATTTAAAATGTTTCATATCCAGTGAAAGAAAATAGTGTACTTTTAACTTTCCTACACCTTTAATTGTCCATACGTAACAATTACTTATGCACTAAAAGTGTATTCTACTACGTAAATGATGGACTATCCACCAAATGCTTTTAACTTGAAAAATTAGGCATGCAATTTCTTCCTTAATAGGTCTACCATCCTACAATGTATGTAGCACCTATTAAATAGTCAAAACAACTAGATGAATAAACTAGTTTGTCTTTTACCATTTTGCGGTAATTAGTCTAGTTTCTAAATATAATAACTCATAAAATGTCATACATAATTTTCTGTTAACCAAATATCATATTTGTTACTAAGAATTTAATCATCGAATGAGGATGATAAAATCCTTATAGAAAATATGCAATTATCTTAACTATTAAAAAATTTGCTATGAGTTATATTAGAATTTAAACATATCTAATATTCCTATTATCCTTTCGCATTCATGAAAAGGAATAGGATTGCATCTCACTCTTCTTCATAGAAAGGAGACTTCTTTTGCTTTTTAAGTAAATTATTCTTAATCAAATATTTGTTTGAAAACAGAACGAGATCAATTTACCAAAGCCCAAAATACGTTTACGGTTTGAACGTTGCATTAATACATTAAAACGAATTACAAAATTCAATTTCAGTATTTTCGATAATTAGATCTTTAAGAAAATAAAATACCCATTGGTAAATATTCATATAAACCATAATATTTTCTTAAAGCTAGGATCCTAATTGACATAGTACCATTACATCAGTTGATCTGCTAGTAATGATAGTATTCAACAAGGTAATCGTCGAACAATAATTGCCCATATCATATTGCGATTCCTAGATTTATGGGATTTACAATCACAAAACTTTTGTAATGTAAGCATGTTTGATCCCCATCTTAATGCCTTGAGTCCAAGATCTCACTTCCTACTCAATTCAAGTCGTCTAACTTAAAAACTGCAAACTCACAAATCCATCACATCAGTTGATCTGCTAGCAATGAATTTATGAAATTTACCTCTCCATTGCAATCTCGCCAAGTTCTCACATGACGTAAATTACAACTTCAAGTGTTCTTAATTATATGGCATTTGACTTAATTTTATAAGGGTATTAAATTTTGACGTGTAATCAAAATAATGTATGAAGAAGCATGCATACAACTTCATAACATTGGTTTTACAAAACATTTTTATTACCAATTTGCTAAGAATAAAATAACAAAGTTTTGATTGAGGTATCGGGTTCACCAATTAAAGAATTACCATCAATTATCGTCCACTATATCGTACTTTTGCATAAGCCCGAAAGCTTAGTGTTTCGGATAATCATTGTGGAATTGTGGTTAATTCACCCTTAAGATGACAGTGTACATGTAATGGTTGTTCGGTAAGTCTAATTTACACACAAACGAGCGTTAAGACAGAATGTTGTCTCTCTAAGGCCACAATTTAATGCGAAGCCATCCTTATACCCATCTTATAGTGTGTAAACTTCGGTCGGGCCTAGTTAACCATTACGTACAAAAACATCAATCAACCAATTCTTTGAAATTTAAACTCTTAAAAACCAAAACAATTTCGCCATTATTTAGTCCGTATTATTTTTCTATTCAAAATTACCCTTTTCGTTTATAAACATGTCTAACACAATTAATAAACAAAACAAGTAATGTACAATAAAAAATAAAACAACTAAATAAACAAATATACATAATCATAACAATTAAATATGTATAAAACATGTAGCCACATGCAAATCTTATTCAATAGCCATATTAATAATCAAATCTAGGTGTATAACGTATTAATTCAATTAAGGCTTTCTTCTTCTAGGAAAAAGAGCCACATACATCGATAAATCGATTGCGTAAGCCAAAATTAAATAAATACCACATAGCACATAATGATTACTTCATATTGGAGTATTCCCCAATTCGACATCTATTAATAAATTTACATGTTTCGATATAACTTAACCATTAATTAATATAAACAATTTAAACCATTTAAATTATCACACAATTAAAAATCCATGCAAATATGCACTTTTTCATGGATTTAGTTTAACAATTAACATATTGCACCAAGATCGTTTACTAAAACGCATAACAATTACATGACATCCTAGGGTTTCTAATCATATTAAAAAATCAAAAACCAAAACCCTAAAAACCCTTAAGGTCAATCAACCCAAAAAAAAATTAGGGTTAGGAATTTAACAAATAAACCCTAAAAACATGTAACTAAACGAATCAAGATCCAATTTTTATGTGTTTCGATAATTAATTACACATTATAACGGCTCTAGATGCCACTGTTGGAATTATGATATCATGACATTCATATAAAATAAACCAAACACATCAAGTGAGCATAGCGGAAGCAATTATAATAAGATCATATAACATGTAATTAATTAGTCAATAATTAAATAGTAAACGTACCTTTGTGATTCTAGCCCGGACAAGAATCAAATTGCAATCTTCAATCAAGAACCCTAATTAGGGTTTATGTGGATTACAAGAATTACCCTTTACCTCTTTTGTAATTCAATCCAAGAATCAAACAAAAGTATGTTTGAATCGCGTTCTTGTACACACGTACTAAAACAAGTTAAAGTAATGCTAGTTTTAGAACACAAAATTAAACCAAAACCTTTTGTTTAATAAAGAAAATCGATCAACCCTTTAAGGGTGTTTGTTTGATCGATTACTAGAAAAGAAGGAAAGAAAAACAAGTTTAGGGTTTGTGTGTGTGCACAAGAGATCCAAACAATGAATCCCTAACCTTGTTTATATAGTATAGTTTACTTGGAGCTCAAGTTACAAAGGAGGTGGAACTTCTTCTAGAACTTTCTTGACCTTCCAATAAATCATACACATTACTTTCCTTTTATTCGTCTAATGATCATTAGTCATTTATCTTAAATACTAAATAATCATTATATATTTGTGTAATAAATAATTAAATATAAACTTTTACATTTAATTATTAAACTTTAACTGTCATACGTAAAGTGTGCAATCCCGTGATCTCGAGTTCGATCCTAACATACGATTACTAAAATAATGTCCATAATCTAACAATACATATACCAAGGATGTTCAAACATCTATGTTCTTCTTAGCCAAGGATGTTCAAACATCTATGTTCTTCTTAAGGTTCATTAAGAATTATGTTACCATTAATAAAGGTTATGTGATTCACTGATTCATATATGCGAATATCATTTGGCAATCATTAGAAATACTAGTTGTGACTAGTCTAGCAAGTTATTAGATCATCACAATATGGTTAACCAACAGAAAAGGTTGGAAAAAGTTACTCCATCCGTCCCATATTAAGTGTCCACAATAAAATCTTTGGATGTCTCTAATTAAGTGTCTACTTGTACCTTTCAACCAATAAGATGAGACTTTAGTGGCTTAAAATAATACTCCCTCCGTCCCATAAAAACTGTCCAGTTTGACTTTTCAAAGTCAAACTGGTTTAACTTTGACCTTAAATATTTTTTATGTGTTATATAATACTTGATCAAAAATTATACCTATGAAAAACACACTTAAAACTCAATTCATTCATATATTTTTCATAAAGTATTATATAATACTCACAAAAATAACTAAGGTCAAAGTTGAACCAGTTTGACTCTGAAAAGTCAAACTGGACAGTTTTTATGGGACGGAGGTAGTATGTGATTGGTGGAGAGTTTAGTTAATAGAATCTCCTAAAACTGTGTGCATTATAAAAGTGGACACTTAATATGGGACAGAGGGAGTAATATATATTTGTTTGCGAGAGACATCGTGTATACACGTCATCTGACTGCGAGATTTGTATTTTATATGGTATATGGTCGAGTCAGATGTTTCGTTGATTATATAATTTGACCTGTATGATAATGAACATATTCACAAAATTGTATGCATTGATTTGAAAAGGTGAATGCATGATTTATTAAGAACTCATAATGGTAAGATTAACATGTTATTAGATGGTCGCAAGTTGGGACACTTTATAACCACTGGCAAAGACAGGAGTGGAGCAGTGTCCTCCTAGTGAAAAAATTGTAGTGTAAACTTTTTAAAATATCTAGTTATTTTTATAATATATACTTAAAAAATGTTTAACTTACATTATACATCATACATTGAAAACTTGTATTTTGAAAAAAATGCAATTCTCGTAATTTTTATTTATTATTATTATTTTTTAATCTATCAAAGTTTGTCCTCTCGATTATAAATTTATGACTTCACCCCTGTTTATAATATCGAAGGGCATGTACTACTACCATAGTGTTGATATATGTGTGTTGAAACATTTGTACGCATTCCTGACGATGAAATATAATTTTCAGTACCATTTAAATATTAATAAAAATGGTGGATTCATGATCATATAAAAAAGTGTTTTTTTTTAACAGTGTATATATATATATATATATACGAGTATTGTAGCCCGCGCTTTGCCGCGGGAGTGCATTGGTCCGTATATTTTGTATTTTTTATTTATTATTATTATTTTTTTGGTTTACGTTGAGGAGACGGTGTGATATATGCTTTGTTGTGTCAAGGTTCTTGAGTTGGAAAACAGGAAACCTTTCTTTTTTTATATAACTGTTGTCGATACGTTCCTTTTTTCCGGTTTTACAATGTAGATATGATTGTATAGTCGGGTCAGGTGCCAATGTTGTGTATGTTTTGAAAGTGAATGTCAATGAGCCATTTTTGTTGTGGTATTGGTTTCCGACGTATTTTTATCTGATGTGTGTAAGGCTAATTTTAATTTAAATTATATAATAATTGTATTGGTTGTTTGGTATTTAAAAAAATAATAATAATAAAAAAAATAGCAAATAATGCGTGTTATTGAAGTTTATTTTTGCTAAATATTTTTTAGGCTTGAGCCATTGTTTTGTTTAGTTGGTCTTACGTTGGGCTAAAGGCAGTGTTTGTTATGTTGTATGTTTTTTTTGTGTCATAATATGTATGTTGGGGCTAATACTTTTGGTGGGTTATGTTTTTTTTTTTTTTTTTTTTTTTTTTTTTTTTTTTAGTTGATTAATTCCTTCCAGTACATTTGGGGGTTTTCCCAAAAACATTCAAACCGTAACGTTAATCTATTACAGTGGTCAACTATCTCTGTTGTAAGACATGGTTCCTAAATTTGGTAAATGTTTGAAGATTGCAACACAAATGTTTGAAAATAGTTAAGTAAATTTGCTAATCAATTACTGGGTTCAAATCCCCCGCTGGTAATCATCAAATATTCAATAGAGATTTTTTTTTTTTTTTTTTTTTTTTTTTTTTTTTTTTTTTTTTCTTTGGCTATCTTGGTCATATAGATGTTTTGACATCCTTATTTTCTTTTTTAATTTTCATTGAGCTTCCCCAATTGATTCATGAGGACAGACGATTTGATAAGTTAATGCAAAACAGAATGCTGCTTTTTAATTATGCCATAACATGCATTGTTTTGATACATCAGTTTCATGCGTTACTGCGACGCAGTCACGCAGGCATGTTACAAAAGGCATTGTAGCAACATCAGTAGTTTTTAAGTTATGCATACATATTTACAGTAGTAGTAGTTGCATTCTACGGGTTGACAGCAGACGGGTTAGCAAAAGCGTGGGTGGGTAGATGTAGGTGTTTCACTTTCGTGGAGATCTTCATTCTTTTTTATTCTTTTTGGTATCAGCTGCTTTTTCTAGGAAGAGCTGCCGTTTAGCAGTTGTAGATTTAGTAGCATTAGCTGTTGATGATTTGGAGGATGTTTCGGTGAGACAACCCTCTGTTGGTGGTGTTGTTTGACTTGCTCCATATGTTGGTTCCATTGATGTCATATCTGTAGGCATTAGAAATTGGAATTTGTCAATGTTAAATGTAATATTTTAACTTTAGTTTTAAAAAAAATGAATGTTTATTACCTGGGTTGTTTTGTTCTTGTCTTGGACTCTGTTGTTTTGTTTCCATAATATTTGTCCTTGATCTGGTACCGCTGTATGTTACAGAACTTTCTGGTAAAGGGTTATTTTTTGTTTTGTAGTACACATAGATGATATGGATGGAAAAATGTAGTACATCTGTAGTACAAAGAAGGTATTACAGCAACATTACGGGACCTCCACAGTAGCTGTAATGCAAGAATAACGGATGAACAGTTGACGCAACAGTTGTCTTACGGGACGGTGAACAGTACCCCGTTTTTTTTCTGGACCAATGGTAGCAGGGCGCATGTGCCACTATCCACATGCATTATAAATTAATTAAACAAATATTTGTACTAATCTTTGTACCACACAATGTTGTCCACAAATAAGGCAGTTGGCCTAGTGTAATAATTTCCGTAATCAGGCCCACATGGCAAACGGAAAAACTCGGTTTTAAATATATTAGATAATATATATATATATATATATATATATATATATATATATATATATATATATATATATATATATATATATATATATATATATATATATATATATATATATATATATATAAAAGTGTTAGGTCGTGAAATTTAAGTAAAACAAGAATATATTTAAAAATTTGAAAACAATATTTACACAAGACTCTGATGCCTTACTAGATGCTTTTAATATATCT
This sequence comes from Artemisia argyi, assembly GCA_030686995.1. Classification (NCBI taxonomy): domain Eukaryota; kingdom Viridiplantae; phylum Streptophyta; class Magnoliopsida; order Asterales; family Asteraceae; genus Artemisia; species Artemisia argyi. The sequence goes on from CM060695.1 coordinate 56,695,903, forward strand.
ATGCAGTTTAAAATAAAAAAATAAATAAAAATAAAGATAATTACACAAAACTCATTTGATACTAAAAAAATAAAAAATAAATAAAATTTACACAAGACTCATTTGATACTAATATACCTAGCAAGCTTTGATTCATTTTCAACGTTTATAATTTTTATTATAAATGATTCAAAGAATTACAAGAGCTAGTTGCGAAACACTATCCCAACTAAATGACAAATGAAACTTTTCTAAAAATGAATCAAAGCTTGGTAGCTTAGCTTATGATTCAAAGAGTGGATGATTGTATAACTATCATACATTTGTATTTTTGTGTTTAGAATCTCTAATTTCTTCTCTTGACTAACATTCATATAGGATGAAAGAGTGAAGTCACATGTTGTAGTAAGTTAGATGTCAAGCATTTAATTAAAGAGTAATTTACTATTTAAGGCTTTTATATGTAGTTTCACTTTACAATGTACTCTAATTAACATTTAATTTAGATATTCACTCGTTTATTAACTAATTTTGTACTAGTTTAACTTTCTTATACTTCCTTTTTCTTTTATGCTTTTAGGAAGTTCTCACTTATAAATCAAGTCTGACTTTGAGAGAGTATATTGCGCCAGTAAAATTTTGTTGGATCTCACTTACTCAAATGTTGTTTTCAGCTTAGGTACTTTACTCGTAGATATTGCATCGGCAAAGTAAAGTTTATCTTCAGTTGGTATTCAAGGTCCCTGAAGCTTTTTGTTGATCAAGCTTTATATAACACATTCTGATTTCATGTCAAGGAGTAAATATAACCTATGTTATTTTATGTTTAAATACTTTCATAGACAATTAGGCAAAATTTTAGCTCAACAATCTCCTCATATTTGAATATACATATAGTGTAAGTTAATTCGTAGTAAGTGAACATAACAAGTTCTTCTTACTGTCTGATTAAATAAAAAATTAAATAAAAGCACATAAGCCTGATTGTTTGTTGCTGAAAGTATTTTTTGATGTAGTCCTTGATGGAGACTAGTTGTTGCATTTGAAGTCCTTGAAAAGTTGCACACGTAGTCCTTGAGGCGTTGTAGGCGCAGTCCCTAATTCGCTGCAAGCGCAATCCCGGATGCATTGCAGGCGCAATCCCTATCACTATAATACATTTGTGTTTATTATTATTATTATTATTATTATTATTATTATTATTTCGAATCTCTGATTTTCTCTCTTGACTAACATTCGTATATAATATGATGAGAAACTGAAGTCACATGTTATAGTGCTTTAGGTATTAAGCAGTTGGTGAAAAAGTAAATCTTTCATTTGCTTTCGTATGTATTTTCACTTCCCAATATATTTTAGTAAATTGTTAATTCAATTATTCACTCTTTTATCAACTACTTTGTATTTAATAGACTTCCTTGTATTTTCTTTTTTCTTTATGCTTTTATGAGGTTCCCACTTATAATTCAAGTATGGCTTTAAAAGAGGATATTGAGTTAATGGGACTTTGTCGGATCTTAATTACTCGAATGTTGTTTTCAGCTCGCGTACTTTATTCGCTGATAACGTATCAAGGAGGTAAAGTTTATCTTCAATTTGTATTCGACGTTCCTAAAGCCTGTGGTTGATTGAGCTTTTTACAACATTATCTGATTTCATATCAGAAAGTAAACTTAATTTAAGCTACTCAATCCGTCTCAAAATTATTGTCCAGTTTGAATTTTCAAAGTCAAACTGGTTAAACTTTAGCCATAAATACTTTTTTATCATTATATAATACTTGTTGAAAAATTATACCATTGAAAAGTACACTTAATCTATTTATATATTTTGCATCAAATATTATATAACACACACAAAAATATTTAAGGTCAAAGTTGAAAAGAAAGACTAAAAAAGTCATTAGTGGACAATAAATTTGAGACGGAATGAGTATTTAATATTTAAATATTGAATAATTGAGCAAATTTTTTGGCCAGCCAATGGAAGCCATAAAACGTACGCAATAACTTTATAATAGATACGCTTGAATTAGATGAAAGCCACGAATCAGTTTTTCTATTGAATTAGCCAATTAGGAACAATACTACTATGTTTAGTGGCGTAAAGGCAAACAAATGCGTAATACTATCAAAGTCATCATTAGGCTAACCACACTTTTTATACAAAGAAATTAAAGACTTGCAGGCAATAAAAATTTCTTATTCCTATATTTGCTTCCTTTCTTAATGAAATTAGAAGAATGAAAAAGTATTCACACAAAAATATATGTGAGATGTACGTCCATCTTACTACTTATGATCTCTAACCATCGGCTGTCATTGAAAGTGTTCTTAGCAAAATTTGTGTCTAACTCTAATACTAAATGCTCATACTCAAATGCATCATTCGGATCTTAACACGTTTGCTAGTTGTTTACAAAATAAAATGTCATATACGACAATACAAAACGTTAGCTACTCTTTGGTGAAATGTCTAAACAAAATTGATGACACATGCAATGCCATGATTGTAGTGACTAGATAAGGGTAAACTTATAGCTCAAACATATGGAAATCAAATTTACAGGTATATACATATAGCTATATTTTATCTTCTTATAGCTATATTGTTTGAGAAAACTGATAACATTTTTAGAAACAATGGAAAGATGAGAAAAAAAGAAAAAAGAAAAAATGCACATGGTTAATAAAAGGTCCATGAATATCACTACCAATATCTCTGACTAAGGAAACTTGGATTCACAGAAGATACATAAATGTTCACCATCTATTCTTTGCTAAAAAAAAACACCCTCTACACCCTCAACTGCCTCCCAAACAATAAAACAAAACAGCTTTTACTAATATTCCAAATGGGTATATGTACCCATGATTATAGTGAATTATCTATAAAATATGTGCTTAAATCTTAAGATTTAATCCTATTGATTCGTTTAATGGATGGGATTTTTTATCGGTAAATACGAGTTTTTGACTAAGATGTGTGTCGCCTAATATTGGAATATTTCATTGTTATTTTCGATATCTTCCCTAGCCACCCTAGGATGTATATCTCGTGAGGTTTGAAGTCAAGACCTTGCATGAGTATATCATGGTATCTAACGATGGTGATTCTATTAATTCACCACGAAAGGCTTTTTGATTTTCTAAAATAAGTTGACTTATAAGATATATAAGCAATAAAGTTAAGCTAATAAAAATTAACTTTTAGAAAGAGAAAAATAACAAGTTTGTATTTAGTCAAGGGTGTGTATCTCGTGAGGTTTGAAGTCGATACCTTGTATTAGTATATCATGGTATCTAACGACGGTGATTCTATTAATTCACCACGAAAGGCTTCTAATTTTTAAAAATAAGTTGACTTATAAGATATAAACAATAAAGTTAAGCTAATAAAAATTAACTTTTAGAAAGAGAAAAATAACAAGTTTGTATTTAGTCAAATTATACAAGGGTCCTTCAAAATAGCATTGAGGAACACACAAAAGTTTGGAATATGTTAATTCAGTTTGGCGTTTTTTAATATATCTAATTTTACAATAATAAAGTATAATAAGAAAATGGAGCGAGAAACAAGGGTACATGAAGAGACAAACACCACCAACAGGCGTGAGGGTGGTTGCGAGACGGTAAACAGGCTGAAGAGAAGATCTAACGTTAACTGAGCTTCCAAGCAAACGTTAATCAGGATGGCAGGAAATGTATCTCGAATTTCGATACGGTTATGAGGAACAAAGCTACCTTAATCTTTTTGGCCAACTTCCCAAATTTTAGGATTCTAACGCCGTTTGGATGAAGTTCGGGAGATATGACAATATTATGGATGTATACATAGCCTTCAAGAAGACAAAGAAGGATTCAAGGTTCTGGCTTGTAAGATTTATTAACATAGGAGACTTTGATAGTTTTGAAAGGAGGTGGAAGGAAACTACGATTAGGGACGAGAGATTAGTGATTAACCGCGCAAAGTTCATCAAGGTCGATGGGAAAGGTGTGCCTATCTCAAACTTTTCTTGACAGCGTATGGGAGTTTTAGCTCAAATAGCTAAAGCTCATACACCCACAACAGGTCCAAGACAGGACCACAGTGGCTAAATCCCATAATGCTTTAACAAGTTCCCAAGCAAGACACAAGCAAATCAAGCCTAGACAAGCATATCCACGCAAACGCTAGACTGAGATTTTATCCCCAAAGTTGTTAGAACAAACAACATATGTCACCACCTCATTTGTGTAGAGGTGGTGATTGCAAATACACGATGATACGATCAATCATGCATGGAACATTCCATGAATTTTACATAGCCAATGATGTCATGCCACGTGTTATTCTTGACTCTTCTCTCGGATGTCCACCACGTGAATCATCCTAAACCGTTAGATCACATTCATGGGTGGCACAAAACCCTAAACGTAGCTTTATAAATACTAGTTCATTTGCATGAAATGGACCAAGGTGAAGCTAATCCATCTTCTCCATTCCATACACCATAACACACATGAATAGTCGTATGTGAGTGTTACCCCAATTCTAGATCGTGGATCTAACCTTGGGGTCTACCAAACGTAGGAAACCAAACACACGATTATCTCCATCACCTGAACCAATGATTACGTGATATACGTAAACATGACGCCATCCATGTTATACACAATAATGTGCTATAATCTAGTCTTACATTTATATAGAATCGACTCAACCAAATAGACTAACACTAATAGGCAATGTGCCTGATCAGTTATAGCTAGGAAATGGTAAGTACGGGTTCGTTTACGAGGAGCGAGTTTTCGAATGCTAACCTAGTGGAAATGACAACTAATCTAAACAATTGGAAAGGGGGTTTTAAATATGAGATATTGACTCGATTAAATTTGCTTAAAAATATAAAATACTAAACAATAAACTAAAGACGAATTATGACCAATAAGGAAGAACATGCTAGCCGAGATACTCCTCTTTTGTCTAACTGATTAGTCCACAATTGCAATGACTAACTGATACTTGCATTGGTGATTCTAATTCAAACTTGGCCAGATGGTCATGGTTACCTAGTCCTATGAGTATTAACCTTTAACCTGATGGTTACAGTGTCAATAAGTCTCAATCACGCATTAAGCATTTTACGTATTCTATATGATTTATCGTGGTAAACCTAATAGTCATTTGCTTACCTAATCCCTCACTAATAGTCATGTATAAGAGATTTAATGCTAACTTAGATGTTTTAGTTATATTTCGTCTAGCCCTAGGGTTTGTTCCACCTCTGGTCCTAATGGCAACGCTACTGAAGGTCATCATAATTTCACTAACCCTAACCACTATGATACGGATCATAAATCACATAATTGTCATCTAATAATCTATGATCTAGCAATAGACTACGTATAAAAATAAGTAAACGAACGGATCATGCGATAAACATAAATTTTCATTAAATCAAAGTAAATGAAATCATAAAGACATAGTCATCATAACTCGGCTAACAACAAAGGGTGTTAGCCCATAATCTCAGTAAACATCGCACGAGAAATAATAAACGATAATGAAATTAAGTTCATGATGAAAACAACGTTCAAACTGAAGATTAAACTAGTAATGATTAATGAAGATGTTATTTAATGGTGGAATGGCCTTCATTGGTGTCTCATGCTCTAGAAATCATCTTTAGGTTGTCTAGGAACGATAATGTGTAAGCCCCTAAGTCGTTTAAGGCTTGTATTTATAAGTTTGATAAAACTGACACCAATACGACGTATTCATTTCTTGGATACGCCGTATTCACTTAGTAAAGTATTCTCTAAGCCATTAAAATAATCACTGATCAGCGTCTGACCCAAGCTCGATACATCGTATCCCCATAACTGGATAGGTCATATTCCTCCATATACACATATTGTCAAGTCTACGACTTGGCTTTTATATGGCGTATCTCATAAACCTGGATACGCCATATTTTTTTGAATACATGCAACTCTGATTTCTTCTAAGTGTGGCATACAGCTTATTATACGGCGTATCTGTCTTCTGATATGGTATTTTCTTTGTGTTAACTCCAATTCTTGCCACTTTTCGCGTCTTTTCTGCATTTGCTCCAGATTTACTGAAGATAATAAATAATACTGATTAAGTAACAATTCTTGAGTAAAAACATAGTAAATGAGCAATATAAACAGGATAAATGATACACACAATATGTACTTGTTTGATCATAGCAAATATCCCCCCACTAGTCCTCAAGTAAACTTCTGATTTTTATTTATAAAAGACATTCCTTAAAAAAAAGTCCACGAAACATAACTTAAATACTCAATCAAAAGCACGCACAATCAAACAACTCGCGAAATAGACAATGAAAACACTCAAGCTACTCAACTAATCTTGAGTAAAAACATAGTAAATGAGCAATATAAACAGGATAAATGATACACAAAATATGTACTTGTTTGATCATAGCAAATATCCCCCCGCTAGTCCTCAAGTAGACTTCTGATTTTTATTTATAAAAGATATTCCTTAAAAAAAAGTCCAGGAAACATAACTTAAATACTCAATCAAAAGCACGCACAATCAAACAACTCGCGAAATAGACAATGAAAACACTCAAGCTACTCAACTAATCTATGTGGTACAGTAACATTTTGTGAATCGATCAATTGTTCGGTCGTAACGAATATTCTATCATAAGATTGGCAAAGATACGCATTTCCATCACTAGAGTCTAGACGCAACTAATCTAAAAGACAAATGGGTAAAAAAAAACGTAAGGCTTACGGGTTAAAAGGTATGAATAAGACATAGAGATACATTTATGACAATGTGACAACGTATAATTCTTTGTCAATATGTATTAAGTAGGTGTTATCTGTTATGTTTGCCATCTCAACTAGTAGGTGTTACTTTCCATCAATGTCTTTTCTTAAATTATCATAAAGACATACATTACCTTAAACTATATTGAAATCATAATTACTAGTTTAATGTTAAGAAGTCAAAACCCCTTCAATACATTCCAGTAAACATTGATTTCCAATATAAACAACAATGATAAATTCACTAACTGTTAATCTTTATAACATCATGTTGGTGGTACAACAAGATAATCTGTGTCCACCTCACTGCTACATCGGGTTGTCACACCATACGACTTCAGTTGCCGCCTCATCTATGTCGATTTCCACCCCGAGCTATACACACTTCGTTTCGTAGTTGTTGTAACAAAATTCATTGTTTTGCATATAATCGAGTTACTAGACTTTACTAAAAACAAGAAAAAAATAATGATAATCATCATCCAACAAGACAATAGCAATTTCCAATCAATACGGATTTTACTTGGCAATTTTTAGTACCACATAAAAGTTCACAAATCACAATCAAGTTTCATATCATTGTTTTCTTCACAACAATCACAAGTAGTTTTAAAACAAAATATTTTGCCAGATACACGAATGATCAAATTAGATAAATCGCTTCAAAAACTTTTAGTACCATAAAAAGTTTGTATTGGCGTCGCGAAATATTACTACTCGGTGAACCGTAACATTTCATATATATATACACACCATACGACTAGATTGAAAAAAAAAAATTAAAAATCAAAAAAATAAGTAACAAATAAAAGAAGAGAATGTATTTCACAGTGACGTAATTGACAGTAAATTCAAAAGTAAAAAAGTGAAAGAAAAACAAACAAAGAAAAAAACAGAATCACAAAAACAGACTGTAATATAATCCTGTAACCAATATATCACAATCTCCCTTGTGGCCTGTAACTCAACAAGTTTAATCCACCACCACCATCACCAGCACCCGAAACCGAACCCGAACTCGAACCACCAGATAACAATTCAACTAATGCAGCCAAAGCTTTAACCTGCATCTCAAGTGCAGGTATATAATCAGTAGCCTCTTCCAAAACAACAGGCAACGATTGTTTCTTACAACCCGGCACTAAACCGCCTAAAACGCGTGTTTTCCTTTGAACCGCTGGTAGATTCTTCGTTTTTAAGCGTAATATACTTACCCTAGGTTTCTTCAGCCGGCTGTTAGCCGAGCCGGCTGAAGAAACTATTAAGCCTCTCTCTCTCCTACTCCGCTTCAAATTTTTTATTTTTAATTTGTTTGTTAGTATTGCACGGCTCCATCGTGTACGGCCTTTTGCTGTTACTGCTAACACGCGGTCCGCAGTTTCGCGGACCACGTGTTTCCTGGCACTAGTACCCGCACCAGCAGTAGTAGTACTGGTGGTGCCGGTACTGGTGCCAGCGGATCTCCTTACGTGACGAAGGGCTTGTAAGAGCTTTGAACTGTATATTTGTTGCTGAGCATCTGATTTCCACTGGATTTTATTATTTTGTTTTGTGATCTGATCGTTGTTATTCGATTGCAGTTGTTGAAGCTTCTTTCGTTTTCTTCGTTTAGATGAATCGCGTAATGGAATCTGAGATACCGTTGACGACGACATTTACCGAATTTAACAAATTTTGATGATTGTTCTCGAAACGGTTTATATTCCTGTAGATTCAATCAAAATGAGTCAGGCGAATATATCAATAAATCTAGTAATATAATTCGTATCAACATCGAACATATATACAGATTCTATATTAGTTATTAGTAATTTCTAATAAAACTACATATACCAATATTATTAAAATAACAACAATACCCAATTCTGCCGGAAAAAGATATTAAAGAGGTATTATGTAGACAGTCATACCGCTATCCGGAGATAGTAATACAATAGACTGTTTTCAGAAAGACCTCTTGACAAATATATGCTAGCTATATTGGCAAAAAAAAAAAAAAAAAAAAAAAAAAAGTGATAGAAACAATGAAATTGTTGTTACCTTAAGGAAAGGAAGATATGTGTTGAAAACAATAGATGAAAATGAAATTGATTTAATGAAGAATGTGAATTAAGATTAGAGAGAGAAGAGATATAAAGGAAGGTGAGTAGGAATCACATGGGAGCATGCCTTGGTCAGTTCTTTAAAATCCTTGTTTTTGTTTTTTAAATTACAGTTTTGGTCCTTGTGGTTTTGTTGGTTTGTGATTTGGGTCCTTAGGTTTTCTTTTTTGTGTTTTGTTGGTAGTGGTGGACTTGTGGTATGGGACCCGGTGTCTGTTAGCTCATCTAAACCGGTTATTTTCTAAACGACCATCGTCGTTATACATCAATTATTGAAAGTTTTGCTCTTTAAATAACTTAAAAGTATATTCTTAACCGAAGATAATCTCAAAATTGTAGCTTAGTTACATATACATTAGCTGTATTTCATTCAATGAACAAACAAAAATCGATGTTTCAAAGAATGATTGGCTCGACCGGAAATCCTATCTAGGCATTCGGGACTTAATTTTGATATCATGTACTCTTTCTAAAGCATTAAAGCATTACGCATCAGAAAATATTCAGTTGTTTACTGCGAACCGAGTAAAGTTGACATCAAACACACACCTATTTTACAAAAGTTTTTCCTTTTTTGATCCTATAAAAACGTTTGCGCCGAAATGAGTAAACACTTGAAAGTTATCGAAAAGTTAACAAAACTTGATTTTTATTGTATTGTTTTTTAAGATAATATCACTTAGTTTAATTTAAAATTGCAATTTGCGACTTAAGATTCTCTTCTTGCATTATTTCAAGGGGATGAATTAAGGAGTACAAATGACTTAAATGAGGAATGTTTTTATTCAAAATGGTTCATGTTCCATTGTTTAGAGGGAATGCATCAAGATATTAAATTAAATTCCTTATCATTTCATTATGAGAATTGATATGCACACATTTCATATTGATTGAGACACTCCAATAAATGCATTACATACTTGTATACTATTAACATAATGCTTTAAGTGCTTGTACACTGGAGTGTCATAATAAAAATTTAGAGTTTGCAAATCATCTCCCTTTCGTTATGTATATTTAAGGAATTGATTTGCACACTCTAAATTTTATTGAAACACCTTATTTTATGCATCATTTATAATTTGTTTTAGTTATCTGTATAGTGAAGTGTGCAAATGGAAGACAAAATGTGTGTAAATCACCTATCAACTTAACATATGTGCATGTTACTACAAATCAAATTGATACTCCACAGATTCATACCCGACATATTGTAGGTCTAGATGTGGATCTCGATGGAATCAGAGATATATGACCTTGTTCTCAACTTGCTCCAAGGGTAAATATGACGATCACATTAAATGTTATAAACTTAATTATTTGTATATTCATTTGTGTCGGTAAAAAGTAATTTAATGTAACTCAGTTTGGATCTTCTCCTTGTCAAAGGGAATCGAAATAATTTGTGTAATCTCTTTAGATAATCCGCTTGTAACTTCTTCCAACAATGGAAGTTTAAATGCTGATTAACAAAAATAGAGCCATAGGAGTGAGTTATGATAAATTGGTTATCACTTTATTATACGGATATGATAAATTGTTCTACTTTAGATTCATTTGATGCTAACTAGTTAGGATTATAGCGTTCTCAATGCTAACCCTAATTCATCATGCATTTTTTTTAATGACTTGTTAGTTGTTTGTAGTACAGATCCAACAGTGACATCCAATTGGGCAGTATAATGACCGTAAGACCCGCCCCTACTACTCCTTTTATCGCCTGAAGGGGTAAAGTCCCAAGTGAAACTTGAACTTGAGACCTCCCCTAGCCAAACATCTCCTCCCCAAGACACCTTAAACAAACTTTGTTGGCCAATTGTACTAGCCCAGTTGGTTCACAATCATGCATCTTTAATTAAGTGTTTTTAGTCACTTGTATGATGTTTCTATAATACAATAAAATGCTCAAAATAAAGTATGCAATAAAATTTATCTAACAACCGGCGTTATGGAGGCATCCTCCACATGCGAAGGAACAACTCCACACGCGGTCCACCATGACACCCAACAATCTTCGCGTGCCAAAGTCCCATTTTTGTGTTGATTGGGTGGTGCAGACCACCTAACGAAATGCACTTTTTTTTATGGGTGTTTGTTTATGTGGTGACCACTACATCTTTAAAGGTGGTGGTGAGGTAGTGTGCTGAAAAGTTAATGTGGCGCTGAGGTGAACGTGATGGTCCGATGACCACTACACCTAACCTAAGATAGCTTACTAAAAGTTTACCGTTATAAGTTTCTTTGTCTAAGGTTTTATGAATATATAGTATGTTTTCTTGTATAGAACAGGACGACAGTATAAAAAGTTTACCGTTATAAGTTTCTTTGTCTAAGGTTTTATGAATATATGCTTTGATGAAATAGAATGAGAGATGTATGTGTACTTGCGAACGATGGCCAATCACATAGGACAACTGACCACACAAATTTCATTTGTCCATGTGGCTTATTTTCTTTCGCTTTATTTTCTTACGTTTTGCCTAACATTTTGAGTTGTCCAATCGCATAATAACTTAAGTCACGTACACTTTGAACGACATGTCAATGAATGCTCCTTAAATTAGGTTCTTCAAAACGATAGTTATGTGTTCAACCAACATGAGGGATTTGTCAGCAAAGTTGAGTGGTACACATAACTCATATGTGGTGGTTTGTGTCTAAATTAACTCCGGATATTTTTATAATGAACCTTAACTTTTTAAGGCATGTTTGTTTATAATTTGTTACCTTTTGTCTAATTATAATGCTTGTGTATATATATTATGTATGTTCATAAATAAACGATTTTTGTTTCTTTTGTATGCCGAATAAGTGTTTGAAACACGATAATTATGAAAAAATCACTAGCTTAATTGAAAATGCTACACTCTCATGACTTTTTCTGATAAGTCTTGTTGTGGGATTAAGTTACAACAAATTACCGAGTTGTCATATTAAGTAATTTTCTCAACGAAGACAATTACGCCGAAATCAAACAGCACATTTACAAAATGTTGATCAAGTATTCAATGGCTTATTTCACTTGCCGACCTACTAGATTAAGTAAGTTTCTCAACAACAACTAAGTGAAAAAACAAACGTCATCTTAAATTGTGTTGATACCTTACCGCCATACCGGTATTGATTCTTCATTCTATAGCAGGTTTTTTGCATTCAAAATTATAGGAGTATCATCTTTTGCATTCTAAAGAAACGTTGCAAACTATGTTTTTATAAATCTTTAATTTTATCTTCTTCTTCTTTTTTTTCTTTTTTGCTTATTTATAGTAAGATCTCATTTATTTCCCTACCACGACATCTTGCACAGTCGTGAGGATTTCAAGTAGATTTTATTTGTCACCTTTAAATTAGATCTTTACTAACTACTGCATATTAAAAGTTTGTCCCCTTCATTCATTTCATAATTTATATAATTCTGAACTTAATTTTGTTGCTTTTGTCTGCAAAAAGCTTTAGTATAGTAAAAAAGAATTATTGAACACATCAAGTGGACAGTTTCGACATTTTCTTGGTCATGTACATGTACATCTATTTTTTTAAGCAAATTATTTTTTTTTGGGTAAAGGGTTACCCCGGTAAATTGTATTAATCACAAAAGAAATAAGTACAATGGAATGTGGCTGAGGTACCACATTAACCTCAAGCAAAAGCTTGAACTACCACTAAACGAATGTGATGCCACAATCAAACCTGCCTAACTATAAGACATATCCACACAACTCTTAGCAACCATAAAGCCTAAAGTTCTTAGACATCTTCCATTGAGATAACAAATGATTCACCATGGCAGTATTCTTGAACCTGTAAGTTAAAAGCTTAAGTCTAACTGTCACCATAATGATGTCACACAGCTCATCCGAAGATCTTCTTACTTTCTTGAACAAACGATTATTACGTTCTATCCATATAAAGTAGGAAGAGGCAGCCAATATCAAGCGACCAATAACACTCTTTGCCGTGCGCCTATGCGCCATAGGCTGCAGGAAAGAAAGGATATCATGAAGATTTGGGGGAACCAAATCCATACCAGCTAACATACGAACCGCACACCAAATACGCGAAGAAAACGAGCATTCAAAGAAGAGGTGCTCATGAGAGTCCGGTTGTAAATCACAAAAGACACATCGAAGCATGTTTAAGTCGGTATCTAACCCGACGTCCCATTGCCTCAACAGTCAACATATCTTGCGTTTTAAGACTACGACACAAAACCAACCAAAAGTGGAACGAGTGTCTAGGAATACAGTGAGTGAACCAAGCAACACGATACCATGAAACCTCCATACCCCGCGGCCTTAACTCCTCCCATGCACTAGAAACAGAAAAAGCCAAAGTTTACCATTAGAAGCTCGCCATACAGGTAAATCAGGACGTGACTCCTCAAGACAAGGCACCTGGATGAACCCTAACTCCGGAACCTTGAGGAGCCACGCTTGAGGCCATATCCACGCATTGATTTTAAGCAAATTATCTCACTCACTTTATGTGATAATCTCGTATGTGGAAATTGATTTTATTGATTACCAAAAAACAATAGACTATTTAGATGATGTGGACGTAGTTCTTGGGAGCTAAAGTGTTTACATCAATTAAATAGACAATAGTTGTTAAGATTTCAATTCCAATATTAGAATTTTACTATTTCACGAAATTACAATTTAAAAATGATAAGCTTCTAAATAATATCTTAACAAGCTTAAAATCTTTTTTTTTAAAGGTTGTATTTTATATACAGAGAATCTCAATACGGGACCTCACAAACCGAGCAAACAAAGAAACCTAGAGGCCAAAACGCCACAAATCTAAGAACAATACAAGACCAGAAATACAAAAACCATTAGGAAAAAATATCAAAAGGCTTGGCCATCCAACATGACCAATTCACCTTCACGTTCGACTTTTGATACGAGCCGACCTCCAACAACATGAATCAAACAGTTCTGCCAATTCAAAATAGCCCATAGGGTTATTTGGAACACTCCATTAATAATTTTGACGATCTTAGGACAACCATGAACATTATAGTTTCCAAGCGCACCTCAGATATATATAAAGGAGGGTATACGAACGGGGTTGGAAGACCCCACCAACTCCAAATCTTCTTACAAACCGTACCCACGTTATGGCATTTAACCAAAATATGCTCGATATTTGACAATAGGATTTTAAGATCTTATCTGATCTGATTTTACTTTTCTTGAACTGCAAGCTAAAAAAATACATAGTTCTGAATTATGTTTTATAGAATTTTAAAAAACAATATGTAATCTTCTTAAACATTCCATATACATAATTTAGGACAACATTTTAATAAAACGTTCATATAATTTTGTGTTTATAATATGATAATTTGTAGATTTGAGTAATACTATAAAGACTATTAAAAAAATGGCATTATAGTAAGATTTTAGACTTCGATCCGATTTTACGATTTCAATCTTGCAAAAAAATGATCTTTGAATAGCATCCTGATCTGAAAGCCATTTTAACCTTGAAATTGACAGAAATACCATGTACATCTTGCAGAAAACTTGGCCTATCCGGACAGCAAATTGTTTATTTGTAAATTCATAGATAAAATAGTAAAGATATCGACACAACAATTAGTGCAGCAAATTGTTTATTTGTACCTTACAATTTAAAGATAAAATAGTAAAGATATCGACATAACAATTAGTGCGGGCTGATAGATTGGTCATTTTAATTATTTTTTTCGATTTAATTAATTTGTCTACTATTTCCCATTAAAACTATCTTAAAGTTAATAAAAGTGCACGTTAAGATTAGCTTTACCAATAACTTGTAGGAGAAAAATATATATATATATATATATATATATATATATATATATATATATATATATATATATATATATATATATATATATATATATATATATATCTATTTGGTACGCTTTGTTTAGTTATCAAACATAACAATTCACCTTTTTTAACTATATATTTTTTTTAAACGACAATTTTTGACAATTTTTAACTGTCTAACATTATTTATACCATAAACTATTTTACAATTTTTAAGTAAAACTTTAACTCGCAACCATTTGATTGAAGAGTTTCTCATACAACATGAGGTATTATTGAGACATAAACTCTTTGATATTAAATCAACGACTTACCTTCAATTCCACATTTAAACTCTTCAATTCGAAGCTATCTATCCTATGCTTGTTCTTTTGTAGTTTTTTTTTTCTAGCTTCTTGATAGTGTTTTATAAAATTCGCCGTTCAAAAAGAAAAATTCAAAGCTATCTACCTTTTTTTTTCTCTGTAACGCAACGTTAATCAATTTTATGGATCACCTCAAATTAACTTAAACACTAACCTTATTTAAATAAGTTATTTGAACATGTTTTCGAATGTGGGGATTCATCATTGAGAAAAGAAAGGAAAAAAGTGCACTAACATGTGCTCGTGTTTTTTTTATAACTTTTTTTACAAATAAATTATAATAAATATATGGAAATTGGAAGAGTTGAGAAGTTATAGTGCGTGGATAGTTATTGGCTCCATATTTTCTGTCAATGTGACAATATGTCTCGTCTTCCACTCCCCAATCGGACAAAAATCATTCAGTTGATATAAATAGGATGATAACATGATTGATTTATTGCAATAAGTGATCATATTAATCTTCTACATGTGAGGATTGCATGTGAGTTATAAAAAGTGTTAATTAACTATCTATATAGTACATGTAAAATCTTTGGTGAACTTAATATCACATTCATCATATATTTTTTTTATTTTTTTTTATTTTATTATTTTTTTTTTATGAAGGTGATTTTTGAGATCCCTTATCCCTATTGGGAGGTGATTTGCACACATCACAATTTGATTGGCACACTCCAATTTAGTGTGTATTGCCATTTATGCCCTTATAAAGGTGAAGAAGAGTACAAGTAATGTAAGGGTATAAATGGCAATACATACTAAATTGGAGTGTACCAATAAAATTGTGGAGTGTGCAAATCACCTCCCATCCCTATTGGACTTGAGATGGGAAATATTTTGCAGCTTAAAACTCTCATATGTAAGTGTGTTTGTAGTTTAGACCTTTATAATGATTCCAACTAGATTAAGGGGGTGTTTGATTTCGAATTAATTGACTTAATATGAAAACAACTGAATTAATTAAGTCATATAAAAACTGTTTGTTTGTGACTTAATAGAGAAATATGACTGAAAAATATTGCATTAAGTTATCTTTTAATTAAACATGACTTAATAAAAAAATTTAACAAACAAGCCCTAAGTTTATTCGAGTTGTGTTACTTGAGTCAATAATTTTATTTGAGTCAACTCGAACAACCAAAATACTAATTAGGGCCAGGTATCAGGAAAAAAAAAATGTTTGGTTGACTCGAGTTTAGGTCCACCCAAATAAAAATTTCTTATAATTTTTATAAATTATCTATGCAAACATAGTACAAACATGCGATTTTATGACCATGTTATTCATATTCGAGTTTACCCGAACTCGAATGGATCCGACCCGATTAAAATCTGACTTGAATTAACCCAAACCCGACTAACTTGAAAATCTAAATAAGTTCGGGTATATAGTTTTGAGATAACTTTGTACTCGTATCATTATCAAATATTTATTTTATATGTAACAACACTTTCAGAAAATCTCTGTTGTAAAAATCGACCCAGGCGGTCGATTAATCGGCGCATAATCGCTGATCGGTCACTAAGCGCACAGATTTATCATAATCGGCCAATTTAATCGGTTTGGTCAAAGATCGCTTAAAAATGGGTCAACAAACCGATTAATCGGACAAAATCAGTCTAATCGGATTAATTGGACAAAATCGCTTAAAAATTGGTCAACAAACCAATTAATCGAACAATATCGGTCAAAGATCGCTTTAAAATGGTCAACAAACCGAGTAATATCTATGTTTGACTTTGAACTTTGAAGAATTATGTATTATGTTTATATTTGAATACTGGAAATATTTGAACTTTGATGCATTATGCTTATCTCATACATATAATATAATATCATATCTAAAATTACAATTTTGTACATAAAAAATCCAATCCGATTAATCTTTGATTAATCCCCGCCTAACCGATTAATTAATAAGCCCTACCTGACCGCCTCACTAACACCTAGCAATTTTTACGACCTTTCAGAAAATAAGAAGTTTAGAATGCAGTATTTCAAGAGTTTTATGGCATGCTCCAAGATTACAGGAAACCTCATTTACTGCCATAAAAAAAATAAATTTAATACTACATTCAAGACCAAAAAAAAAAAAAAAAAAAAAAAAAAAAAAAAAAAAAAAAAAAAAAGAAATTGTATGATGTGTGTACCTTTACTTCTCATTGCTAAGGCTACCCACGGGTTACCAGCTGCCACATTAGCTTTCTTTCTCCGGTTATCAAACATGACACGTGTGCCATAGTGGTGATTGACTTTTTTTTTTTTTTCTTTATTAGTTCAAACATTTTAAACAACAAATTCAGAATTCATTAAAAATAAAAACATTACATATATATTATTCAATTAAACATTATGTAGATTATTCAAATAACATTAAAAACGTTATAAAAATCCTTCATCCTCATCATCAATACCGTCTTTGTCTTCATTCTCTTCAGACTTGATTTCTACGATTTCTCCAAATGTATTCGATCAAATCAGATTTTGAGTTTAGATGAGTTGATGCGTCCTGAAGCTCCTAAGTAACTACTAAAGATTCTTCAAATGTTCTTAAGGGATCGTGATCCCGGTGGCCCTCATCTTTGGACCAAGTAGGACATATCGCCCGCTGCTTGTGTCGAATGATCATATTATGTAATATGATACATGTATATATAATATCTTGGAGATCCTGTTTATACAGCCCTCGAGCTGAAACTTTAAGCATTTTCAACTTCTTCTTCAACACACCAAAAGCCCGTTCCACATCTTTCCTTGCTGCTTCGTGCTTTCTCTTGTACAATATTATTTTTTCATCGCCCGTAGGAGGATTTGAAATGAACTTAATAAGAACCGCCCATTATGGATATATCCCATCAGTAAGATAATATCCCCTTTTATATTGTATATCGTTAGCCTCGAATTTAATGTCTGATGCTCTCCCAGATCTGATATCGTTGAAAACAGGGGAACGATGTAAAACGTTTACATCGTTATTCATCCCAGAGACACCAAAGAACGCATGCTAAATTCATAAATCTTGAGAGGTGACCGCTTCCAATAAAATGAATAGATGTGGTCCGTGATCACCCCTAGCATATTGACCTCATAAACTATTTGGGCAATTCTCCCACGGCCAACTTGTACAATCAATGCTTCCCATCATCCTAGGAAACCTATGCTTATGTTTGTGATGAGCATATAATCTTTCAAGGTCAGAATACGTGGGCTTTCGCAAATACTCAGCACCATATAACTTCATGATAACATTGCAAAACTTACGGAGACATTCACGAGTTGTTGTTGCAGCCACTGCCATATTCTCATCAAGAGAATCAGGAACGGCTGCGTATCCCAATTGACGAATGGCCGCAGTACACTTGACCAATAGGCTAATACCAGATACGCCCTACAATCAGGAGTCTGTTGAAAATAAGGAGAATAATCGGTTACCTCTCGAACAATTTGTGTGAATAGTTCTTGGCTCGTTCAGAACCGCCGACAGAATGTTCTTTCGTCGAACTGCAAGTTTTCGGAGAAGTATCCCGCCACTAAACGATTATGAGCACCTGAATGATCCCTACGTATGTACCTTCGTGGGACTTTTGGCTATGCTGCTTGATAAGCGTTCCAAGCAAACTCCATAAACTCACTCATAACTTCATCATCGTCGGAAGATGAACCAAATAAGAGCTCGTAAGACACAATTAAAAAAATGTGTTTAAAGGTATTGATAGAAATGTAGTATGAAATTGTGTGTTTAGAAGTGTGTTTGAGGTTGATATTTATAAAGTGGTAAAGATTGTTTTTATTTATTTATTTATTTATTTTAAATATGAAACATATACTTTTTTTTTTTTTTTTTTTTTTTTCTGAAATTGTGTGTAACTATCGGTCTAATTTTAGACCGATTCTTTTTTTTTCCAAGCCTCGACCGATATTTGCCCATAACACCACAATGGGTGTGACCGATGCTGAAGTCAGTCGACTAATTTGAGTAACCGATTTATTCCAGTCCACTGCGTCTAGCCTCGTTATCTATTTGGCCCATATTGTATATTATATAAACACATGTAATACTAATCATCTAACAATAATACTATGGTCTTGATTGTAAACTTACTGATAAACCTATTCCTCCAACACACTTTCATCAAAACCGAAGTCTTCTTTCTCCATAAAATGATAAATAAGATAAAAACTCAAGAAAAAACAGGTCAGTATGATCTGCCAGAGCATTTGGCCCCCTATCACGACACCACCAATTAAAACCTTACAAACTTGCAACAATACAACATGGTCTGAAAATGTGGTACAAGCATACAATTAATCAACTTATTGTGCATACCTAATGAATTTTGAGTGGTTTTTAACTTCTTATAATGTATAGTAAATTATATTGATTCTAACTAGATTAAGTTTATTCGAGCTGTGTTACTTGAGTCAATAATCTTATTTGAGTCAACTCGAATAACCCAAATACTAATTAGGGCCAGGTATCAGAAATTATGTTTAACAAGTAGGGTTGGATCAGTTGGAAAACCCCTTGCCTCTTAACCTAGAGGTCAAGGGTTCGATCCTCACTCCCTACAAAAGGCCGGAGGTCCTTTTCTACCATAGGTAGATCCGGAAGCAGCCTCTCTACCTTAGGTATGGGTATGGTTGTCTACGTCTCAACCTCCCCTCCCCCATACACCGTGGAAGACGGTATTGGGACCCATAACCCGTGGAAGACGATATTGGGAGTTACTTTACTTTACTTTATCAGAAATTATGTTTGGTTGACTCGAGTTTAGGTCCACCCGAATAAAAATTTCTTATAATGTTTATAAATTATCTATGCAAACATAGTACAAACATGCGATTTTATGACCATTTATTCATATTCGAGTTTACCCGAACTCGAATGGACCCGCCCCGATTAAAATCTGACTTCAATTAACCCGAACCCGACTAACTTGAAAATCTAAATAAGTTCGAGTATATAGTTTTGAGATAACTTTGTACTCGTATCGTTTTCAAATATTTATTTTCTATGTGACAAATCAATACTTTCAGGAAAAAAAGAAGTTTAAAATGGCAGTATTTCAAGAGTTTTATGGCATGCTCCAAGATTACAGGAAAACCTCATTTACTGCCATTAAAAAACTAAACTTAATACTACATTCAAGACCCCAAAAAACTTTAATGATTGTGTGTACCTTTACTTCTCATTGCTAATAGGGATATTTCCACAAATACCCCAAAGGTACAAGGGTCTCCACCCTAAATAACCCACAAAATCTTGTTTTCCCCAAATACCCCAACGGGAGGAGGTCGCCTCCAAAATTTGGGCGGATGGAGTAATAAAGTGACATGTGTCCCTATACATGCCCCCACATTGTACCTTCATGGTACAACTTTTAAAGTGTACTTCTTGGGCGACTGGGACCCACATTTCTTGGGCGACTTGATTATTTTGTCTTTTTCCGAAAAGTTATGGTCTTTTTTTATTAATTAATAGTACAATAAACTTGGGCGACTGGGTCCCACTTATCTTTATTCTTGGGCGACTTGGTAGGTATGGATCTTTTTTTTATTAAATAATAGTACACTTTGATAAAAATACACTTTTAAAAACACTTTTATACTTGATTTAACTTTTTAAAAATACACTTTTAAATAATATTACACTTTTAAATACA
The DNA here is from genome assembly GCA_030686995.1 of Artemisia argyi. NCBI lineage: Eukaryota > Viridiplantae > Streptophyta > Magnoliopsida > Asterales > Asteraceae > Artemisia > Artemisia argyi. The sequence continues at coordinate 56,716,650 of CM060695.1, forward strand.
CTAAAATCCACATTTAAATACACTTTTTAAAAATACACATTTAAATACACTTTTTAAAAACACACACATAAACACTAAAATCAACCGTTTCATCTTTCCACAAAATCACTCATACGATCATCCCTTTGATCATACGATCATCCCTTTGATCGCTCCCTTTCATCTTTGAGGAATGCAACCCATCTCGCCCACATTTTATAAGATACCATTTCACCCACAATTAAAACCCCTCGCCATACCTGCAACTCAAACCCTACTTGATACCATATTGTAATGGCTGACGCAAAGGTAACGGTTAGATCAAGATTAGATTACATTACAACAATTAGAGGGTTGTTGAATACTAATAGGGCAATCTTGTTTCGGGCCACTGTATTTGGGCCATGGTTAGACATCCCCCCCTTTTCTGCTGATACCCATTTGCTAAATTATTTTTATCAAAATCAGGTTAGTGTTGATGAAAGTGAGGATTGCCCTTCACTTAGTTTTAAAATAGGTGATAACGTGCTTGAATTTGGCCGTGAACAATTTTGTATGATAACTGGGTTTGTTTTTGGACATGTACCTAGTGAACATTTTATTAATGTTCATGGTTTACCACATAGTCCATTCTATGATAGATTGTTTCCTTAAAACAAATCCCGTAGGACTAAGAAAATAAAGGGTGAGCAGCTGTTTGCAATGTTGAAACCTGGTGAAGAATGGGATGCATTATCGGATGAGGATGCAGTTAGGGTGTGTTTGTTGGTCATTGCAACGAGTGTATTCATTGGGCGTGAATTAAGGTATTACATCCCGGACCATTTGTTGGCAATGGTTGAGGACTTTTCTATTTGGAATTCGTATCCGTGGGGGGAGTATATGTGGGCACACTTGTATAAAAGAACGGTGAATGTTGTACAGAAGCATATCGCTGCCGAAGCCAAAAAGGCTGATAAGCCTCAAACAAAGAAGGCCGTAAAAAAATCCCCAAAGAAAGAGCAAACTTACAATTTGTATGGCTTTGTTTGGGCACTCAAGGTGAGAAATTGTTGTGTACGATTCCTTATAACATATTTAGTTTAACATATCTAGTCATTTATATTTAAATTGTTGTGTACGATTCCTTATAACATATTTAGTTTAAGATTAACTGTTGTGTACGATTCCATACCTGAATGAGTAAATACCCTTGATTATCACAATTTCATATCATTAAGGGAGTGTTTGGATTAGTGGTTTTGACCACTCTATCTGTGTTCCATATCAGAACGCTCGTAAACCCTTGTTTCCAAACAAGCATTTTGTACTTCAAAACGCTCGTAAACGCTTGCTACCAAACATACCCAAATTCCTTCTCAGAATCTTGTTTTAGCTTTATAATAATTGCTTACTCATTTCTGTTCTCAAAATTATAAGAACCAAAAAAAAAATGTTTACTTTTTTAAAAATCCGGCTTCAATAAGCCTTTTTAGTCCTCTATATAAGTTTGTTCAAGCTTTCATAGCTTGTGGTAAGCTTATTAGCTCATTACTTCTCATTTCCATAAAAGTCAACAAAAGTCAATCTGAGCTTATTCAATAAGCTCAGCTTATTGAGGAGTTGTAGGCAGCCAAGAAGGTGTCCACTTGGCATGTCATAAAGACAGGCATGCTTAGTGAATCCCCTCTGTTTGAGCTTTGGGGGAGAGCTTTGTATGTTTCTAATTTCCACTGCTTTTAATTAGTTGGTACTGCTACTCCTTGTTCTTGCTGTTTTTCTTGTGTAAATTTTTCTTAGATAATCTCATTAGTGTTCACTTAAGCTGATTTGATCATTGAAACAGTAGGTTGTTGGTTAAAATTTTGCTTTGTAGTGAAAACCATAGGTTAAAGGGTTGTTTGGCATAACCTGTTTCAAAGGGCTCTTTTTGTTTTCTTGCTGATATTCTTGCACAAACAGACTACACTAGGCATAAGCAAGTCATATTGAGCATAAAAATAGTAGTTCATAAGGTGAAAGTCAAAAATCTATGTTTAGCCAAAACCTGTGCTCATTTCTTGGTACTCTCACCTGCAGTTGCTTGAATTTGTTACTGTTTGTGTTAGTGATTGTGTTTTTAGTGCTTAATCATGCTCAATATACTTCAGATGCAAGGAGTGATCCATTAAAATTCACCAAATCAGTAAAGTTAAGGAGTGTTTGGGTTTATTGGTTAATTTATGTTAATGGTTGTATGTGTGGTTGTTCTTGTTTGATGTAGCACACATTATGATCTAATATCCTAGTGAAACCAAAAAAACAAGTGCCACTTTGAGAAAAAGTCAAAATAAGCCTTTGATTTCATTTCAGCTTAACTGAATGGATTTTGGATGTGCATGATCATTCAATTTGGTTCACTTGTACTTAGCCGAGCTTAATTTAGTTTCTTTGCAGCTTGTAACATCAATTTCAATCCATAGGATCAGTTCAAAGTTCACAATAGTCAACTTAGCTTAGTTCTTTCAAAAGTCAAATTTGCATTTGTGAAGAAAAATCATTTATTGCAAGAATTTTAGAGAATTTTGTGTTAGGTTTCAGGCCTTGAAATTTTCAGGACTTGTAGACCCCCAGCTAAACTTCAAAATCCCATGATTACTGTATTTTTGTAATTTTTTTTGTGCATCCCACAGCTCCCCAAACTGACCTGCAGGGTGATGCACCTCCCCTGCACCACCACCTCAGTTATGCACCCAACTTCCAGTCTATTTCTGCAGGTTATACTTTAAGGCCTGTTTGGCATGTATGGCATTTAGATTTGCTTATTCTATCTTTGGTAGTGATAACTAGTGAGTATTTTAGCTTAGGTCTCAGTTTCATGTGTCAAATATGGTAGAAGCTTTGTAAATCACCAATCATTGAACCATAAAGGAGTGTTTGTCTCAGGGTTGCTCACTGAGCTCCTTTGTGTTGGGGTGTAAGTTTTTGATTCAAAATAGTTAGTTAGGTTCATTTAAGCTTAGCTCAACCATTATTTTGGTCATTACTCAAGGCTATAGTCAAAACTCCCTCAAATACCTCCTCATAGTTAACTGTGAGGTTTTGGGTTGAGCTAATTTCTCATATAAGTCCATTTGTAACCAAAGTAGCTTAAGATAGCTTTACAACAACTTCATTTAACATCTTTAGGTATTAAATCAGTGTTTGAAGTTTATATTAGTCAAATTTCCAGTTTTAGCAAAAAGTCAAATTTTGCTTAGTGTGCAGAAATCCAATTCTAGGGTGATTTTTTATGTTTTTTGTATTCGGTTTCAAGGTTTGAAATTTATTGAGGTCAAAGTACCCCAGATTAACTCTAGAATCCCATGGATGTCTTATTTTTAAGATTTTTTTAGTGATAGCTTATTGGTGTTCAAAGTAGGCTGCAGGGCAAGGGTATGCCCTGCACCTCAGACCTCAGTCCCAACACTCACTTTCTTGTGCTTCTCTTGGCTTCCTCAGTGGGCCCCACCTGTTTATTCTTGGCTTATTGGAAACCCAATAAGCCAGACTTCATGGCTTAAAGCTTATTTTGAGGTTTGTACCTCATTTGCTAGGGCTGCACTTCCCCTCAACTTTGTCCCATTCCTGTTTGGATTTGTGGTGTTTGGATTTGAGTTATAAAAAAGTTTTTTTTCACAAAAGTTGTCGGTAAAAGGAAAATAACAAAAATCCAATTTAATTATAAGTGATAGTTTCTATTTAATTTTATTTATCTTTTTAATTTTCCTTTTTAGATTTTATTGAGTAACTCGCAGTTTTATATTTTTATATTTTATTAAGTTAACCATGGCTTAAATTTGATGTTTTCATGGCTTAAATTAAGAAGTTGCTTCACAATCTTATCTGTTTGGACTGTCTGTTTCTCAGTGTTTGGGTTTGCTTATATTACTTAGGTTTGCTTAATTTTTTTGTTAGGTTTGCGTTAACGCTTTTTTTTTTTTTTTTTTTTTTTTTTTTTTTTTTTTTTTTTGCCTTGATCCTTTTTTCAGATATGGATTTTGGAAACATTCCCTAATAGCATGCAATGGTGGAGCAAAGATTCTAAAAAAATCCCACGTGGTCTAGCATGGTCAAGATTTAAAACCTTTGAAAAAAAACACTACCAGATGCTATTTGATCCGGTAAACAAACCCTGTATAAACCCGCTCATTTGTTATGTATATTTCTTTATATTGCCTTTAATTAGTATTCATACCTTATTTTATCATGTAGGCTTTTAAACCAATAAAGCAATGGATTCCAAGAAACGATGAGGCATTCCGTCCATGGTACATTCGTAGCATGGAATATATCCGAGGACTAAAGCTGCAAGTTACACTTGTTCATGCAACAAACATGTCTGTTGAGCCAGTGACAGTTGTACAACCTGATGCTGATGGTGATGCTGATGAAGGTTACGTTAACAAGCCCAACGATTCTAGTAATGCTGATGATGATGCTGCAACAGAGGTTGGTACACAAGCTGATGTAAACATTGATGACCATGGTGGAGAAGGAAATGAAAGTGGTGCAGGCGTTGGTGGGAGTGTAGATGCTACTGGAGATGGTGGTGGATCAGGAGTGTTTCAAGAGGATTGTATTCATCATGCGATTGGGCAAACATGCCCAGAAACTGATATTTCTGATGGTTATGTTGAAACTGTTTCCGGCAAGGACGAAGTGGGTCCGAATGAACATCATATAGAGATTGAAACTGTTTCCGGCAAGGATGAAGTGGGACCGAATGAACATCATGTTGAGGGTGAAACAGTCGACAAGGATGAAGTGGGTCCTAATGAACATCATGTACAGGATGAATTGTCACAAAGGTTGGATAGAGATCAAATTGAAAGTGAGCTTAAGTCTATTAAGTCTACAGTTGGAGGCATTGAAGAACGTGTTGGATACGTTGATGTCTCAAACCTATTAGTTCAGCTAGATTTTGTTAAAAAAAGGATCGGGGTGCTTGAGGATGTGTTAGGAGTGAGATTTGAACAAAATTCGGTAGTCTGTGATGACAAGTCCCAAGATGTGCATGCCGACACACCAACTTTGGAAGTCTGTGATGAAAAGACCGAAGATGTGCATGCCGACACAACTGGTTTGGATGTCCGTGATGAAAAGAACCAAGATGTTGTATGTGACAATAAGGTATGAATACAAATTATATTTAATTCCTTTTCTTTATAGTAGCGTAATTGGTATGAATAACGCTTGTGTTTTATTGTCTCCTTATCTTTGTATTTCAGACTCTGCAGACGAAGTTATTTACATTGAAGTGGATGTAAATGGTGGTGACAATGCAGACGAAGTTATTTACATTGAAGTGGATGTGGACAAGCATACCAGTCAGGTAATTTAATTGTTAAATGAGTACCATTGAAAACGATTGTATAGTCTTCACACTCGCTAGATTCTTTACAGCAAATACTTTATTCATTTGTTGATTATATTGTAAATTATTTCAGGCACAAAATATGTTGTCGTCTGACATCAACGTTGTACTAGTTAATGATGTAAGATCTATCTTCAACCGATTGAAACGAAAGAGGAACCCAGGCAAATTTAACAGGTCCCCTTATACATCACCTCCAGACACTACTCCAAGAGTCTTGAGAAGAACCTCACAAAGAATTAATCGTGAAAACATATCCCCTCCTGATTTCGGTGAAGCTTTGCAACTACCACCATTGGAACCATTTGTAGAGGTATATACAAGTTTAATTACCACATTTATCGTGAAACATAAGGGGTGTTTGGAATTAATTTGATTTGCTGGTAGTTGTTATTTGTATGGTTTAATAATTAGTGTTTGAGACTTTGAGATAGGTTTTAATAATTTGTTAAACTAGAGGGTTAGTTCGGGGGGGGGGGGGGGGGGGGTTGGTTTTAGCTTATATCGCCGGCTTATGGCTTATTTAGTTTTGGGCTTGTGTTTCATAAGCTCAATTTTTGTGACTTATTTTGAAACTTGTCGGCTTATATAAGCTTATCATGTGATAATAAACTTATATAAACTAAGAAGTTTCAAAATAATCCACAAAAAGTGTGCTTATGAAACATAAGCCGAAAACTACATAAGTCATAAGCCCGCTATGTAAGCCGAAACAAACACCCCCATATTGTATATTTATTATTTAGTTACTGTGAATTTATGGAATTTGAATTTGAAGTTGGAAGAATATTCTGTTAGGAAGTTAATGTTCTGTTTGGTTGATACTGTTTAGTTAATTAAGCGTGTAGGTTGCTCGTAAACGTCGATTTTGTTATTAGTTTTTTTGAACATGTTTGATTTTGCTGAAGGCTAATGCGTGGTTGTATTGTATGTTTGTTACTTAGATGTGCGGTTAGAGTGATAGCGTGTTAGCTTTAACAATTATGTTATCGAATTCTAAGGGGTTTATGTTGTGTTTGGGATTTGTATGCAATTGTGTTATCAAAAGTAGTTTATGGTGGTTAATTTAGGGTCATTTAGGGATAGCATAATTTATTCAGTCATCTAGGATGAACCAAATATGAAATTAGTCAACTTTACTAAAAATTCTAAAGAGTCAAAATTCACCATTTGACGACATGTCCCATTATGAGTGCATGCTGAGCAACCAGACTGCTTATTTGCTATATTATGTCATCATTTCATCATTAGTATCGTAATGTGATATTCATGTATTCATTTTCAGAACCTGGTAAGATATGCGAGGGGGAGGAAACAGAAAAGCACTTGTATTGTAATGCCTTCGATAAAAAAATTTCTTGAGAACGGCATTGATATTAAGTTCATTTTCCCTTGGGGTAACGAAGACACGCTTGCTGATATCCGTTTTTGGAAATCTCTATTAGCTTTAGATGATTGCAGCGATGGATGGCTTCGGGACGAGGTACGTAAATTTTGTATGTACATTGTTTGATATGGTATTCACTGAAGATGGCTTATTGGGCAATTGCCGGTTCTTTTTAAAAAAACAGCACGTGGACGTATGGGTTGACTTGATGTGGACATTCCGAACACATGATGCTGATTGGGCAATTGCCGGTTCTTTTTTCAGTCCACAAGTCATGGACAATAGCATACGAAGCTATTGGGCGAATGGTTGTAAATATCCAGTGGCTTGGTCTGATGTGGAAAAGGTCTTAATAGTTTTATGTTTTTAGCATTTTTTTTATTTCTAATTTTAATTCCTATATTCTTACAACTGTAAACTGTTTTAATGCTAAAATGTAGGTTCTATTTCCAATTAATGAGCCCAGTTCTCACTGGGCGACGGGGGAGCTTCATATACGTACAGGTGTTATAACACTATACGACACGCTTCCTAAATATTCAAGAAGAAGAGAATGGTGGAAGAAGACCATGCCACAGGCATTTGCAAATAATTTGGCAAACTATCTTAAAGAACAAGGAGTATTGGATGCAAAAGGAATAGATGTTGACGGTTATGAGATAACCTGGAAAGACTGCAAGGATGTCCCGAAACAAGGATGTTTATACGGTGACTGCGGAGTATGGGTATGTATAATCCTTTATCGTTTGGCGAATAATATGTCATTAGATTTGGCCAACCCTACACTAGCAGCTATAGCCTATCGTGAGCGAATGGCGGACTACTTCTGGAAATACAAGGTTCAATATTCCACATAGTAAACTTGTAAGATATGAATGTAACATGATATTATTGTGGATAATGTGGAGGTTGTTTAGTTATTTAATGGTAGATTACCAGTTATTATCATATAAGTTACAAAGTTGTTTATTTCCAAAAGCATACATATCATAACATTGAAAACATTGAAAACATGACTTGAGTTCATGAGAATCATTAAACCTACTCTAACAAACACAACACAATGAAAAGGATTACAACTACCAAACCTAACATTAACATAATTATTTCATGAACTTTTGTCTTAGCCTTCACTTCCTTCATCTCTTTATCGAACATTGCAATCAGTTGTTGTATTGAATCTTCCGAGTTCGCCACAAAACTTCCCTGTTGATTTATTAGTGAGTTTTTCTCTTCATGCTCTCGCCAAAACAAGTCTTTGTAGTATTGTGACGGGAGCTCGGGGTCTAAAAAACCATAAACCTTACATATATTCGCCGGACATGCTTTGTACCTTCTTCCTGGGTTTTTTTGTGACCAAGAAACTTTGACAGGTAGTGGATAAGGAGGCCGACAGTTGCAATGCGTCATGTTAGCGACATCTGGGAATTGGTACTGATTCCTATTGTATGACCTACTAGAAGAAGAAGACATGAATGCTTTTCCTGAATGCTTTTCCTACAATGAAAAGGAAATCTGGGAAAGTACTTATATTCAAAAAGAAGTATTCTTAAATACAAAGTACATGATATGGTTTATCATAGTAAATGAACAAGTACAAACGGTAGCTAATTCAATTAACTTTTTTTGGGCGACCTTCTAGAGTATTATCATGCCATTTTACATAAACATTCCTTACAAGTGTGCTGTGAAACTGTTCCAAAAGCAATGTCACCAAAATCTTTCCACCATTACTTCATATCCAACGACGTGTTTCGAAGATGCTTTTGTCCATACCTAAAAAAATAAAAATTTTAAAAAAATAAAAACAATAAAAACAATATTAGATTACATAAAGCATATGAATGATATTAATATACAATTACATAAAGTTGTTAACTTGGGCGACTTGGAGTAAAATTGAGTTGTATTAATGTACATGTACCAGTTAGGCTAAAAAGTACAATTTTCTTAAATGTACAAGTACATAAGGTGGGTAACCTGGGCGACTTGAAAGTTGACCAAGTTTATGGTCTTTGGGCGACTTTGTAACTAGACACATTTAAGTACAATGACATAAATCAACAAGTACATAATGCGGTTTCATACAATTTAATTCCCTAATGTTCTAATGTATATTGATAACCAAATAAAAACTGAAACTAAATGCATTAGCAAATAGTTCATGTTTGTTTTCTGGAAATTAAAAAAAAAATAGTAAAAATGAGTAATGAAGACACGTCTAAGTTTAAGGTGGTTTTAGTACATCCAGGGTCGAAGCATGCTGTTAAACTACCTAAAGACATCAGTTATAATAACCTTGTGGCCTACATCAAGAAGAAGGTGGACGCTGCCAAGGCGATAGGAACTTGTGATGTAAAGTTGTTTTACAAGGATGGTTCCATGTCATTGGACATTGTTGACGATGATGATGTCCAATATTTCATACATGATGTTTGTTCGAAAAACGACCAGACTCAGAAATTATTCATATCAATCACGGAACAACCAACGGAGGTAAAATCATCTTATGCTTCTAATAATACATCATTCGATCTTAATGTTCCATTGTTACCTATACAATGGAATCATCCCACCCAAAAAGTTGAAGATTTTTCATTTCACACCAAACCTGATTCGGTTCTGATATGGCAAAAGAACTCATTTCAAAATATTCCCATTCCACCCAAGGCCCCGACTCCAATTATTAAACAAATCCAGCCTCATATAAAATCATTTACAAGTGATACTAGATTTTACAAGTTTCGGGAATTTTATAATAAGCAAGAATGCATGTTTGCTATAGGCAAGAAATCATTACTTGAAAGTTTTGAATATGTAGTTATTAAATCTGAAAGCACGAGGTACAGCGTGAAATGCAGAAACGATGGTTGCCACTGGTGTATATACACTCGCAAAATAAAAGTGGGTAGTAAATTCTATGTATCCACCGTAAATGACGTGCACACATGTTCACGAACTAAACTATGTCCTAATCATCGTAATGCTACAATGAAATTATTAAGTCATTTACTTTACGAAAAAATGAAAGATAATACCAGAACATACAAGGTGCGGGATATACAAAAAGATATTAAGGTTGAATGGAAAGTAGACCTTTCTTACAAACGAATATGGGGAGGAAGGAATTTAACGTTTGAGTTGTTAAATGGGACACCTGAAGATTCGTTTGAGCAGCTTCCGTATTATTGTCACAATTTAAAGATAGCAAACAAGGGGACGGTAACACACATTGAAACAGACAAGGCAGGAAGATTTAAGTCGGTGTTTATAGCATTTGGTGTTGCGGTAAGAGTTGCTTTTATATAGAATATAAAGTTAAATATTTATATACTTTTTAATAATTTAGTTTAAACTTTGTTCCTTTTACATTAATCGAAACTAACACATGGTTATTGATTTAGGTTCGGAGTTTCATAGCCTTCATGCGGCCGTTGTTGATTATTGATGCGGCGCATCTTAAAGGAAAGTACAAAGGTACCAACTTGCTTGCTGTTGGTATGGATGGTAACAACCAAATCATACCAATTGCTATAGGTGTGGCACAAGGAGAGACAGGTGAAGCATGGACAGTATTTTTGACCAAGTTGAAAGAGAGCATCGGTGTAGTTCCTGGATTGGCAATTATTTCTGACAGACATCAATCGATTATCCAAGCGTGTAATAAAGTTTTCCCAGATTGCTTTCATGGCAATTGTTGCCGTCACTTGCAAATGAATTGCAATTTGAGCAGCGATAGGGATAAGTATATATACTGGAAGGCGTGCAAATCTTATACGGTGGAAAACTTTCACAAAGCAATCGAAGAGCTTCGCGCTGTTAGACCGGAAGCGGTAAAAAAACTGGAAGAAGCAGGTTTTGAAAAGTGGTCACGGGCATATAGTGAAGGAAATAGATACAATTACTTGACGTCTAACAGTGCGGAATCAATTAACAGTTTAACGAGACTAGTTCGAAAGGTTCCAATAACACATCTCCTGGAGTATTACAGAAAGTTGTTACAAAACTGGTATTTTGAACGACGAGAAAAATATCAAGGTAAATATTTGGTGTTTCTATAATCTAAATTACTAATAAAATAATTTATGCATGGTACATTTTTTTACTGTGAATTAATAACAATTTTTTTTCTTTAAAATTATGTAGACGCACCAGAATTTGAACTTGGAGAATGGGCAGCAGCAAAGGTGCAAGACAGAATGCTAAAGAGTGCTAACTGGGAAGTTAGAGGCATTGCTATGTGTGCTGTGTACCAAGTGTTAGACACTTATAATTCTCATATAGTCGATTTAATAAAAAGAGAATGCACTTGCAAGTATGTATTACCAACATGTTTATTATATATACAAGTTGATTACATTTTATTATTTTATCTTTCTGACTTGCATATATGTAATTTCATGCAATTTCAGGCAATGGCAACTTTCGGGTATACCGTGTGGTCATGTGTGTGCTGTGTGTAGGGCAGAAGCTTTGACCGACTGTAACCAATGGGCGCTACCGTGGTTCACAAAAACCAACCTTAAAGGCACATACAATGAACTGGTCTTTCCACTGGCAGATGAAGCCGATTGGGTTAATCCCGGTAACCTGCAAAAGGTTTTGCCTCCGGTAATGGTTAAACGACAATCGGGAAGACCGAAAAACAAAGACCGTATTCGATCAAAAAATGAAGCACCGAAAGAAAATAAGTGTGGCAGGTGTGGCAACAAAGGCCACACACGTGAATCATGTATGCAACCATTGCCAAGAATAGAGGTAAGTTTGTAACATGACAGAAATTTAGATATGTATGTGTGCAGCAAAGTTAGTTATTATTATTATTATTTTATATATATATATATATATATATATATATATATATATATATATATATATATATATATATATATATATATATATATATATATATATATGTATATATATATATATATATATGTATATATATGTATATATATACATGTATATATATGTATATATATACATGTATATATATATATATATATATATATATATATATATATATATATATGTATATATGTATATATATGTGTGCATTTTGGTCAATATTTATATACTTTTTAATAATTTAGTTTAAACTTTGTTCCTTTTACATTAATCGAAACTAACACATGGTTACTGATTTAGGTTCGGAGTTTCATAGCCTTCATGCGGCCGTTGTTGATTATTGATGCGGCGCATCTTAAAGGAAAGTACAAAGGTACCAACTTGCTTGCTGTTGGTATGGATGGTAACAACCAAATCATACCAATTGCTACAGGTGTGGCACAAGGAGAGACAGGTGAAGCATGGACAGTATTTTTGACCAAGTTGAAAGAGAGCATCGGTGTAGTTCCTGGATTGGCAATTATTTCTGACAGACATCAATCGATTATCCAAGCGTGTAATAAAGTTTTCCCAGATTGCTTTCATGGCAATTGTTGCCGTCACTTGCAAATGAATTGCAATTTGAGCAGCGATAGGGATAAGTATATATACTGGAAGGCGTGCAAATCTTATACGGTGGAAAACTTTCACAAAGCAATCGAAGAGCTTCGCGCTGTTAGACCGGAAGCGGTAAAAAACTGGAAGAAGCAGGTTTTGAAAAGTGGTCACGGGCATATAGTGAAGGAAATAGATACAATTACTTGACGTCTAACAGTGCGGAATCAATTAACAGTTTAACGAGACTAGTTCGAAAGGTTCCAATAACACATCTCCTGGAGTATTACAGAAAGTTGTTACAAAACTGGTATTTTGAACGACGAGAAAAATATCAAGGTAAATATTTGGTGTTTCTATAATCTAAATTACTAATAAAATAATTTATGCATGGTACATTTTTTTACTGTGAATTAATAACAATTTTTTTTCTTTAAAATTATGTAGACGCACCAGAATTTGAACTTGGAGAATGGGCAGCAGCAAAGGTGCAAGACAGAATGCTAAAGAGTGCTAACTGGGAAGTTAGAGGCATTGCTATGTGTGCTGTGTACCAAGTGTTAGACACTTATAATTCTCATATAGTCGATTTAATAAAAAGAGAATGCACTTGCAAGTATGTATTACCAACATGTTTATTATATATACAAGTTGATTACATTTTATTATTTTATCTTTCTGACTTGCATATATGTAATTTCATGCAATTTCAGGCAATGGCAACTTTCGGGTATACCGTGTGGTCATGTGTGTGCTGTGTGTAGGGCAGAAGCTTTGACCGACTGTAACCAATGGGCGCTACCGTGGTTCACAAAAACCAACCTTAAAGGCACATACAATGAACTGGTCTTTCCACTGGCAGATGAAGCCGATTGGGTTAATCCCGGTAACCTGCAAAAGGTTTTGCCTCCGGTAATGGTTAAACGACAATCGGGAAGACCGAAAAACAAAGACCGTATTCGATCAAAAAATGAAGCACCGAAAGAAAATAAGTGTGGCAGGTGTGGCAACAAAGGCCACACACGTGAATCATGTATGCAACCATTGCCAAGAATAGAGGTAAGTTTGTAACATGACAGAAATTTAGATATGTATGTGTGCAGCAAAGTTAGTTATTATTATTATTATTTTATATATATATATATATATATATATATATATATATATATATATATATATATATATATATATATATATATATATATATATATATATATATGTATATATATATATATATATGTATATATATATATATATATATGTATATATATGTATATATATACATGTATATATATGTATATATATACATGTATATATATATATATATATATATATATATATATGTATATATGTATATATATGTGTGCATTTTGGTCAATATTTATATACTTTTTAATAATTTAGTTTAAACTTTGTTCCTTTTACATTAATCGAAACTAACACATGGTTACTGATTTAGGTTCGGAGTTTCATAGCCTTCATGCGGCCGTTGTTGATTATTGATGCGGCGCATCTTAAAGGAAAGTACAAAGGTACCAACTTGCTTGCTGTTGGTATGGATGGTAACAACCAAATCATACCAATTGCTACAGGTGTGGCACAAGGAGAGACAGGTGAAGCATGGACAGTATTTTTGACCAAGTTGAAAGAGAGCATCGGTGTAGTTCCTGGATTGGCAATTATTTCTGACAGACATCAATCGATTATCCAAGCGTGTAATAAAGTTTTCCCAGATTGCTTTCATGGCAATTGTTGCCGTCACTTGCAAATGAATTGCAATTTGAGCAGCGATAGGGATAAGTATATATACTGGAAGGCGTGCAAATCTTATACGGTGGAAAACTTTCACAAAGCAATCGAAGAGCTTCGCGCTGTTAGACCGGAAGCGGTAAAAAAACTGGAAGAAGCAGGTTTTGAAAAGTGGTCACGGGCATATAGTGAAGGAAATAGATACAATTACTTGACGTCTAACAGTGCGGAATCAATTAACAGTTTAACGAGACTAGTTCGAAAGGTTCCAATAACACATCTCCTGGAGTATTACAGAAAGTTGTTACAAAACTGGTATTTTGAACGACGAGAAAAATATCAAGGTAAATATTTGGTGTTTCTATAATCTAAATTACTAATAAAATAATTTATGCATGGTACATTTTTTTACTGTGAATTAATAACAATTTTTTTTCTTTAAAATTATGTAGACGCACCAGAATTTGAACTTGGAGAATGGGCAGCAGCAAAGGTGCAAGACAGAATGCTAAAGAGTGCTAACTGGGAAGTTAGAGGCATTGCTATGTGTGCTGTGTACCAAGTGTTAGACACTTATAATTCTCATATAGTCGATTTAATAAAAAGAGAATGCACTTGCAAGTATGTATTACCAACATGTTTATTATATATACAAGTTGATTACATTTTATTATTTTATCTTTCTGACTTGCATATATGTAATTTCATGCAATTTCAGGCAATGGCAACTTTCGGGTATACCGTGTGGTCATGTGTGTGCTGTGTGTAGGGCAGAAGCTTTGACCGACTGTAACCAATGGGCGCTACCGTGGTTCACAAAAACCAACCTTAAAGGCACATACAATGAACTGGTCTTTCCACTGGCAGATGAAGCCGATTGGGTTAATCCCGGTAACCTGCAAAAGGTTTTGCCTCCGGTAATGGTTAAACGACAATCGGGAAGACCGAAAAACAAAGACCGTATTCGATCAAAAAATGAAGCACCGAAAGAAAATAAGTGTGGCAGGTGTGGCAACAAAGGCCACACACGTGAATCATGTATGCAACCATTGCCAAGAATAGAGGTAAGTTTGTAACATGACAGAAATTTAGATATGTATGTGTGCAGCAAAGTTAGTTATTATTATTATTATTTTTTTATATATATATATATATATATATATATATATATATATATATATATATATATATGTATGTATATATATGTATATATATACATGTATATATATATATATATATATATATATATATATATATATATATATATATATATATATATATATATATATATATATATATATATATATATATATATATATATATATATATGTGTGTGTGTGTGCATTTTGGTCATAAAGTTAGTATGTGTGCAGCAAAGTACAACCACCAAAAGAGCATCAAACAAGGGAAAATCAGTGTTGCAGGAACCTGTGATAGAACAGGCGAGTAGAACCGTGTTGTTGGATATGAGTGGAAATCGCAAACGTAAGACAGGTACTGAAAGACAGGTAATAGTCCAACCGAAAACAGATGTGTACGAGGAATATTTTCAGAACGGAAGAATTTACCAGGATTGGGATGAGCTGAGTTGGATGGGTGAGGCATCTAACGATGTCTTCGGGCAACCATCCAACAACCTTTACCATGGTAATTTGTTTCGGGGTGTTCAACCTTCATATCCTAGCATCGGGCAAACCTCGAACAACCTTTACCAGGGTGATTTGTTTTGGGGTGGTCAACAGTCATATCCTAGCATCGGCCAAACCTCGAACAACCTTTACCAGGGTGATGCGTTATGGGGTGGTCAACCATCCAATACTGCCATCAACTTAAATTCCTACCCGGAATCATCTAATGCGTATCATTTAGATGATTTCTAGTCTTATGTTTAATTATTATGTGCTAAACTTTATGGCATATTGTTTTTATTTGTGAACGATATTATGTGTAATGCCTTATCTGTTAAACTGTTTGACATATTGTCATAGGTAGTAGCAAATGATAACGTGTACCTGAACAAGTGGAACAACTTCCCATGAAACCATGTCCACTTCGTCTTAAACCTTCAAGAATGCTGGAAAAAAAATTTAAAAAGTGACCATCATTATAATTAAAACGAAACAAACGATAAACAATAAAATTAATTTGCATTAAAATATAGAGTTTATAGTAATACATAAAACCAAGTACCCGAATTACAAAAAATGTTGTCAGCCCGACAACCCTACCAACTATGCACTTTGTGTTTGAAATAGAAGTCAGCCATACGCTCACGGTAAGCAAGAGAAGCCTGAACCGGATTATCCACTGCCAACGTCTTTCCATATGCCAAGCGATATAACCATATGCATATCCAAATACCGCAATCACCAAACAAGCCTCCTTGTGATGGAATGTTGTGTGCATTCTTAAATGTGATGGCATAATTGGCAGGATTTATACGTTTCTTTTCAAACACTTTGGCTTGTTCTAAAACAATCGGAAGTCCATCCTGTAGGCAAAAGGAAACATATTAAAGAAAATAAACAAGATTACACCAGAAAAGTAAGTATTTAAAAATAATAGGATAAGATTACACTAAAAATTAAGTATTTAAAAACAAGATTACAAGAAAATACACAATGGTTACACTAAATTATAAACTTAAATTCAGTATTTAAAAATTAAAAAAAATAATAATAAAAATAAAAATTATAATAAGCCATATATACAAGTATAAGCTACATAAAATAATAGGATAACAATAACTTCATTTCATACATAATCCTAGTACAAAAGATAAGAGACATTACATAACTACCCAACTACATAAGACCCTATTACAAAAGATTGACTTCATAAGACCATATTACAAAAGATACTAAACATAACTGACATAAAGGCTAAAGACTAGCGACATGACCGTACGACCCTATTACAAAAGATACTAAACATGACAAGATGCCTATTAAAAAAGATACTAAACATGACCATACAGTATCAGATTACGTAGACCATAATCCGTTCGATCAACATGAGTTTGGAGAATAGCTGATTCACAATAAGGGGCGATGTAAAAGGAACCACCATCTCCTTCAATTCCCAGACTGACAAAGGTACCAGAAGCTATGTTGTGAATTCCAAGAGTCGTAGCAAATCCTTCCGGGTTCTGAACCTCAAGTATGGGGTCATTGTTGTTAGCATTGAAACCAATTAATTTAAATTTACAAGGAGTGGGTATGTTAAGTAGACACTGAAAAGATGCAATGCTTCCACCAGCAATCGTTATCAGCCAAATCACGAAAACGTAGAAGTCATCATAAATTATGTTTCCAGAAAGAACAATGTTGTCTCTTAAGTTAGACAGAAAGAATGGTTTGGGAAGATTCACTAACAACTCATCTGGTATGTATAACTCTTGGAAACGGTGGGTAACCAAGTCGAACGACACCATCATGTAGTTTTTGTATATGCTACCATCATTAGAATAAAATTTCTCATATCCACACCAGAAGATATGACCACCAACGACACATTGACTTGCTTTTTTTAGTCTAATTGACTGACGAGGCAAAAATTGAGTTTCTAAAGTGTTCCATTCTCTAGAAGAAAATGAGAAAAGCAAGACAGACCATTCATGTCCTTCAGGATTGAAAGGATATGAAATCTTTAGAAAAATTGGGTCAAGGTTGTCAGGCCTTACCCCAAAAGCCAATAGTCGCTTTTCAAATTCTTGGGATTGAGTGGCATAAGGCACATATGTTGTAACCGACCTTCTGATCGATGGGTTCCACACAACAGCCAAGAAGTCAGATACAATTGGACCATGAGAAAAACCCAATACTCCATGGGAGTAACCAACAGGTATCATATCAGAATAAGACAGGTTTGTAGGCACATTTGTGCGAGATAAATTTTGATCTAAAAAACACATGTACCCTTTATACCTTTGCCGATAGCACAACACAAGAGATGGAACATTTGGAACCTTTACACCGTAACTAGCTGTGAAGTGCAAAGTGTCTATATGAGCCTTCCAACTCTTGGAGACAGTTCGACATTGAAGTAATTGTTTGACAGGAAGCCTTCTAACAATGTTCATCTGAACTTCAACCGGAATGTTATCAGACATGATGGAAATTTGGGCTGGTGAAAGAAATTTTTTGGCTGGTGTGGTTGTAGAACAGTGGGGAGAGGAAGAGTATATATATTGCAAAAACATTTACTATAAACCTAACCACATAACCCTAAGTTATTGTTGCTTTGTACTTAATTGTACTTGTGAGAAATATTTTAAGACTAGATTTAGACATTTAGGGGTTGACTTTGTTGACAAGAAGGTCATATGTACTCCTAAGCCTATGTAATTTATGGTTTTTGTACTTAAATTATAGTTTCAAAGAGTATTTTCAGCACATGTATACTAATAACAATGTATTTTTATCAAATTAATTTTTAGGCCATATAGAGGTTGATCTTTAAGAACAAGTATTTTTAGAAAAATTATTAATTACCTTTAAACATGCACGCATATTCACATACCAAGGACGATGCTCTTGTTCATCGTTAGAACCTTTTTTTTTTTCTTGCTGATGAGCACTGTCATAAAACGTTACAATCCCTGTCCTGATTTCGAACTGTGCTAGAAACCAATGCTTTTCTTTTTCGTTGATAGGCAAAAAAACCTGCTCAACATCGGCCCATGAAATTTGGTACTTATCTCCGTTAGCATACCATATTGGAATTGAATCTTGCAAAAGTAGTTGAACAAAGTAACCAGTAACCATAGCCCAATCTGCGTCATCGGGTCTGAAGTGCAGCATGTACTCGACCCATAGGTCAATATGCTGTCAACATAACCGCAAAACATAGTTCATGACACACGAAGAAATGAAAAACTATTGATGTGCATAAAATAACAGTAATTTATTTAACATTTACCTCATCCATCAGCCATCCTTTTTTCCACGGATCTAAACAAACTAAGGTTTCCCAAAACCTACGATCCACACGTACTGGTTCCTTAGACCATGGAAAGATACAACGTAGGGGACCCGACTTTCCAATGAATTCGTCGTACTCATTATAAATATTTACTTTGTCGATAGCTTTGTTCAAACGACCAAGATTCTACAAACACATGGTCGATACATTAGGAAAAATAACAGTACATGTTACTTGTATGATGATTCAAAAAAAAAAAAAAAAATAAGTTCATACCTCCACCCAAGGTTTAACATCTTTTAAAAAGCGAGTCATATCTGGATCCCGACATCCTATAGGAGGTGTTCGTTTTTTTTTCAGCTTCTAAGAAATTTGGGGACCAGTAATACAATGACTCTGAACCATCTTTCTGAGTCCTCTTTTCGGGTTTAGCTTGGTCTGCCTTTGCCCTTTTCAAGTGTTCTGATTTATGAAATTCAAACATACGTTTTTTTCTCTCCTTAGCTTCTTTCAACAACTTTTCTCTTTCCACCCTGCGTTCAATCTCCTGTAGCAACGCGTTCATAAACAAATTTTCCTTAGCTTTTAATTCTTCAACCTTCCACCTTTCTTCCTCTTGATTCCTCAACATTAATTCCTCTTGTAAAAGATACGCCTGAGGAAAAAAATGTATGTGCTGATAAAGGGTAAAAAACGTATGTTGTCATATTACTGGGACAAGCACATTACCTGTACAATATCATCATCAGAGTCGACATCTATCTGGGCTGAACAACTATTAGAAATCAGAGTGTCAACCGTTCCAAAGAATTCACGATTCAGTTGTTCTCGGAATTCAGGGCTCAGATGAGAAAATGATCGGCTAAAGTCCAATGTCTCCTATATATGGTTACCAGAATAAATAAAACAAGTAATTGTTTAAGAAAAAGGAAAATTAAGCTATCGGAAAACAAAATGATACCTGATATCCGCAAGTTCGTTCACATGCAAGAACCTACAAAGTATATTTAAAAACATATAATTAGACATTCATTTTTAACATGCATTATATTTCTTTATAGCGCAAATCACCTGAATAATAGACTCAAGCTTAAAAACCCGAGAATTCAACTCCTGAATCACACGATCCTTAAGGCCGATTTCTGTAATAAGACTACTGGCGTCAATCCTAGGAACAAGTGGTAAATACTGTATTTCTGTCCTCCTACGTTTCCGGGCTGCTTCCAACTTCTGTAGATACACATCGTATTCATCCGGTGCTCTACGTTTACGAGTCTTTGGTATGTACCCCATCATATACTCCTGAGATTGGATATACCAATCGGACTGCTGCTCCAATAATGTGGCTTTCAAATCAAAATGTATCTTCGAGTCCTACAAATATCATCAGCCCGAGAAAATCAAAGCAAGCAAGATTAATGGAACCTAAAAGATTTCAAAGACCAACATATATAAAAGTTTACCTTGCCAAATAGTAATCCATAATCCGATTTTGTAAAAACTTCTTTCTTTGACCAGGCTACACCCCTTGGTATGCCATCTGGGTCTTTCTTCCACCAATTATTGCTTCTTTCAAACGACTCAAGAATCCATATCTATGAAATTAAATACTATGTTAGTCTATCACATATAATAATAATAAAAAAAAAAAAAAAAAAAAAAAAAAAAAAAAAAAAAAACTCATACGATCATAAGAAATAAATAAAACAATAACCTTGAAAGCCCAAACAAATCCAGATAGTGTATACGTTGGAACATACTTACGAGATGCTTCTAGGCCTTTAAGGTGTGTCCACCTATGTTTGGATACGACATTCAGTAGCTGGTTGTACAATTGCCTCCAAATGTGCTCCCCCCATGGAAACAAATTCCATGTTTCAAGGTCTTCAACCAAACGTAGGAGTTTATCATCCACTTGTTCAGCCAACAACCGACCCATAAAAACGACCTCTAACGCTAACAGTAGACACACACGGACTGCGTCTTCATCAGATAAAGTACCGAATAACTCTTCATCCTCAATAACACCAATAAGATCTAAGTTTGAAAGTCTTTCCCCATTTTTTTTGGGAAATACCCTAGCCTTAAATTTTATATCCCCTGAACTATATAACTGAGGCCTAACAAACTTACCAAAACGAAACCCTGTGATTAAACAAAACTCGGGACGACCAAAATGTAGACTACGACCGTCGACATGATATATGAGGGGCATGTCAAAGTGTGCATCATCTACATAACCTTGTTTTTG
Source organism: Artemisia argyi (assembly GCA_030686995.1). Classification (NCBI taxonomy): domain Eukaryota; kingdom Viridiplantae; phylum Streptophyta; class Magnoliopsida; order Asterales; family Asteraceae; genus Artemisia; species Artemisia argyi. The sequence goes on from CM060695.1 coordinate 56,737,755, forward strand.
TAGTATATAATCTACCATATGTGATTCATGGTCAAAAAAGAAAATATCCAACCATCGTCCAAAACATGTAGACCTAAATAAATCCCGCCGTTTTTCATTCAACTTTTCTCTAATTAAGGAAAAGTATTTCAGTTTACTCCTAACAATGACTTTCGCTTCATAGTCCTTTTAAGAAAAAAAATAAATAAAATCATCTTAGACTGTAAGAAACACGAACATCTTACACGTAACACAACACTTATAACATACTTAACTATTTAAAAATGTTAAGTATACAATAGAGCACAATAAGCACAAGAAATAAGCACCAAATAAGCAATAAGCAATCCTTATGTTATTTACCTATTCCTTATGTTATTTACCAAGTCGGTGAAAAGTTTACTCCTTATGTTATTTACCAACTAAGTTATAAGTTTTTAAAAAGAATTTACAAGTATGTACGCACTACCAGTGTATTCAAATCTTCGCAATAACAATCATAAGTAAGTAGCCAAAACAGTTGCCCGAGAAGTTTGAACCTGATCGGGAGTACAAACTATTTCCCGCCGTGTATAAGCAGGATGTATATAGTCCGAGGCCCGATATCTTAGCACAACTCTACCGGGTTAAGTCAACCGACCATCTATGGTTCAAGCTCCCCCGGCCTTGTTACCAAAAATGGTTCCCATAGAAAAGCCGGTTACCACCGGAACCAGCTACTACTTAGATCGTCATCACAAAGACAAACACAAAGGTTTGCAAAGCAACAAAACTTGACAATTCTTTCTAAAAACTGTAGGCATCTAACATCTCCCAAAATAAAATTAATCATACTTAGGTATATTAAAAAGAGATCTAGCATCAAATAAACCTAAATCCACCAGTTTACACTAATAAAAACTCACAAAAGCAACAATAAACATACAAATTTACACTAACAGATACTCACAAATAACCTAAATCTGTCAGAAATTGACACAATAAATCCATGAAAGGCATCAATAAACCTAAATCCAACTTTTTTAAATTAGCGTAACCCTAAGTCAATTGGATTATTACTTACCCTACCCACAAAAAATAAATAAAACCATCTTAGACTGTAAGTAAAAGGAATATGATACAAATTTTCATCTTACACGTAACACAACACTTATAACATACTGAACTATTTAAATTCGGTTATAAAATATGATACAAATGTTAAGTCTACAATAGAGTGTAAGTAACAGGAATCGTCTAGAATGAGATAATGAAGGACCATGGCATGCCATGAACAATACACGGTATCATTATCGCAATCAACACGTTTAAATTATAAGGGCAGATATATGTTACGTCGCACATGTGTTCCATTCCTTTGTTATTTTGGCACCGTCTAGTACCCTTTGTGAGCTTGATCTTTACCACATGCTTTGGCTATTTAAGAGCGAAAACATGTGACTATTGATCTCACCCACAAAGGGTACTAGACGGTGTTCAAACTAACCAATGTAACCCGTCTACAACGTTACATACATCTCCCCCTGATAATTGAGCATGTTCTTACGAAACATTTGTATAGACATTGTTTGATATAGCTCACTTAAATGTCCATAACATACATATTAATTATGTATATTCAATGACATTACATGAGCATCGTAAATTTTAAATTTCTACTGAAACATGTAATCACAATAATCAATTTATTTCAATTAAGAGCATCTGATTATCAGCTTCATATGGCTATCGATTAGCACTCATACTCTCATTAAGAGAACACTTGTTTTTATAGTTTACTTAACCTGTTCCAAACACTCCCTAATGTGGACCTGTTTTGTCATTAAAGAACCAATCCTAAAATCTAAGTGAACTAAAATAAGCAATAAACAACAATTACGGCTACATAAAACAGATTATGCAAATGGTCAAAGCCTTATAAAACATGGTTAATTGGAACACGAAACAGATTATGCAAATGGTCCAAATCTAACTGAAGTAAAATAAACAATAAAATGTAGAATTTCGTACTAACTTACCATATAAGCAATAAACAACAACCTCTAATACACTTGGACAGATTTAACCAACCACCCATTTATTAGACTATGAATGTGCTTTTTGCTTCAAAAAAATTAACTTATAAAATTAACTTATAAATAATACTAAGAAAGGTTTACCAATTATCATTTGCCGATTAAATATTCCTTATGTTATTTACCTATTCCTTATGTTATTTACCAAGTCGGTGAAAAGTTTACTCCTAACGATCACCTTGCTTTCACAAACATTTGCCGATTAACTATTCCTTATGTTATTTACCAACTAAGTTATAAGTTTTTAAAAAGAAATTTCCAAGTATGTGCGCACTACCAGTGTATTCAAATCTTCGCAATAACAATCATAAGTAAGTAGCCAAAACAGTTGACCGAGTAGTTTGAACCTGATCGGGAGTACAAACTATTTCCCGCCGTGTATAAGCAGGATGTATATAGTCCGAGGCCCGATATCTTAGCACAACTCTACCGGGTTAAGTCAACCGACCATCTATGGTTCAAGCTCCCCCGGCCTTGTTACCAAAAATGGTTCCCATAGAAAAGCCGGTTACCACCGGAACCAGCTACTACTTAGATCGTCATCACAAAGACAAACACAAAGGTTTGCAAAGCAACAAAACTTGACAATCCCTTATTAAAAACTGTAGGCATCTACCATCTCCCAAAAAAAATTTAATCATACTTAGGTATATTAAAAAGAGATCTAGAATCAAATAAACCTAAATCCACCAGTTTACACTAATAAAAGCTCACAAAAGCAACAATAAACATACAAATTTACACTAACAGATACTCACAAATAACCTAAATCTGTCAGAAAGGCATCAATAAACCTAAATCCAACTTTTTTATAATTGCTTACCCAAACCCTAAATTAGCGTAACCCTAAGTCAATTGGATTATTACTTACCCTGCCCAATAAAATCTAACTGAAGTAAAATAAACAACTAAATGTAGAATTTCGTACTAACTTACCATATAAGCAATAAACAACAATTATGGCTACATAAAACAGATTATGCAAAATGGTCCAAATCTAAGTGAACTAAAATGTACAACCAGACGTTAATTATAACACGAAACAACTTACCCTATAAAACATGGTTTTTTTAAAACTTAGATCTGCTGGTGTCTAACTTGGGCGGATGGGGTGTATATGGAAAACTAATGTTAGATCTGCTGGTGTATAACTTGGGCTTCGAAATAATGTTAGATCTGCTGGTGGTGGTGGTGCCTACCCTTCGAAAATGTTAGATCTTATGGTGTCGTTTGGTGCCTACCCTTCGATAATGTTAGATCTGTGGTGGTGGTGCCTACCCTTCGAACTAATGTAAAATGATGTTAGATATGATGGTGTCGAAGTATGAAAAGTGTTTGTAAAATGATGGTGTCGAAGATCTGATGGTGTCGAAGATCTGATGGTGTCGACCTGATGTAAAATGATGTTAGATCTGTGGTATAAGTATTAAAAGTATTAAAAGTGTTAAAATGATGTTTGAGGATAAGATGATGAAGTATTAAAAGTGTGTGTGGTATAAGTGTGTGTGGTAGTAAGTGTATAAGAAAAATAAAAAGTATAAACTTAATAATGTTGTATAAAAAGATAGAAAATAAAATACATGTAATTTGGTATTGTAAAAGTGTAATCCATACCTACCAAGTCGCCCAAGAATAAAGATAAGTGGGACCCAGTCGCCCAAGTTTATTGTACTATTAATTAATAAAAAAAGACCATAACTTTTCGGAAAAAGACAAAATAATCAAGTCGCCCAAGAAATGTGGGTCCCAGTCGCCCAAGAAGTACACTTTAAAAGTTGTACCATGAAGGTACAATGTGGGGGCATGTATAGGGACACATGTCACTTTATTACACCATCCGCCCAAATTTTGGAGGCGACCTCCTCCCGTTGGGGTATTTGGGGAAAACAAGATTTTGTGGGTTATTTAGGGTGGAGACCCTTGTACTTTTGGGGTATTTGTGGAAATATCCCTTGCTAATAAAACTACTGTGGTATTGATTGTAAACTTGTACTGATAAACCTATTCCTCCAACACACTTTCATCGAAAACCAAAGTCTTCTTTCTCCATAAAATGATAAATAAGATGAAAACTCAAGAAAAAACAGGGCAGTATGATCTGCCAGAGCATTTGGCCCCCTAGCACTAGACCACCAATTAAAGTCTGAAAATGTGGTACAAGCATACAATGTATCAACTTATTGTTTATACCTAATGAATTTTGAGTGGTTTTTAACTTCTTTAAAAAAAAATAAAATAAAATAAAATAAAAAAAAAAAAAAAAAACCCTCCTTATAAATGTATATAGTAAATCAGAATATATTGTAAATATTAAACTTGCTTAGAAGTTTCCTAAAACTTAACTCGTTAGACACACATTGAATATGGACTAATGAATTTCTAAATAATGGTTAAATATGTTAGGTTTACATTAGTCTTGTGCAGAAAACATGTTCAGGTATTATGATACAACATTTGGATGGAACTACTAAAATGTTAGTAATTCACATTATATACTAAGGTCTCAGAATGATGTCTTTTTAAAAAATTATACCTCTAAGTTGTACTTTAGCTGTTTGGATATTGATACTGTTTTGCATTGTTTATGTAACATTATACTAATTTGACTTTTGTTTATATAAAACTAGCCCCAACTATTACTACTCCTTGACATGTGTTGTACAAACAATACAAAACTGTATAAGGTTAAGCAATTTGAGTTAATAACTATGCAATTAATAAACATGTTCATGGCACCCTTCATGATCAAATCATATCAACTTAGTTTTCAGTTTGCTTATCATTTTCCCCCAAATGTGGTTTGGTTCTAAACTAGTGCAATTCCATGCTTATTAATGAAAATTAGCATAATCAACTTCTTGATTTATTTTTAAATCACATATAGACAAAGTTGACCAAGACGTTCAATATTAAATCTCTGGTCTTGCTGTTAAAGACACTTATGTGTGTTAACGTACAAACTTAATAAATGGTTTCACCCTACATTTGAGTATGGATGCTAATTTTTGTGATTGCAGTCTAATGATGTTATCGTTTGTATTTTTGATGGCAGTATGGTGAAAATATGTAGTCCAGTGACATTCGGATTAGCTTAAAGAAGGCCACATGTTTACCAGTCATATATTGCCAAATCTAGTATACAAAAAAAACACATAAAAAGCGAAACCTAATGAATCATAATTGAACAAAAATAAGATTTGGTTTAGCCTAAAAAAGAAGTATAATGGAAAAGTGTTCAGCCAAACTGTTTAAAACAATCTCTAATGGCTCTAATAGTACTCTTTAGGCCAAACTTACCATAATAGAACGTTTGATGTTGATTACATGTTAAACACAGAAAATGCCAAACAATGCATATAGCCTAAGGTTCTCGCTTTCTTGTAACTTGCTTTGAAATTAACGGAATATCTAAATATTTTAAGAAGTCTGTCCCACTCTCTAAGAATTCATTAACATGTTCTTCAAAATTTCATTTTGCTTTATTAAGAGGATTTTCTTTTTGAAGGTAAGTACATTTAGCTAATAAAAGAAATATTCATGTAAACACTAGCTTTTGAGCACATAATCATTTTGATTCAGAACACTAAAGAGGACAGTTGAATTAAATATCATTGATAAAGAGGTTATTTGACATTACCGCGACACAAATGGACCCTAGAAAGACAAGTTTAGGTTACAAGCAATCAAATAAGTATGCACTTAGGAGGAAACTTAGATTAGCAGCAAGTTAGGTTCTAAAGAGCTTCAAATATAAGCCATATTCACCATTGAGTTTTATATGCTTATATTATCAAATCCCCATACGTCATAAAGCAATTACCCAAGAGGAAAGGGTTTGGGGTTGATTAAAATTGTTAATTAAAAGTATGACCTCAAACAAGTTTATTCGTATTTCATGGTTCAGATGTATCGTTTCTCGTACTTCAAATCGTTAAAAATGTTTTGGTTACACTTAAAGCACTGATAGCTAGTTATTTTATATAAGGTTCTAGAGCAACAATCATGTAGAAAATGTAGAGAACAATATCATCAATTAAGACTCAATACTATAAGTTACAAATGCTACAGAAATTTGAAACTCATACAATACAAGGTAAAATCAAGCATTCTAATTTACTCTGTAGTTACTTACCTATTTTTTTTAGTTGTACTTGTTCACATTATTATATTATAATATTTTTACTCTGTTGTATGTGTTTTGAATTTAGGCCCTAAACTAGATACTGCAGAATATGTTTATTAACTGACAGCAAAACTTTACCCTTGTGAAGTTTTGTTTCTTAAAGAAAAATCTTGTCGTTTGCTGGGCAATCAATTATTGTTGTGGCATATTTTATAATCATTAAACTAATAATTAATGAATTTCAAATGTAAATTAAAGTTTTGTTGGATTACACCAAGTGCTTATCTTTAAGTACAGCTAAGTCTTAGTTTTAAAGTAGATTAAAGTACTTCGGATAATGAAGGTTAGCATCAGATTATGTTATTGGTAAAACCAGCCAAAAAAGTGGGTTTACTTTGGTCCAAGAAATCAATAATTAGCATTAAACTGTACTCTTGGCCGTTACTATTGGTGGGTTAGATTCTTTACCAAAATTTTGTTTAGAAACATGAAAAACCACATGATGAATTTTTTGTCGATTATTTATGGTGTAAACTGGTGACTTTTGGAACAGAATTAGAAGGTGAGCTATAAATTTAAAACCATAAAAAAGCAATAGAAAATTTGAACACACCTTAACAATGCTATTTTTGGTCAATAATTTAGAGGTTTGGTATAGCATCGTAAAATTATTGTTTACTATCTACACCTGAGTTACTAAAAAATGATTTGACAAACTATTGAGTCATAGCATACTCGAAAACATTCCCTTTTTCACGTGCATACCAATCCATAGATTTACCCTTTGATAACTCTCTAAAATCGTGAAAAAAGCAACACCTTGTCAATAACGTTAGTACTAAATCCTAATAGTGACTGACGTCAAATGAGACTACACACATTACAAGCAACCACATATATCCAAATAACTAAAAGTAAAGTTATGCCGACGGCAAGGAGGAAAAGAGAGTGAGTACGACAGGTAAATGAGACACATTACTAGTTAGCCAAATATTTTTGGTATACCTAACTTAGACAGTTAGTCTATAGCAAAAGGTGATTCATATAACGTTTCAGATTTATGAAAACATAAGAACTACTTGTCACATCTAAGCTAATTTTTCTTTTTTGCTATCTTAGGATATAAACCATACAAAGGACAAACTTAACTACTCAGCACCTATCTGAGTTTATAAAACCTTAGAATAAAGTGATTATCAAAAGGAAAAAAGAAGTGAGCGCCATGACACGCCATTGAACTCCTTCGTATTCAAATTGATTCAAATCTCTTCAATGGTACACTAGGATGGCATACTTTATAGCAATGAATCAAATAACCATCAAAATATGAGAAAAAAACATAAGGTAGGTTATAACAAAAAGACAAACTGAAGTGGAGCCCATGACACACTAACGGGGCTACACCATGTTACAAAGAAGATAAATCTACTTTATAAAATTGCTATTGGCTAAAGGGAAAAAAGGATCCCACTAATCACATGGGAGTTTATCATTGCATCAAATATCAATGGCTCCCCTTTTTTTAACAAATGCCAAAGTCTGGGACTCCTACCTAAACTTTGTTTGGTAGTTTTGAATCTTGATCATTTATCCAAATTTCAGTTTGGAAGTTTCTTACATGTTAAAACAAGCACAATTATTATCAAGTTTTTCTTTAGTAGATATAGGAATAAGAATGTTAACTGTGTCTTATACGGTATTATATAAGCAAACAGATTTATTAATAGCATATTCGTAGTTTTATGTTCATAGTAATTACATGTATCTAATTAAATAACATGATGTTTTTGTTGTTGTTGTTGTTGTTGTAATTAAATAACATGACGGTCAATTGATATAAGAGGTAAACATAAACAATTTGAACAAATCGATGTCTATGTGATATAAAAAGGAAAAACCCACAGAACATCATGTAATATGATTGTTTTTACTAAACAATAACTAATCCTGCCGATTTGTCAAGTTCCTTTAGTATAATGGCAAAGTATCCAACTAAACAATAACTAATCCTGCCGATTTGTCAAGTTCCTCTTGTTTCTTGACTAATGTGATTAGTTAATTACATGCTATATGATTGTTTTTACTAAAGGATTTCTATATAAAAACACTTGGTCATCAAAGAAAAACTGTTATATATAGCTATGGCTTACCATGATCGAGTCAAGAAGAGCTATAAGAAAAGCATAACACTACAAAAGTCCTACTATATACCACTCCTGTATAAACTTTCTAATAAAGAAAATTTCATGTCTAAACTGACCGCTGACCACTGATATCACATAAGTCCTAGGCTTTTAGCTGAGTTCCTAGTTTATCAAATACGCAGCCTATGTTTAAGATGTTAGATATCCAGAAGACTCTTAAATTACCAATAGTGAACACAGAACGGATAAGCACAGAAAATCAAAGCTTTAATCAATGTTAAACAAAATTCATTCTATCAAATTAGATAGTGATCCAGATATACTCGTATTAAAATTGTTCTAGCAACTGCTACTTGTGTAATACATCGTTCATATTCGATATTCCATACTTACATTTGTGTATCGCCTGATGATATAAAAGATACGCTAGACAAAAGTTTCACCTTATTGCATATATTTCCTACCTTTTGTACCAATTGAATTACTCAATTAAACTGCTAAATGATAAGAAAAGATCATATATAGTTCATGAGAAACGGTAGAATCTTACAGTTGGTAGCCGATCAGCATAACACTTGAATCCCGCTCAAAGATTAGGTCGGTGGAGGACCATGATCATAGCCTTGAACATCTGAAAAGACAAATAAACCAGCAGAGACAGCAAGCATTCCTAACACAAAGCACAGCAGAACAATCCTTATTTTCTTTGAAAACAGCTCAACCACTATGTTCCTCTCTTCATGCAAGTCTTCAATGACCATCTTAACCAGTGCATCTAAAACCTTCTTAGACCTCGGCTCAATGTCAGCCGAATGCAAGACCTGAAACATAGATTCCTGTAGATTCTTTACCACTCCTTCTACCTTCAACGAATTCATTTCATCTGTTGTAGCTCCATTATAAGAAGGAACACAAATGCTAACAGCTTCAGCAGTTATTGGAGATGATAATGGAGTCCTTTCAGCAGTTGTTGTGGATGACAGGGGAATTGATTCAGCAGGCGATGTGGATGAAAATGGAGTCGTTAGCGGACTAGGCGTAGCTGGTGATGGTGATATGAACTGATTCAAAGACCCAATGTAGCTCTGAAACATTAAATAGTAAATTTGATTACTATACAGAAAAATAATAGTGCATACGAACCAGAACTCACTAGCCAATGTTCAATGTTATTGAGGTTATAGATCACACGTTTTTCATATTAATGAACTTGGTTAGATGCTTTAAGATGCATGACACTACTGACAAATGGTAATTCTGCATCAACTTAGCTGTGAAGAGTAAACTTAGATAACTGCAGAACAATATGAAAAAAGTAATGACTAGCCAATGCTGATTAAGTGGTCTATCAAAGAACATTCATCTTGTTGAACTTAGGTATTAGCGCTAAGATGTGTGACACTATTAAAGTTCATATCAACTTACTTAGCTTTGAAACAGTGAGGAGTTAATCTGAATTACTACAAAACAATATATCAGTACAGAAACACCAATTACAATCCAGTGTTAATTGAATAATTTATCATATAACATTAATATTGGTGAACATCATTAGAACTACAAGTTACAACAAAATGCTCTTATGTATTGCAGCAACTTGTAACAAAATATCTTTAGATATTTATGACAGTTAGTTAGCAATTAGATAGTTCAACTTAGCTAAAGTCAATGTATATAAAACAATGTATCTCATTCTTCATTCAAAAGAACAGTAACAGCGGATTCCTCCCCGATTTCTCTTTTCCCTCAATTTACGACATATAGTAAAGATGCAAACAACTTTCAAGCAGGAATAAGGCTACATATCCAGAAAACTAGGAAGCCATGAATGTGAATTTCGAAATGGTATTCACTAGCCAATGTTACTTAACTTGTCTATCACATAACAGTCGTGTCAATGAACTCAGTTGGATACTTTACAATGCGTGACACTACTAACAAAGCGTAATCTCATAACAAACTTCTAAGCAGGAAAAAGGCCACATATCTTAATACTAATGAACCATATATGAATATATGATAAATTAGAAATAGTCAATAAGTGTACAAAACTTAAACCAGTCATGAAGAAATGAAATCCGCTGCACAATCATTAACTCACAACTAGAGGTGGCAATTTGTGCCCAAAATCAAAAAAATGGGCTAAATGGGCAAACTTTTAAAAGATTTGGGCACATTTGGTCCCCCTCCTTTTTTTAAATGGGCATATATTGTCCATTTAAAAGTTAAATGGACACAAATGGGCACGCATTTTCTCTCAATTGGATAACATTACAATTGTTTTTAAAGAAAATTTTTTAGATATAACATATTTAATTTTTTAAATATAAATGAGGTGTTAAGTTTGAGGAACTTATTTCGTCATTTTGGGTATTTTCTAAAACGATTCGTATAACATGTGCCCGTTTGGCCCGTGCCCGTTTAGCCCGCGCCCGTTTAGCCCGTAGCCCGTTTAGTCCGTAGCCTGTTTGACCCGTGGCCCGTGCCCGCCCGGCCTGCCCGTTTTGCCACCTCTACTCACAACCATAGTACCAAACCATTTATAACAAATAAGTCCCAGTCATTCATTCGAAGAAGCAACCAGCAATTTCACTCTAATGTTTTTATTTCTATCATAAATGCATTTGCTATTACTGCAACTTCTAGCCTATACAGTAAGTTATTAAACTACTTTGACAAATCAACATCCCTATCACTGCATGTTTAACAATTCTAAAATTGAACTTAAATGGTAATTATAAGCAGTAACTGAATTTACCAAATAAAACTAGTACACAGCAAACATGAATCACTAGCCGATATTAACTAGTTTATCACATGACATTCATGTTGATAAACTTGGTTAGATGTTTTAATATGCACGTCATAGTGTCATACTACTACAGAAAGTGAATCCGTAAATTCCTAGCTTTGAAACATTAAAAGGTAAATCTAGATTAATGCATACTAGTACTTAACAAACAGTAAAGACTATTCAAGTTTAGTTGATTTATCACATGTCATCCATATTGTAAACTTGATTAGATGCTTAACAATACGTCACACCGCTATTTAGATGTAAGATCGTATTATTGTAAACTTGATTAGAAGCTTAACGATACGTCACACCTCTATTGAAACGTAAGATCATATTAAACTCCTAACCATAAAAAATGCCACATATCAGCTAAATAATAACACGTAAACAATGAATAAAAGCATTCAACTAGTGTCAAAACCTAAACCTAACTCTTTATGAACTAAATCAGCTGTAAATCATTAAATCGCAACCAAACATATCATTAAAAAAAACTGTTAATCATTTATTGCAGATACAAACCGTAACTTCACTCTAAATTTATAATATCTGTTGTAAATATGTGTACTATTAGCCTATTAATAATGTATATTATTTTAACAGTTCTAACAAGATAAATTTCCTATCACCACAAGTTTAACACCTCTATAACTCAACCCAAACAATAACTGAAAGTGTGATAGGCAATAGCTGAAGAACATAATCAGAATTTAATACATAAACCTCAATAGATCCAATAAGCAGAAAAAAAAGCCACATAATAAAATAATAAGGAACCATAAACAATGAGCTTGAAATAGTCAATCACTGTTGAATACATAAAGTAACTATCTCGGAATTATATCAGCTATCGTAGTATTAACTGACAAGCATGGTACCAAACCATTAATAACGCAAAAAGCTGCCAATCATGTATCGCAATAAGCACACCATAATTTCACTCCGAATTTCTATTTCATTCCTTAACAGGAACAATTCTAAACTTATTCAACAATTCAAATATTCCAAACAAATATCAATACACAGCAAATCATAATCAATAGCCACCGCTGATTAAGTCGTCTATCAAAGGACATTCATGTTGATCAACTTAGTTGCTTTAAGATGAGTAACACTAGTAGCAAAGTGAAATTTTATATCAAGAGCTTTAAACCATTAAAGAATAAATCTAGACAACTATAAAAGTATAAAACAATTACTTTAGTACACAACAAACAATAAGCAATAGCCAATGTTATGTAAATTTTTATCACATGACAATCAGTATTACTAAGACATACGGATATGACAAACGTAAATTCATATCAACTTCCAAAGCTGGAATAAGGCCGTATCTAAAATCAGGAGCCGTGAACTGTGAATATGTAGTAGTAATCACTACTAATCAGATGCTTTACCGTAAGTGACACTGTCAAGCATTTGTAAATCTATATCAACTTCTATTCAGGAAAAAAGGTCACGTATCAGAATAATAAGGAACTACGAATAGTCAACAAGTGTTAAAAACTTAATATAACTGTGGATAAACAGATATAAATCAGCTGCAAAATCATGAAATCGCAACAACTTACAGCAAAAAAAACTCCTAAATCATCCATTCGAAGAAGCAACCCATATATTCACTAATCACTATCCTAAATATATGCTATTACTGCAACATCTAGCTTATACGTAAGTTATCAGACTACTCTAACTAGTCAAAATGCAAATTCACTAACAACTCTAAAACAACTCAAATGATAGCTAAAATCCGTAATAAGTGTACAATCATTAACTCCCAACCAAAGTACCAGACCGTTTATAAAAAATAACTGTCAAACTTCTATTAACTATAACAATTCTAAACTTAATTAAAGTCTGATACAAGTATTCGAAAATAGAAGTAATAAACAAGTAAATAAATAAACCTCTATAGATTCACGCGATTGATCTCCATTCAAACTTAACGTCTCCGAAATCACCACTGATTCATCCAGAAGCTCAACAACCTCATCCGAATTAAAGCTCGCTTTACCAATCTACACATCAAAACAATCAAATACATATTACACCTTCAAAATCAAAAGAATAACATAACGATTCAATTCAAATTACATCTAAAGCTAACAGATCCGCATCGACAGGTTCTGTAGATAACGAGATCTTCTCCGACGCGTTGTCGTCTTCGGTGATCGGCGCGAAAACTGAGCTTAAGTTCTTTTTAACGTTCTGTTACATCAAATCAATAAAATCTTCAAATTAGATAGATAGATATAAAGCGTAATTGATCGTTATAAAACTGTAATTGATGAGATTTTTTTTACCTTTTGCTGTTTTTTGGATGATTTCGGTTTGCGATTCGGTGTTTGGATTTCATGATTGTGATAATCTTCTCTCATTTTTTTTTTTGATCAGTGAAAAATGAAAATGAAAAGTGAATTTTGGCGCCAAAATGTTTGAAAGGTTTTGGTTAAATTTGTGGAGCGTGTGAAAAGTGTGAGTGGTTTGCTTGGAAAGTTTATTTATAATTGGGTTCTGTGGGCTGGACCCTTTGGGACAAACGGTTACTATCCGTCACAGTATTATTTTTCTTTTTGGAAATTAAATGTTCAATACTAAAATAGATAAGAAAATTTGATATTGATATTATTATTACAAAAAAAAAAAAAAAAAAAAAAAAAAAAAAAAAAAAAAAACAACTAGGTAGTTAAAAGTAAAATTGTCATTATGTAAAAAGTAAGAAAGATAGAAAAAACAGTAATAACTATGTTTTTATTCAACTATGTGTTTTTTGTTGGGAGACAATTATTTTGGGATGAAAGGAGTATATTTTATTGGTTTCATTTTGTAAAGTGTAATATTGTTATTGTCCATCGGATTGTACAAAAAATACATGACTTGTTATGTACTTACATCGTGCTAAATTGTCCGCGTCGTTCAATAAAACTGTATAAAGCATGTCCTTGTAAAAACAGGTAACCGACTCTATCATGGCCTCCACTAACCAATCTCAGGATTAACGTGGGAGAAGTAAATCGCGTAGCACCATAATTAAAGATACGTGTGTACATAATTTGAATTCATGAATTCAGCTTGCTTTGTGTTGCATTTCCTCCACCATTATGCTATTATCGCGGAAACAATTATTTTCTTTTGAATATTAGCATACACTATTCTTTTGCATCATAGAGGTTTTTTTAGTAATTTTTACGAAAATTAACTTATATGAGTCTCAGTTGACCCATAGCGGGTTATCGTTCCCACCAAAACATAATGAAACCAAAAATATTATGTTTATGACATAGATGTTTTGAGAAAACTATGAGGAAATATGACTACTAGACCAAAAGTGTTCTCTTGATCTAGTAATCTATAAAATGTACCATTGATCTTTTATCTAAAAAAAAAAAAAAAACTTTGTATCTCTCAACGTATTCAAATACAATGCCGTATAAAGACTATAAGAACTAAAGTGGTTGCAACAATTTTCATATCTGAAACAACATGTAAATGATGTTAACTTGTTACCTACTTAAAAGGCATACATAACTAATTAATCAACTATCAAAACCATTTCAAGACTCGCAACAAAACTGAAAGTCCAAGATGGAACTATTGATCTTAATCATAGCCAATACCACTAACATGAATTATTATGCCAATCTAATCATCGGCCATTAGATTTATCCCAAAATAGATACAAACTTTCCTCCCTAATTGATGATTATTTACCTGAATCATAATTACTTTAACTAGTGGCTAAAAGATTTACAATAAATGGCACTCATTAACCCACTACCCCATTCACATTCAACTCTCAACCTCTCTATAAATCCGAATTTCGATCTTTAACTCTACCACACCATTTTTGAAGAACACATGTAAGTGATCAACACCTTAGTTTTTATGCAACCTTTATTGCTTTCTATATCCTAGCTATCATTTAGTTTTCTGAATGCTTTTTATCTTTGGTATACTTAACTCAAGCTACTAACTTTTCATTTGAGTTGTCTTTGTTTGCAGTTTTAAGTTTTTAACAATTCTGCTAAATATCTTGTGTCTAAACAATTAGTGCAGTAGTTTTATTTGAAAAGAATAACATACCTAGTACAAAATATAACATACATGCACTACTTTAATTTATACTAGCCAAGCCTGCAACTGATGCATGCCAGGTACTTTTGCATTTGTTATCATCTGATTAATCGTTTCTTTTGCTATATTCAAGTTAACTTATATCTGTTTGGAAAATATGATGATAGGCAGTCGATTGCATGTAGGCCGGTTTGTGTTGCCGGATATCAACCTTTTGCCACATGACTTAAGACTAAAGTGTGATCTTAGTTTGGAAAATAACTTATATTGTATACATCAAATATCAAACATGCATATTGGACTATTGGTACATAAGATCCAATTTACAAATGGGTGCACGCAATTTGAAAACACAAGATCTTCATAAAGTCACCTATAATCTCTTACACAATCTGTGTGATGTCTTGAAATATTTTATCTATATGCAAAGAGGAAAAAAAAATTAACTCGTTTATCTCTCTTTTCAGAATAAAAAAACTATCATGAAGAATATCTTTGTCATACTAGTTGCAATCGTCATGTTCCTTGTGTTCCTAGAAGCTAACGCAAGTAGGCCAAACAGCTTAGTTCATGATTGGAGCGTGGGTAAGAACGCAATTCCTCAGCTTGATGTTAAGAAAGCGGCTACAACGATGGATAGAAAAGGTGCTAACAATAGTGGCATGACCGAGAGTGATGGACAAGAAAAAGATTCATCAACTGACACTCACCATTACTTCCCTTGTGTTGAACCATCTAAATGTGGCAATATCCGTACCTGATGGAAACCAATAAGTTGGGCTATCGTTGTAACTTAACGTGTGAAAATATGGCGAACTAAATAGCCCTCAAGTGTGTGTGAATATCAATAAGAGTTGGATTTGATGGTTTGTATCTAGTTTCTTAATCTTCAAGTTGTTTGTAATGAAGAATGATTTTGGGTTTTCAATCATTGTAATATATTATTATGTGCATTTTTTGAGGTTATATGTGATATAATTTAGACGTGTTATTCTTCATGAAAATATTGATAATCACTAATGTTTATCGACCCACGCGTCTTTATTCCAAGAACAATATGTGGAAAATAATTTTTAGACTAAAACAACAATCTTAAACGTCTTAAACTCATGCATCTGGTCTTGATATTACATCCATTTGCACATAACAGATAATTATTTGAAATTTTATAAGTATCTAAATGCCATATAGCACATCGAAGTTGACCTTGAGTATGTCTCTCATAACATATTGTGATTTTGCCCCCAGTGACCATAACATTGTGTCCTTAAGTTAATACAATATAAAAAACAAAGTTTCAATATAACCAAGGATTGCTGTATCAAAACACTTGGTCATCAAAAAAACTGTTATATATAGCTATGGCTTACCATGATCGAGTCAAGAAGAGCTATAAGAAATGCACAACACTCCAAAAGTCCTACTCCATAGTCCGTACTATATACCACTCGTGTATAAACTTTCTAATAAAGAAAGTTTCATGTCTAAACTGACCGTTGACCACTGATATCACATAAGTCCTAGGCCTTTAGCTGAGTTCCTAGTTTATCATACACAGCCTATGTTTAAGCTATTAGATATCCAGAAGACTCTTAAATAACCATTAGTGAACACAGAACGGATAAGCACAGAAAATCAAAGCTTTAATCAATGTAAACAAAATTCATCTATCAAATTAGATAGTGATCCAGATATATTAAACTTGTTCTAGTAACTGATACTTGTGTAATACATCGTTCATATTCGATATTCCATACTTACATTTGTGCATCGCCTGATGATATAAAAGATACCCTAGACAAAAGTTTCACCTTATTGCATATATTTCCTACTTTTGTACCAATTGAATTACTCACTTAAACTGCAATATTATACTGAAAAGGTCATATATAGTTCATGAGAAACGGTAGAATCTTACAGTTGGTAGCCAATCAGCATAACACTTGAATCCCCCTCAAGGATTAGGTCGGTGGAGGACCATGATCATAGCCTTGAACATCTGAAAAGACAAATAAACCAGCAGAGACAGCAAGCATTCCTAACACAAAGGACAGCAGAACAATCCTTATTTTCTTTGAAAAAAGCTCAACCACTATGTTCCTCTCTTCATGCAAACTATAAGACTCTTCAATGACCACCTTAACCAGTGCATCTAAAACCTTCTTAGACCTCGGCTCAATGTCAGCAGAATGCAAGACCTGGAACATAGATTCCCTTAGATTCTTTACCACTTCTTCTACCTTCAACAAATTCATTTCATCTGTCGTAGCTCCATAATGAGAAGGAACACAAATGATAACAGCTTCAGCAGTTATTGGAGATGATCATGGAGTCATTTCAGCAGTTGCTATACTTGACAGGGAAGTTGATTCAGCAGGCGATGTGGTTGAAAATTGACTCGTTAGTGGACTAGGCGTAGCTGGTGATGGTGATATGAACTGATTCAAAGACCCAATGTAGCTCTGAAACATTAAATAGTAAATTTGATTACTACACAGAAAAATAATAGTGCATACGAACCAGAACTCACTAGCCAATGTTCAATGTTATTGAGGTTATAGATCACACATTTTTCATATTAATGAACTTGGTTAGATGCTTTAAGATGCATGACACTACTAACAAATGGTAATTCTGCATCAACTTAGCTGTGAAGAGTAAACTTAGATAACTGCAGAACAATATGAAAAAAGTAATGACTAGCCAATGCTGATTAAGTGGTCTATCAAAAGAACATTCATCTTGTTGAACTTAACTATTAGCTCTAAGATGTGTGACACTATTAAAGTTCATATCAACTTACTTAGCTTTGAAACATTGAGGAGTTAATCTTAATTACTAGAAAACAAAATATCAGTACAACAAACGCCAATTACAATCCAGTGTTAATTGAATAATTTATCATATAACATTAATATTGGTGAACATCATTAGAACTACAAGTTACAACAAAATGCTCTTATGTATTGCAGCAACTTGTAACAAAATATCTCTAGGTATTTATGACAGTTAGTTAGCAATTAGATAGTTCAACTTAGCTAAAGTCAATGTATCTCATTCTTATTTCTTCATTCAAAAGAACAGTAACAGCGGATTCCTCCCCGATTTCTCTTTTCCCTCAATTTACGACATATAGTAAAGATGCGAACAACTTTCAAGCAGGAATAAGGCTACATATCCAAAAAACTAGGAAGCCATACAAACTTCTAAGCAGGAAAAAGGCCACATATCTTAACACTAACGAACCATATATGAATATATGATAAATTAGAAATAGTCAACAAGTGTACAAAACTTAAACCAGTCATGAAGAAACTAAATCCGCTGCACAATCATTAACTCACAATCATAGTACCAAACTATTTATAACAAATAAGTCCCAGTCATTCATATTCGAAGAAGCAACCAGCAATTTCACTCTAATGTTTTTATTTCTATCATAAATGCATTTGCTATTACTGCAACTTCTAGCCTTAGCCTATACAGTAAGTTATTAAACTACTCTGACAAATCAACATCCCTATCACTACATGTTAACTCTAATTGAACTTAAATGGTAAATTAAAAGCAGTAACAGAATTTACCAAATAAAACTAGTACACAGCAAACAAGAATCACTAGCCGATATTAACTAGTCTATCACATGACATTCATGTTGATAAACTTGGTTAGATGTTTTAATATGCACATCATACTACTACAGAAAGTGTGAATTTGTAAATTCCTAGCTTTGAAACATTAAAAGGTGAATTCGTAAATTCCTAGCTTTGAAACATTCAAGTTTAGTTGATTTATCACATGTCATCCATATTGTAAACTTGATTAGATGCTTAACAATAACTTCACTCTAAATTTATGATATATGTTGTAAATATGTCTGCTATTAGCCTATTAATGTATATTCTACCTTATAACTTATTTTAACAGTTCTAACAAGATAAATTTCCTATCACCACAAGTTTAACACCTCTATAACTCAACCCAAACAATAACTAAAAGCGTGATAGGCAATAGCTGAAGAACATAATCAGAATTTAATAAATAAACCTCAATAGATTCAATAAGCAGAAAAAAGCGACATAATCAAATAATAAGGAACCATAAACAATGAGCTTGAATTATGTCTGAATTATATCAGCTGTGGTATTATTAACTGACAAGCATAGTACCATACCATTAATAACAAAAAGCTGCCAATCATGTATCGCAATAAGCACACCATAATTTCACTCCGAATTTCATTTTCATCCATTAACAGGAACAATTCTAAACTTATTCAACAATTCAAATATTCCAAACAAATATCACTACACAGCAAATCATAATCAATAGCCACAGCTGATTAAGTCGTCTATCACAGGACGTTCATGTTGATCAACTTAGTTGCTTTAAGATGTGTGACGCTAGTAGCAAAGTGAAATTTTATATCAAAAGCATTAAACAACTAAAGAGTAAATCTATGCTATAAAACAATAATTTAGTACACAACAAACAATAATCAATAGCCGATGTTATTTAAATTTTATCGCATGATAATCAGTATTACGAAGACATATGGATATGACAAACGTAAATTTATATCAACTTCTAAGGTCACGTATCAGAAACTACGAATAGTCAACAAGTGTTAAAAACTTAATCTAACTGTGGTTAAACAGATCCGCATCGACAGGTTCTGCGGATAACGAGATCTTCTCCTCGTCTTCGGTGATCGGCGCGAAAACTGAGTTTAAGTTCTTTTTGACGCTCTGTTACATCAAATCAATAAAATCGTCAAATTACACACACACGCACATAGATAGATAGTATAAAGCGTAGCTGATCGTTATAAAATTTACCTTTTGCTGTTTTTTTGATGATTTCGGTTTTCGATTTGGTGTTTGGATTTCATGATTGTGATAATCTTCTCTCATTTTTTTTTTATCAGTGAAAAGTGAAAATGAAAAGTGAATTTTGGCGCCAAAATGTTTGAAAGGTTTTGGTTAAATTTGTGGAGTGTGTGAAAAGTGTGAGTGGTTTGTTGGTTAGCTTGGTAAGTTTATTTATAGTTGGGTTCTATGGTCCAAACGAGTTATATTTTATTTTTAGATCATATTTAAACTAACTTAACTTTGTATTTGTTTTCATTTACATCAATTTCGTTTTATTTTTTGTCGAAACTAAGTACAGTTTCAAGATTAAAGCCAGCTTTAACACATTAAAACAATAAAATTTAAAATTTAAACTTAAAACATTAGTTAAGTTATTATAAATCACTTTCAACTAAATAAAGAAACGCTAACTTTTCTTAAAGAAACGACCGAACCAGTTATAAGCCCTAGGGTTGATAACCACACAATCGAGTTAAAAGAAAAGGTTAGAATCAGCAGTTGATTTGAAGATAAGGAGAGAAAGTGATTTTGTTTAGTTTTGGTCGCCAGTATTCGTCAGATAAAAAAGAGAAAAAAAATGGTTTTTTGTATGTGCGAGTAGCTGCGATCTTCATTCATCAATATCATAGTTACTATGTCTATAAAGGAAAATTCTTTTTTGATAGTCAGGGGCAGAGACTGAGGGGCGGCTAGAGGGTGCTCAATCATTTCCAACAAGACAAATCGATTTTCTTTTTGTCTTATAAAGTGTAAATTTATGGCTCAATTACAATTAAATGACCCCCAACCTTTAGACATTAAAAAAATTAAGAGAAACTTGACATTATTTCATGCATAAGACAATTTCTTTTATTAGTTGTCATGTGTTTTTCATATCAAAATTCAAGTTTGTAACCCAAATGTATTGGCATGTGTGGTCACCAGAACCTGACATTTAATGTTTTTCATATCAAAACCTGACAAATCGATTTTCGTTTTCCATCTAACAATTTCTTTTATTAGTTGTCATGTGTTTTTCATATTAAAATTCAAGTTTGTAACCCAAATGTATTGGCATGTGTGGTCACCAGAACCTGACATTTAATGTTTAAGAACATAACATTTACGTAGCGTTTGGTATGTCGTAATCAAAGGGGCAATGGAAAGGATTATTACAATGGAATGAGAAAATGTTGTTTGTTTATATTTATGTAATGTAATAATTCATTACAAGGAATGACTCATTACACCAAAAACCATTCCTTAGGGCCCCCTACTTTTTTTCATTACATCTCGTAATAGAAACAAAATTACATAAAACTCCACAATTAACTAACCATATTAATGAAACTTCTCATCAATAATGGGCATTTTAGTATTTTTATTATGATTCCATTACATCTTATTAAACAAACCAAACATGATAAATAATGGTAATGACTCATTCCATTACACCACTTATTCCATTACATCGGCCATTCCATTCATTTAACATTTCATTTCTTCTTACCAAACGAACCCATGTTTAAGTTATACTTTATCTGTTTTAAAATTGTTGTCCACATTTTATTTTTATATCTCAAAATAATTTTCCACTTTTCATTTTAAATAAGAAAAAGATAATTTAGTTAGGGAATATTCTATTAGATTAGTTGAGAATTATAGTAATCTCACTTTTATTAAACTTTGTGATTTTTGTCTTCTGACAATAATTTTGAGACGGAGGGAGTATGACTTTATTATTTTAAGGTAAAAATAATTGAATTTTTAATTTCTAAATCCTGAGTCCATGTCCGTGTTAATAATAATGAAAGTGCTTTTGTTATGATGATGCATATCAACAAAGCTGCTCAAACTTTTGAGGCCTAAGAGCATAGGGTATGTTAACATACGTTAATGTTTAACCAACTGTCACATCAGCGCCACATCTTTTTATCTTTAACAACAACAACAACAACAACAACAAAATAATAATAAATAAATAAAAATAAAAAATAAATAAATAAATAAATAATCTTAACCAAACAACAATAAACACCCCTTCATTTAGGGGGCAGAAGTGAACATTTGAGGGGGTGTAGTATTTTTTTATTATTTAACTTTTTTTTATTTGCTCAAGTCTTTAACGCAAGGTTAAGCCCTTCACCAAGCTCGTTAACGAGGCTTTCACCAGGGGGCGGTATGTTAACTTTGCTTTAACGCCGATTTAGTTAAACTTTAACCATGAATTTGGTTAACATACCCCATGCTCTAAAGTGAGTTTTAAGGACGGACATCTTAACCCTAAACCCTAAACCCGCCGCCGCCACCATCGTCTCTCCGGCCGTCGGCTTAGGCCGGCGGTCCGGAGAGACCCTTTTCAATCCTTCTTCTTTGTAGTTACTTTACCATTTTGTTTAACTTTTCGATTAAATAAAGTTGTATAGATCGTTCTTTTTGGTGATTTTTCATATCATTTTCTTTTAGATCCTTGTGTTTATGGATTGTTTTAGGGTCGAAGTGATTGTGTGGTTCAGATCGGGAGGTTCAAGATGGCGAGGTTATGTGATGGTGAGGTAATGGTGATGGTGAGATCGGGGTGGTTGGAGGTAGTGGTAGTGGGTGAGATCGTGGTGGATGGAGGTCGTGGTGGGTGTGAGGTCGGGGTGGTGGGTGAGGTCGTGGTGGTTGTGACACTGTGATGATGGTGAGGCTGTGGTGGTTGTGACTTGTGAGGCTATGATATGATGATGGTAAGGTAGTGGTGGTTGGGAAGTTGTGATGATGGCGAGGTAGCGGTGGTTGTGAGGCTGTGATGATGGTGAGGTATGGCGGGTGTGAGGTCATGGTGGGTGTGAGGTCATGGTGATTGCGAGGTAGTGGTGGTTGTGAGACTGTGATGATGGTGAGGTAGTGGCGGGCGGTGTGAGGTCATGGTGATTGCGAGGTCGTGGTGGTTGTGAGGCCGTGGTGGGCGTAAGGTTGTGGTGGTTGTGAGGCGGTGGTGTTTGTGAGGCTGTGATGATGGTGAGGTATTGGTGTATGTAAGGTCGTGGTGTTTGTGAGGTCATGGTGTTTGTGAGGCTGTGAAGATGGTGAGGTCATGGTGGTTGTGAAGATGTGATGATGGTGAGGTCGTGGTAGTTGTGAGGCAGTGGTGATGTGAGGTCGTGGTGCTTGTTAAGTTGTGGTGTTTGTGAGGCTGTGATGGTGAGGTCATGGTGGTTGTAAGCTCGTGGTGTTTGTGAGGTCATGATGTTTGTGAGGCCGTGGTGATGGTGAGTTCGTGATGATAGTAAGGTCGTGGTGGTTGTGTGTTAGCGGTGATGGTGAGGTCGTGGTGGTTGTCAGGTCATGGTTTTTTTGAGGTCGTGGTGCCTATTATTTAAACTTGTGGTTTTCGAACAGTTGAATGTATTTCTCCATCAACTCTTTCTGCATCTCGTCATGCAACCACCCTGTCCAATAGTGGTTCAAATTGGTTTGTTTGAGATTTCAGTGAGTTATGTATGAGGGTCAAAGTCGTGGTTGTGGTCGTGTTTTCCTTCCATTTGCTCCATACTTCTTATAGGGTGATTGCCCTTGAGTGGTTAGCGTTTTCGGGTTGAGATGGCGGAGATTATTCTTTTGATTGTTTGGTTACTCGCGATGTTTATTTTAGAGTCGTTGTATTGATAGGATCTTGGTTGTCAAGTATTTCATCAATGTACTTTCTAGCTTCTTGCTAGTTTGTTTTAATAAAATTATTGCCTTTCTAAAATAAATAAAAATAAATCTACTTTTTCTTTTTCTCTTTTTGTTTTAGATTTTTCAAATGATTGTATAATGAGAACGTTAGCTATAACTACGTAACCAAATAATAATTTGAGAGCCAACTCAACACTTAAAAACAAGAGAACTTCCAACGTGACGGTTCATAGAAAAGTTTGTTAAACATTTGGCTAGTTTGCGATTAGAACTTGGAGCGCTAAATGAGTTCAACCCATCATATCTATTATGTAAAATAAGAAAAAATAACCTTCGCTCTTTTTCTTAAACTCAAACAATATTCTTAGTCTCTTACACCTTGTAGGCCTAAGAGAGATATGTGCAATGGTGTAATGATAGGTGCAATGGTGTACTCATATTGTTATTTGTGTGCCACCTCAACACACCCAATAACACCACAATAACTAGAACACTCATTCTCAGTTATAACTGTTATTGGTGCACGTGGTTCCATAACACACCATAAAAAATTCCCAACTCACTAAAAAAAATAAAAAAATGCTCGCCAACCTGCTAACAAATTTTCTAACAGCATCACAAGCGGTGCAGTATGGCTAGCCATAGGGCACCAAAAATCCCTGCAACATGCCATACAAACATTGTAACGTGCACTCTAAGAAATGGATTATCAAGTAAACGAGGCTCAAAGTCTCTAGTTATTTTAGCAGATTTCGTAAATCGGAAGATATACGTTTTAAAGTTCTCAAAATAAATGTGATTTACCAAGGGCCCGTTTGGTTTGTAGCCGGATTTAGGATTTAGATTTGGATTTGGATTGGAGTTTAGATTAGGATTTAGATTTGAATTTATTGTAGAAAAGAGAAAATATATTATTAAAAGAAAATATATTATAAAATATAAAAAGATGCGTGTATATGTGAAAGAAAAAGATGCGTGTATGCGTGTATGTGGGACCGTTCACACTATTTGAAATCTAAACTTTCAACTAAACTACAAAATTTAAAACTAAAGCCAAATCCTAATCTAAAACCCACATAATAAATGGGCCCTAAATGTATATAATTTGTCATATAAATCCAAAAGCCATAAAAAATGAAGAGGTTCGAGCTTTAGTTTTAACAACTTTATGTGGAAAACTAGAAGGGGGTTGAATAGTTTACCGTTTAAAATCGTTTTAACTTGTTTAATTATCTTTTGAAACTTTCTGTTTAATCAAAGATATATACACAAACACAATATATAACATGCAAGTATAAAGAAAGAAACGATCAAACCACAACACGAGTATTTATCGTGGTTCGGCTACAAGGACTCTTTTTCCTTGCCCTACGTCCACGCCCCGAGTATCCAACTCGAGAGTTTCTTTCACTAGTCAACAAGCTCCTTTCACCGGCGGAGAAAACCTTACACGTCGCTTATACACGTTTACCGACACTAAGCTAGATGTCGAGTTCTTTTACAAGGGTACAACCACTCCCGTTAGTTCTTTTACAAGGGTACAACAACTCCCGTCACACTTTGTATTTTGAGGACTAAAATACTAACCGATCACTACTGAAAATACACAATCAAATGACGTGTAGGATACTCATAATGATTAACATGTATGGTTATTGTGATTATGGATCAAATAGTAAGAATTCTAGAGAGAGAAAGAGAGAGAATGGGAGCCTTTAGAGAGAGAAAGTAAATGATATTAGATTAAACTAATGAAAGGTCCAACCCTCTCCCTTGGGTGGGAGAGGGTATTTATACTACAATACTTGGTGCTCCATGAAACGAGCTGTAGAGTGAGCTGACAGAGGGTAAAGACCCGACCCACTCTACGAATACTATTTACATATTTAACTACTAATAAACTACGTACTAGCTATTATAAGGATAATTCTACGAGCTACGTAACGCTTAGCAATACTTGGGGTGACCGAGTCTTTAACTGAATAATCGTATTCCTAACAATCTCCCCCTAAGGGAGGTCACCCCAGAAGATAAGTACTGAATTCTTGCATCCTTGAAATCTTGTAGCTCGTAGACTTTGATTCTTCAAAGTCGTGATCTTTGTGCTTATAACAACAGACTTCAGATGACTTGTTCAATGCGTTGGATGATCTTTGGGCATTACTTCGAGTTCATCATCCAAATGAGTGTCGGAAAGTCATCTTTGATTAGTGAAGTCTCCATGTGATTCGAACATCTTTGTGTTGACATGCTCACACTTTTCAGGATCATGATCTTTTACATCAGAGTGTGGAAGCATATATGAGGCCCAATCAATGATCATGATTTCTTAGATTGTGAAGTTGAAGTGTGAGCATGTGTTGATGAATCAACATCTTTTCAGCAATCAACCGCAACCGTCAGAAATTCCTGCAAGTAGACAGTTAGCAACAAATCATCCGGTACTTATAGGTTTGGAATTAGAGATCGTCAAGAGCATAGTGTGGAGACTCCTTCTAACCCTTACCATGACCGTTCCCAATCGGCAAACCCTGGAAGGATTTACACGAACTACCTAAGTAGATCAACGATTGGGTGATTCGCTGGAGATCACTTCACGACTGTTGACCGTTAGTAACCATCGCGACCACTAAGCGTAATCCACAAGGAATTACCTAAGTGACCTGCTTTCAGGGCTGCTTGATGTTTACCCTGGCAGGAATTTCCATTCAATCACTGGGAGTTACTAAATCAACATCCCTCATAAATGTTCTGGCAGATTGCTAAGATCTGCGTAGGACTCATAGTAAACCACTGGTGTCCTTAATGTTGAACAACCAGGGTAGAAGTAATAAGTGTTCCTATGAGATCTTTTTATGCATCTCGAGGCTCTAGACTCAATAAGTGCATTTGGTTTTCCTATGCGGAGATTATGGAGAGGTCTCCTGCTTCAATATCAACCATCTCTAAGAGATACGTTGATAGATTACACCGGTTCCCCGTGAGAATGAAACAAGTTCTTTTAATAGAACTTGAGTGGCTAGAAGGTTTAGTGCATTGCGTCACTGGGTCCATGACGTCTTGTCTTCAATACCGATGTCGCCTTAGCAACCATCAGTAGATTATGAATTGAACCCGGTTTCTGCCCTAAGGTTGAATAATTGGAGGGCTATTTCTTTTTACCCTTTCTCATTTCATTTCTTTTTAATTCTTCAACCCCTTCTTTCTCCATTCTCACATTTCTCCTTTTTTTCATAATCATACCTACGGACTTTATAATACTATCTATTTGGTATTGTCCATGGGTAGATCCCTCCGGCTTTGGCGGATCATAGGACGGTTTTTCTAACCTTAGCCACCTTATAACTTCATGACTATCCTATGTTGCCATACACCAAATCATTGAAAATTCTCTCAACGTGTTTATGATTGAGAAACACATTTTGTTAACACATTGAGAGTTTTGTCATTTTTCAAATGCTCCCCCTTAACATGTGCTCATATGTTATAGTTCAAAAATTTACACATGTCGGGAAGAGTTTGCACTTTTGAATTGATCCACCTTGAGTGAATATGAACAGGCATTCGAGACACGCTTACATCACTAGTTAGACTAGCTTAAAGTTATTACCCGGCCCGATCAAATCCACACAAGGTTTCTCGAAACGGTACATTCTACTCAGACAAGTCCTTTTCGAGACACGCTTACATCAAAGGTTAGACCAGCTTGAAGTTATTACCCGTCCAGGACTAGTCCTTTCGATTCATGACAATTATTGTTTCGTCAATTCATTGGTGAAGTCTGAGTCTTGCTCACATGAGATGCTAAAGATCCTTTTTCACAAACCATTTGCTCCCCCTCAATATGTGCATTGATATACAAAAGAGTTTAGCACATATAGGGGAGCGTTTGTTAAAGTCCAAAACAATCACATTTTATATCAGATTTCATATTTAAATCACATTTTCTCCCCGATCAAAAATTTCAAACCGTTTGAGATTTGTGATCCCAAGTGATTTAAATAAGTTAGAAAAGTTTGGGAGCAAGATGTGGTCTGATTAAAGATATTCTAATATTGAGACAATTCATTACTCCCCCTCAATCAATGAGGGAGAATGTTAGTGTCAGTAATGATGAGTTTATAAATGATTTAAAGTTTAACGAGAAACTCATGAAATAAAAAATCATGTACTGACACATAACATTTGATACCACAATACTTATGACGTACAAGATAACTGGTGGTGGTGTCGTTGTTGCTACCGATGTTGTTGTTGTGGTGAAATCAAAGACAGTCAATGAAGTTTGAACATCTGATCAAATGGTTAGAGCAGGAGCAGGCACATTCACATCAGCCATGGAATCTACATAAGAGTATCAACAAAGATATGCATACATACAGATTCACTCTTAATTAACTGCTACCACGTAGCAGCTAGCCTACTCATAATACCATATTCATATCATGATCAAAGAACATTCAAGAAACTCATCAAAATGCTATCTAGCATGAAGAGAAATAGGAATCATGAACATTCATTGCAAGTTTCTATCAGACATAAACAACAATCACTAACATGGCAATTCACACATATTTTCAACATTCAAATCAGGAGCTTAGGAATAAGATTCTAACCCGGTAACTACATACCTAAGCAAATCCTGAGAACACGAACACATAATCAGCAACAATCAAACAATTATAAGCAAACAGCAAACGAAGCACAATCAATCAGATTATACGAATGCCAGAGGAGAGAACAAGAGCATCAAACACAATGGTTTTCTAACATCATTAAGATTTTGGATTTAAACGTATTTAGGGGATTAAGCGAGGATACCAACGTGAGACAAGTGGACCTTTTAGTTACATAAAGCTAGGAAACTATACGCAAATAACACATAATGCCCTAATCTTTCTAACAACTAACACATTTGGCCATTTAAGATAAAGCTTAGTAAGTTCCTCTTTAACTAATACCCCATTAACTACAAAACCTTTTCTAACAATTATGAGACAACCAAGAAATCCGTTTGATGATATAAAATTGGAAATCACTCTCCCCCTCAATTGATGACCCATTGTCATTAATTGAGTGACAGATTTTATGAAGTATCTAAGATTGATTGATTTACAAGCAACACGTTACCACCATGTATCACTCAAATAATTTTCCAAAGAATCATAAAAGAAAATTATTTGTTTTGATAAAAAGAAGACTTCTCTTCTTAAACAAGAAATAATGCACTGAAACGTACATTAGATCGGAAAGGCAAGAATATAAAGTAATTCATGCCTTTGTTAGGAACAGTCGTCTTTTTGGCGACGAACTTTCCCCAATATTAAGATCGGGTTGCTATCTGAAGTAATAGCAAACCAACTTGAAAGAATATGTTTAGAAACGACATGTTTTAGAAAAACATTATTAAAAAGAAAAACTCTTGCTCAAGCATATGTATGTTTCCGTGTCATTATTGAATGACATTTCTAGAAACGTACATAATATTGATTACACAAGAGACATGTCGTAAGAAGAATATTTTTGGATTTTAAGATTTTTCAGATTTTTGTGGTTTTTATAGGTTTTATATTTTTCTATTTTCCTTTTTGTATTCAACTATGTACAAAGGATATGTGAGGTAAATCCTTTTACTCCTCATTCTCTTCCTGAAGGCATATGAGAGATTCTGGCGTGAGACTCTTCATTCCAAGTCGCGGAAGAATGAATAGAAATCTTTCTCGTGGAATAGCCTTTGTAAAGAAGTCAGCCAGTTGAAATTCTGTCCTCATGAAGTAAAGTTCTACTACCCCATTCTCATCTTATTCCACCACACCTTAGGAGAATCCGTTTCCCAGGAGAAACTTTGACAGTGTATCAAACCATGCCCTAGGCGTCTGTTTTAGGCCAAAGAGAGCCCTTTTCAGACGATAGACATGGTTAGGACGATCAAGATATACAAATCTTTCTGGTTGACTGAGATAAAGAACTTTATTCAGCTCGCCATTTAGAAATGCAATTTTCATATCAATTTGATAGACCGTCATGTTCTGACTTGCAGCATTGGCAAGAAACACTCTGATAGCTTCAATACGAACAACCAGAGCGCAAGATTCCTCTAAATTAATGCCTTCCTGTAGACGATATCCCTTAGCAGCAAGCCTTGCCTTGTTTTCAGAACGACATAATGCTCATCAAATTTCACTTTGAAGATCCACTTAGAGCAATAATCATTGCACAGTCTGGAGGTAGTACCAATTCCCATACTTCAAGTCGATCAAAATTGCGAGCTTTATCTTGCATCGCATTAACCCAACAGACTTTAGAGATAGCAGTCTTGAAATCTTTGGGTTCGAATTTGGATAGTATGGAATTATAACAGCACCACAAGGCATGGGTGGTAAGTTTCCTTCGTGTGAACACCGGTTAAGAAGGATATCCAATAATGTTGTCAATCAGATGATCCTATATTCGTTTTCTGAGATGTTCATGTGGATGTAGGTAGGAACATGAAGAAGTCGTGTTTGTATTCCTTGAAGAGGATGTCTCAGAAGAAGATTCATGAGCAAACAGGTTTTAGTACGGAGCATCTTCAAGAGGAGCAAATGAATTCACTTCAAAAGAATTGTCGACTGCAGTGCCTTGATGTACTGAAGGAGATTGAAGGTTTGACGATGATGGTGAGTCACTTGCAGATTGAGCATCTTGATCAATTCAAGTAGACACTAATGGACCATTTGAGTTGTACAGAACTGGAGCAGCGGCAGCTGGTGGTGTCAGTGTATCATCAGCAGGTGTCTCAAAGTATTCATCAATCATTTGGTCAAACTAGATCTTCAAATGCTCATTTGTAGGTGGTACATAAGGTACATGCAGGAGTGGGATTCTGTACAAGACCTGAACTGATTGATTTAGGAGACAAAAGTTTAGACACGGGTCCTGCACTGTTGTGTATAGGAGCCATTTACTCAGTCAGCTCAACGAATGTGACGTGAATGGTTACCAAGATTTATCGGGTTCGATTGTTGTAGATTCTGTATCCTTTACTATCATGAGCATAACCAACGAAGAATCCAATATCAGTTTTAGCTTTTAACTTTCCCAGATCTTGACTGTCATTCGTAAGGTAGCATAAAGCACCAAACTCAAATAGAAAAGAGAGATCCGGTTTCTTCTCATGAATCAGCTCATTCGGAGTTTTGTTGTGAAGAGTATGTATCAAGTATCGATTTTGGGTGTAACAAGCTGTAGCAATTGCTTCCGCCCATAGAAACATCGGTGCCTTGGAGAATATTAGCATGGTTCGTGCAGCTTCTACAAGAGAACAGTTTCGTCTTTCAACAATTCCATTCTACTGAGGAGAGCATGGGATACTTTACTGATGGGTGATGCCAATACTTTCGTAAAGTTGAACGAGTTGTTTGATGATAAACTCCGTTCCATCGTTTGACCGGATGATTCTATCGGTTTTGTTGAGTCTTGCTAGTAGCTGTTTGATGAGTTTTATGATAACCTCTGGAGTCATGTCCTTGGTTCTCAAAAATCTTACCCATGTAACCCGAGAATAGTCGACGACTATCACTAGAACATACTACTTCCCAGTTATACTTTGCATTTTCATAGGTTCACATAGATCCATGTGAAGGGTGTGAAGAACCTCCATGATGGTATTGACAATTTTGGATTTGTGAGTATGCTTCTTTCTTTTGCCCAGTTGACAAGCCGAACGAAAATGTTCTTTTTCGAACTTTAAACTAGGTAGACCTCATACAAGATCATTGTGAGCAAGATCATTGATGGTACCAAAGTTCAAGTGATTAAAACTTTGTTGCCATAGCCACGATTTGTTCTTTGAGGCCTTTGTGAGAAGGCAAATAGGAGAGGACCGCTTCATGTCTTCGATGGAAAAAGGTGTATAGATTTGTGCCATGATTGTCTTTAAGAAGATCAATACCATCCAATTCTCAGACGAAGCATGTGTAATTTCTGAACGCAATCTTCAAGATCGGAATCAAGATATTGACCAACATAGAACATATTATGCCCAAGTCCTTCCACGTAGTATACCCAGGAAATTAGCTGTCACCAGAAACATAATCTCCATAACTTATAATTACCCCAAAATGGTAGTTCCCGAATCTAACTGTCCCGATAAACTTATTCACGAAATTCTCGAGCCCTGAGCGATCCCCAATCATAGGTTTAGAGCATCCTAAGTCCAAATATCAAAGGACGAAATGTACGACCTGCATTTGGAAACAGACGAGAGCAGAAAATTTGGAGTGTTGGATCCCCAATTTGAGTTGGGTTCGAGTTGGTTAGTGCAAACAAGTTCTAGAGCCACTAAGACCTTAGGTGCATTCGTTTCAATGGTGGAAATTTCACTAGTAGTTGCAATGGGCCTAGTTAAAGGACATAGGGTCTCCAAAGGGAAAGTTCTACCAGTTGGATTCCATTCCTTAATAGGCACTACTTTAGAGTTAGTTATCCTAATTAAAGGGCACTGTTCTCCTAAAGTGAATTTCCTTCCTGTGGGCTTCCATTGGTAACCAACATTGGCAAACAGTTTACCTGTTGCTTTCCAAATTTGCTTACTTTGTTTAGCTCTCCAAACTTTCTTAACTGGGGTTTTGTTAAACGACTTCAGAAATTTCTCAACACATTTATCATGATTACTCGAAATTATGCATTCATTACATGTTTTGCAACGTGAATTAGGTTTTGAATTATGACTCATTTTGCTCAAGTTGGACTTAATGTTCCTCATGTGGTCGTCTACTTTCTTTTTAGGAACACTTTTAGCATGTGAAGTCCTATAATTCCTTCTATTTCTCCTTGGTTTAGACTCTCTAGCTTTAGTGTCACTATTTACTTATGTAGACGGACTAATGAGAATTTTAGTCTTTTTCACTTCCGGTTGCTGAACATGTTTTGATGTGTTGGGATCTGAAGTTTCCAAGGGTACCACAAAGGTAACATGCTTGTTCTTAGTCATAGATGATGATGCAGTAGACCTATCTCGCATGTTATCAGTCTTAGTACATGTACCAATAGCATATTCTAAGAGTTCCTGAGATCTATTAGTGAGAAAGCAGGCATCTACAACAGCACTATCTAGTGGTTTCTCTATCCTATCCTCTTCAATGGTTTCACGAAGCAAGTCAAGGCACTCCTTAAGATGTTTAAGATAGTCACTATGAACTAACTTATTATTCCTAAGGGGAAGAGGAATATACACAGCATCACAAGCATATTTCTTGCACACACGAACCTTGGGAATCACATTATCACTAGTGATGATTGGCATTTTCCCTTTCACCTGAGTCTTTAGATTCTCAATTTCTTTAAGCAAGGAAGTTATCTTTTCATTGTTTATATCACGTGTGATTTTAATTGAATCATATAACTCTTTGTAATGTTGTTTAACTTTCGAATTTTCAGCACGAAACCAATCATTTTCATGTTGCAATTTATTGATGGTATCTTGAAATTGAAAATTCTGAGAATCTATAGACTGTGGTTTTTGGGTACCAATCACATCACTCTCGTTAGACTTCAATTGGGCAATATGAACCCTCAGTTTCCGAATCGTGTTAGTGTGAGCTTGAATCTTTTCATCACGTTTGGCTAATTCAAAATATGCATCAAATTCAGGAGCATCCGAAGATGTCTTGGCATTTGAGATTTTAATTCTTTCTTCTAAATGTTGACACTTTAATTGCAAATTAAGATTATCAACCTCTAGTTTTGACAAATGCCTGACCATGTTATCATGGTCATCGTTTTGAATTTTCTCACGCAATTTTAAATTCTCCCCCTCAAGCTCAACAACACGATTCTGGAAAACGTTCAATGCAATAGACATCTCATGAAATTGGCAGGCAAATAATGCAGAATCAGTAGCAGTATAAAATACATCCTGTGCAATACATTTAGCAATCAAATTCTCATTCATGATGAGAATATTTTCTCGCAATTTCACTGCATTTAAGATCAATTGGCAATTGTTTACCCTCATTTTCCACAGCTTTGAAAATATTTTTCATTTCAGTTACATCTTTGTTTAGGGTTTTTTGAAGACCCTCAAAATGTTCGTGGAGAAGTTCAAAAAATGGCA
Organism: Artemisia argyi; assembly: GCA_030686995.1. Classification (NCBI taxonomy): domain Eukaryota; kingdom Viridiplantae; phylum Streptophyta; class Magnoliopsida; order Asterales; family Asteraceae; genus Artemisia; species Artemisia argyi. Next base: position 56,771,559 of record CM060695.1, read on the forward strand.
TGACCTCTGTTAAATAGCATTGTTTTGTTTGTTCAAAACCTCTTTCCCCTTCAGTAATACCCGTTGGTGTTATTCTCTTTTTACATGTTTTATCAAAATCAGCGAATAATTAACCAAGGACATATAAGGCAATTAGTGTATTATTTTGTGTGGGGAGGGTGAAAGGAACAAGATGCCGTGGTGTGTTAATCGGATATATCGTTGGGTCAGCTATCCTAAAAACTGTACGTGTCTTTCCCACTATTCTTTCTGCTTTCATCTTTTCTATGTCTATGTTCCAGAAGACATGCTATGGAGTAAATTTCTTTTGTGGGACAAAGATAGCTAATTGATTATCTTCAGAGTAATCATAATTGTACAAGATTTTATTAGCTATGCACTGGGGATCCCTTAATTTCTGAGCTAGTTTTTCTCTGGTTCTATCTTCTATCTCATTGCCCTCATCATCGGATGTAGCATCAGGAGGGGCATGATTAGGCTCAAGCATAATGTTTGCATTATATAATGCCGGTTGTGCACCTATACCGCTTCTAAGGAAATTGGTTTTTGGCTTAGTAGAATCCTTCTCACTATGATCATCACTCAACTTCCTATGTTTATGCATCATTTGAGCAGTTTCAATGGTTTGGCCTTGTGTGTATAACTTATCCTCAAGTTTATTTTTTTAGCATTTTAAGACTAGAGAAATCATTTAGGAGTTTTGTTTCCTTCTCTTTGAAATCATGTTTGAGTGTGTTTAAGCCTTTCTGAATCTCTTGTTTTTGTTTAACAGTTTGATCCAGTTGTTTTTGCAAAGATTGTAACTTCTTTTTCAATGTTTCTCGGTTAAGATTATTTTCAGATATGTATGCACGCATTTGCCATTCCATGTTCTGCTCACGTCCAGTGAGTTCAAATCTAGCATGTTGTTCATACATTGCCACCTGATCCTTAAGGATATTAAATCTAGTGGTCAAGGAGTCATCAGGGTTATAGGTAGTGTTCTCATGCAACACACAATCATCATTTAAAACAGAAGATGCACTACATTGTACAACAGACACTTCATTGTGTTTCATATGTTGTTCACATGGGTCAACATTGCTATTTCCCATGTCAACAACATCTGAATTGACATCGTTTGTCGGTTGTACTTTGTTAGGAATCTTTTATTCATCAATCATGTTACACAGTTCGAGTACCTTAGCACATGACACATGTTCTTTTACCGGTCTGATATATGCATCCACATCACGTGTAGGAGTCATTGAACTGTTCGTTGTGTCAAGCTTATCAGTCTCTGATCCTCTGCCTTCGGTGACAACTGACCCAGCATCCGATGCTTTACCTGAATCCACAATATTATCACTTGATTGCTCCCGACATGCCTTCACCTTGTCTTCATGCTTGAGTTTGTGTTGTACACTTTCCATAATGTACTCCTTCACATTACCCATGAGTTGGAGTAGTGTGACTCTGAAAAAATCAACTTCAATTCCCGTATGAGTAGCAAAGCTCTTTTTCGTCATTTGACACTCATGATCATACTCCTCAGTGAATCGTGAATCAATGAACGCTTGGAGTTGGTTGTTTATCACACAAAATGCAGCCATAGATCTACCTTCAGAAAATTCACCTTTTTCAAGTTGTTGTTGAAGTTGATCTAAGTGTAGAGTCATTTTGACTGTGAAGGTCTCAACATTTTGACCAAAGAGTGTTGTGAATGCACGATTGAAACCTCCCAAGTATCCAGGTTTTGCAAAGAGAACCTTGAGATGTGAATGGAGTGATCGAAAATATTCAATGCGACTATCCTTTGCATTATCGAGCAATTTAATTGGCTGATGAAGCACATTATCATTAGAATTCCATATCAGTGATTGTATGTTAAGAGTGATGATTGTTTGTTATGACAAGGTTATATGTTGTTTAGTCGTAATTTGGTTAGGTTGATGCAAGTTGTTACGGTGAAATTTTTGGTGAGAAAACTTAAAACCTCAATAACTTCACTCCGGAGGTGATTTGGGCCTCGAAAATTTCGTTTCATGACTTCGTGGTGAAACCTCACAATATTCAGCCTGTTCCGGACGTTTTGACAACTAATTCGCTGAAAACGGAGTTACGGTTCAAAAGTTATGGCCGTTTGAAGTTTTGACGTAAAAAAAGTCAACTTTGGTCAATAGCTAAACAAGCAAATCGCTAAACATGCAACTCGCTAAAGTCACAACTCGCTAAAGTCACAACTCGTTAGTCAAACAACTCGCTGGAGTAACTCTCTAAGATCAACTCGCTGGAGGAAACTCTCTAAGATTAACTCGCTAGTCACAACTCGCTGCTTTTGACAACTCGCTATTTAGCAACTCGCTACTTAGCAACTCGCTGGAATCTGATCAACTTGCTGGAATCTGAACAACTCACTGGAAACCAAATCTCTGGTCAGGCAACTCGCTAGACTTCCAATTCGCTAAACCAATGAGACAAATATGTCGTTGTCTTAGCGATTTGTCTTTATATCCCAAAATAGCAAAACAGGCAACTCGCTAGCCTTTTAACACCAACTCGCTACCAAAACTGACCAACTCGCTAGAGTATATCAACTCGCTGGAATAATAGGACAGAAACGTCACTGTCTAGAGATTTGGCTTTATATCCAGAAATAGCAAAACGCCAAATCTCTGCCTCAACTCTCTAACCAAACCTGTCAACCCTCTACTAAGAATTGTCAACTCGCTAGTATGAAATACCACATGAATTACCTCCAAACTCCACGAAAGTGATGATGTTACTTAACCAAGAATTACACACGATGCCTACAACACTACTAGATACGAAAGTACAAGTAAACAATCAAGAACACCAAATCAATTCGAACCATCTAAAGACACAAAACCAAGCTATAAATTTGAGCATACCACGAATCCTAGGATAGAACCATGGCTCTTAATACCAATTGTAGGATACTCATAATGATTAACATGTATGGTTATTGTGATTATGGATCAAATAGTAAGAATTCTAGAGAGATAAAGAGAGAGAATGGGAGCCTTTAGAGAGAGAAAGTAAATGATATTAGATTAAACTAATGAAATGTCCAACCCTCTCCCTTGGGTGGGTGAGGGTATTTATACTACAATACTTGGTGCTCCATGAAACGAGCTGTAGAGTGAGCTGACGGAGGGTAAAGACCCGACCCACTCTACGAATACTATTTACATATTTAACTACTAATAAACTACGTACTAACTATTATAAGGATAATTCTACGAGCTACGTAACGCTTAGCAATACTTGGGGTGACCGAGTCTTTAACTGAATAATCGTATTCCTAACAATCTCCCCCTAAGGGAGGTCACCCCAGAAGATAAGTACAGAATTCTTGCATCCTTGAAATCTTGTGGCTCGTAGACTTTGATTCTTCAAAGTCGTGATCTTTGTGCTTATAACAACAGACTTCAGATGACTTGTTCAATGCATTGGATGATCTTTGGGCATTACTTCAAGTTCATCATCCAAATGAGTTTCGGAAAGTCATCATTGATTAGTGAAGTCTCCATGTGATTCGAACATCTTTGTGTTGACATGATCACACTTTTCAGGATCATGATTTTTTACATCAGAGTGTGGAAGCATATATGAGGCCCAATCAATGATCAGGATTTCTTAGATTGTGAAGTTGAAGTGTGAGCATGTGTTGATGGATCAGCATCTTTTCAGCAATCAACCACAACCGTCAGAAATTCCTGCAAGTAGACAGTTAGCAACAAATCATCCGGTACTTATAGGTTTGGAATTAGAGATCGTCAACAGCATAGTGTGGAGACTCCTTCTAACCCTTACCATGACCGTTCCCAATCGGCAAACCCTGGAAGGATTTACACGAACTACCTAAGTAGATCAACGATTGGGTGAGTCGCTGGAGATCACTCCAAGGCTGTTGACCGTTAGTAACCATCGCGACCACTAAGCGTAATCCACAAGGAATTACTTAACCAAGAGTTACACACGATGCCTACAACACTACTAGATACGATAATACAAGTAAACAATCAAGAACACCACCTAACGAGATCACACTAGTGTGAAAACCACCAAATCAATTTGAACCATCTAAAGACACAAAACCAAGCAATAAATTTGAGCATACCACGAATCCTAGGATAGAACCATGGCTCTTGATACCAATTGTAGGATACTCATAATGATTAACATGTATGGTTATTGTGATTATGGATCAAATAGTAAGAATTCTAGAGAGAGAAAGAGAGAGAATAGGAGCCTTTACAGAGAGAAAGAAAATGATATTAGATTAAACTCATGAAATGTCCAACCCTCTCCCTTGGGTGGGAGAGGGTATTTATACTACAATACTTGGTGCTCCATGAAACGAGCTGTAGAGTAAGCTGACAGAGGGTAAAGACCCAACCCACTCTACGAATACTATTTACATATTTAACTACTAATAAACTACGTACTAACTATTATAAGAATAATTCTACGAGCTACGTAATGCTTAGCAATACTTGGGGTGGCCGAGTCTTTAACTGAATAATCGTATTCCTAACAATCTCCACCTAAGGGAGGTCACCCCAGAATATAAGTACTGAATTCTTGCATCCTTGAAATCTTGTAGCTCGTAGACTTTGATTCTTCAAAGTCGTGATCTTTGTGCTTATAACAACAGACTTCAGATGACTTGCTCAATGCGTTGGATGATCTTTGGGCAGTACTTCGAGTTCATCATCCAAATGAGTGTCGGAAAGTCATCTTTGATTAGTGAAGTCTCCATGTGATTCGAACATCTTTGTGTTGACATGCTCACACTTTTCAGGATCATGATCTTTTACATCAGAGTGTGGAAGCATATATGAGGTCCAATCAATGATCATGATTTCTTTGATTGTGAAGTTGAAGTGTGAGCATGTGTTGATGGATCAGCGTCTTTTCAGCAATCAACCGCAACCGTCAGAAATTCCTGCAAGTAGACAGTTAGCAACAAATCATCAGGTACTTATAGGTTTGGAATTAGAGATCGTCAACAGAATAGTATGGAGACTCCTTCAAACCATTACAAAGACCGTTCCCAATCGGCAAACCCTGGAAGGATTTACACGAACTACCTAAGTAGATCAACGATTGGGTGAGTCGCTGGAGATCACTCCACGACTGTTGACCTTTAGTAACCATTGCAACCACTAAGCATAATCCACAAGGAATTACTTAACCAAGAGTTACACACGATGCCTACAACACTACTAGATACGAAAGTACAAGTAAACAATCAAGAACACCACCTAACGAGATAACACTAGTGTGAAAACCACCAAATCAATTCGAACCATATAAAGACACAAAACCAAGCTATAAATTTGAGCATACCACGAATCCTAGGATAGAACCATGGCTCTTGATACCAATTGTAGGATACTCATAATGATTAACATGTATGGTTATTGTGATTATGGATCAAATAGTAAGAATTCTAGAGAGAGAAAGAGAGAGAATGGGAGCCTTTAGAGAGAGAAAGTAAATGATATTAGATTAAACTAATGAAAGGTCCAACCCTCTCCCTTGGGTGGGAGAGGGTATTTATACTACAATACTTGGTGCTCCATGAAATGAGCTGTAGAGTGAGCTGACAGAGGGTAAAGACCCGACCCACTCTATGAATACTATTTACATATTTAACTACTAATAAACTACGTACTAAATATTATAAGGATAATTCTACGAGCTACGTAACGCTTAGCAATACTTAGGGTGACCGAGTCTTTAACTGAATAATCGTAATCCTAACAATCTCCCCCTAAGGGAGGTCACCCCAGAAGATAAGTATTGAATTCTTGCATCCTTGAAATCCTGTAGCTCGTAGACTTTGATTCTTCAAAGTCGTGATCTTTGTGCTTATAACAACAGACTTCAGATGACTTGTTCAATGCGTTGGATGATCTTTGGGCATTACTTCGAGTTCATCATCCAAATGAGTGTCGGAAAGTCATATTTGATTAGTGATTCGAACATCTTTGTGTTGACATGCTCACACTTTTCAGGATCATGATCTTTTACATCAGAGTGTGGAAGCATATATGAGGCCCAATCAATGATCATGATTTCTTAGATTGTGAAGTTGAAGTGTGAGTATGTGTTGATGGATCAGCATCTTTTCAGCAATCAACCGCAACCGTCAGAAATTCCTGCAAGTAGACAGTTGGCAACAAATCATCCGGTACTTATAGGTTTGGAATTAGAGATCGTCAACAGCATAGTGTGGAGACTCCTTCTAACCCTTACCATGACCGTTCCCAATCGGCAAACCCTGGAAGGATTTACACAAACTACCTAAGTAGATCAACGATTGGGTGAGTCACTGGAGATCACTCCACGACTGTTGACCGTTAGTAACCATCGCGACCACTAAGCGTAATCCACAAGGAATTACTTAACCAAGAGTTACACACGATGCCTACAACACTACTAGATACGAAAGTACAAGTAAACAATCAAGAACACCACCTAACGAGATCACACTAGTGTGAAAACCACCAAATCAATTCGAACCATCTAAAGACACAAAACCAAGCTATAAATTTGAGCATACCACGAATCCTAGGATAGAACCATGGCTCTTGATACCAATTGTAGGATACTCGTAATGATTAACATGTATGGTTATTGTGATTATGGATCAAATAGTAAGAATTCTAGAGAGAGAAAGAGAGTGAATGGGAGCCTTTAGAGAGAGAAAGTAAATGATATTAGATTAAACTAATGAAAGGTCCAACCCTCTCCTTTGGGTGGGAGAGGGTATTTATACTACAATACTTGGTGCTCCATGAAACGAGCTGTAGAGTAAGCTGACAGAGGGTAAAGACCCGACCCACTCTACGAATACTATTTACATATTTAACTACTTATAAATTACGTACTAAGTATTATAAGGATAATTCTACAAGCTACGTAACGCTTAGCAATACTTGGGGTGACCGAGTCTTTAACTGAATAATCGTATTCCTAACAATCTCCCCCTAAGGGAGATCACCCTAGAAGATAAGTACTGAATTCTTGCATCCTTGAAATCTTGTAGCTCGTAGACTTTGATTCTTCAAAGTCATGATCTTTGTGCTTATAACAATAGACTTCAGATAACTTGTTCAATGCGTTGGATGATCTTTGGGCATTACTTCGAGTTCATCATCCAAATGAGTGTCGGAATGTCATCTTTGATTAGTGAAGTCTCCATGTGATTCGAACATCTTTGTGTTGACATGCTCACACTTTTCAGGATCATGATCTTTTACATCAGAGTGTGGAAGAATATATGAGGCCCAATCAATGATCATGATTTCTTAGATTGTGAAGTTGAAGTGTGAGCTTGTGTTGATGGATCAACATCTTTTCAGCAATCAACCGCAACCGTCAGAAATTCCTGCAAGTAGAGAGTTAGCAACAAATCATCCGGTACTTATAGGTTTGGAATTAGAGATCGTCAACAGCATAGTGTGGAGACTCCTTCTAACCCTTACCATGACCGTTCCCAATCGGCAAACCCTGGAAGGATTTACACGAACTACCTATGTAGATCAACGATTGGGTGAGTCGCTGGAGATCACTCCACGACTGTTGACCGTTAGTAACCATCGCGACCACTAAGCGTAATCCACAAGGAATTACTTAACCAAGAGTTACACACGATGCCTACAACACTACTAGATACGAAAGTACAAGTAAACAATGAAGAACACCACCTAACGAGATCACACTAGTGTGAAAACCACCAAATCAATTCGAACCATCTAAAGACACAAAACCAAGCTATAAATTTGAGCATACCACGAATCCTAGGATAGAACCATGGCTCTTAATACCAATTGTAGGATACTCATAATGATTAACATGTATGGTTATTGTGATTATGGATCAAATAGTAAGAATTCTAGAGAGAGAAAGAGAAAGAATGGGAGCCTTTAGAGAGAGAAAGTAAATGATATTAGATTAAACTAATGAAATGTCCAACCCTCTCCCTTGGGTGGGAGAGGGTATTTATACTACAATACTTGGTGCTCCATGAAACGAGCTGTAGAGTGAGCTGACGGAGGGTAAAGACCCGACCCACTCTACAAATACTATTTACATATTTAACTACTAATAAACTACGTACTAACTATTATAAGGATAAATCTACGAGCTACGTAATGCTTAGCAATACTTGAGGTGACCGAGTCTTTAACTGAATAATCGTAATCCTAACAATCTCCCCCTAAGGGAGGTCACCCCAGAAGATAAGTATTGAATTCTTCCATCCTTGAAATCCTGTAGCTCGTAGACTTTGATTCTTCAAAGTCGTGATCTTTGTGCTTATAACAACAGACTTCAGATGACTTGTTCAATGCGTTGGATGATCTTTGGGCATTACTTCGAGTTCATCATCCAAATGAGTGTCGGAAAGTCATATTTGATTAGTGAAGTCTCCATGTGATTCGAACATCTTTGTGTTGACATGCTCACACTTTTCAGGATCATGATCTTTTACATCAGAGTGTGGAAGCATATATGAGGCCCAATCAATGATCATGATTTCTTAGATTGTGAAGTTGAAGTGTGAGTATGTGTTGATGGATCAGCATCTTTTCAGCAATCAACCGCAACCGTCAGAAATTCCTGCAAGTAGACAGTTGGTAACAAATCATCCGGTACTTATAGGTTTGGAATTAGAGATCGTCAACAGCATAGTGTGGAGACTCCTTCTAACCCTTACCATGACCGTTCCCAATCGGCAAACCCTGGAAGGATTTACACAAACTACCTAAGTAGATCAACGATTGGGTGAGTCACTGGAGATCACTCCACGACTGTTGACCGTTAGTAACCATCGCGACCACTAAGCGTAATCCACAAGGAATTACTTAACCAAGAGTTACACACGATGCCTACAACACTACTAGATACGAAAGTACAAGTAAACAATCAAGAACACCACCTAACGAGATCACACTAGTGTGAAAACCACCAAATCAATTCGAACCATCTAAAGACACAAAACCAAGCTATAAATTTGAGCATACCACGAATCCTAGGATAGAACCATGGCTCTTGATACCAATTGTAGGATACTCGTAATGATTAACATGTATGGTTATTATGATTATGGATCAAATAGTAAGAATTCTAGAGAGAGAAAGAGAGTGAATGGGAGCCTTTAGAGAGAGAAAGTAAATGATATTAGATTAAACTAATGAAAGGTCCAACCCTCTCCTTTGGGTGGGAGAGGGTATTTATACTACAATACTTGGTGCTCCATGAAACGAGCTGTAGAGTAAGCTGACGGAGGGTAAAGACCCGACCCACTCTACGAATACTATTTACATATTTAACTACTTATAAATTACGTACTAAGTATTATAAGGATAATTCTACAAGCTACGTAACGCTTAGCAATACTTGGGGTGACCGAGTCTTTAACTGAATAATCGTATTCCTAACAATCTCCCCCTAAGGGAGATCACCCTAGAAGATAAGTACTGAATTCTTGCATCCTTGAAATCTTGTAGCTCGTAGACTTTGATTCTTCAAAGTCATGATCTTTGTGCTTATAACAATAGACTTCAGATAACTTGTTCAATGCGTTGGATGATCTTTGGGCATTACTTCGAGTTCATCATCCAAATGAGTGTCGGAATGTCATCTTTGATTAGTGAAGTCTCCATGTGATTCGAACATCTTTGTGTTGACATGCTCACACTTTTCAGGATCATGATCTTTTACATCAGAGTGTGGAAGAATATATGAGGCCCAATCAATGATCATGATTTCTTAGATTGTGAAGTTGAAGTGTGAGCTTGTGTTGATGGATCAACATCTTTTCAGCAATCAACCGCAACCGTCAGAAATTCCTGCAAGTAGAGAGTTAGCAACAAATCATCCGGTACTTATAGGTTTGGAATTAGAGATCGTCAACAGCATAGTGTGGAGACTCCTTCTAACCCTTACCATGACCGTTCCCAATCGGCAAACCCTGGAAGGATTTACACGAACTACCTATGTAGATCAACGATTGGGTGAGTCGCTGGAGATCACTCCACGACTGTTGACCGTTAGTAACCATCGCGACCACTAAGCGTAATCCACAAGGAATTACTTAACCAAGAGTTACACACGATGCCTACAACACTACTAGATACGAAAGTACAAGTAAACAATGAAGAACACCACCTAACGAGATCACACTAGTGTGAAAACCACCAAATCAATTCGAACCATCTAAAGACACAAAACCAAGCTATAAATTTGAGCATACCACGAATCCTAGGATAGAACCATGGCTCTTAATACCAATTGTAGGATACTCATAATGATTAACATGTATGGTTATTGTGATTATGGATCAAATAGTAAGAATTCTAGAGAGAGAAAGAGAAAGAATGGGAGCCTTTAGAGAGAGAAAGTAAATGATATTAGATTAAACTAATGAAATGTCCAACCCTCTCCCTTGGGTGGGAGAGGGTATTTATACTACAATACTTGGTGCTCCATGAAACGAGCTGTAGAGTGAGCTGACGGAGGGTAAAGACCCGACCCACTCTACAAATACTATTTACATATTTAACTACTAATAAACTACGTACTAACTATTATAAGGATAATTCTACGAGCTACGTAATGCTTAGCAATACTTGGGGTGACCGAGTCTTTAACTGAATAATCGTATTCCTAACAATCTCCCCCTAAGGGAGGTCACCCCAGAAGATAAGTACTCAATTCTTGCATCCTTGAAATCTTGTAGCTCGTAGACTTTGATTCTTCAAAGTCGTGATCTTTGTGCTTATAACAACAGACTTCAGATGACTTGTTCAATGCGTTGGATGATCTTTGGGCATTATTTCGAGTTCATCATCCAAATGAGTGTCGGAAAGTCATCTTTGATTAGTGAAGTCTCCATGTTATTCGAACATCTTTGTGTTGACATGCTCACACTTTTCAGGATCATGATCTTTTACATCAGAGTGTGGAAGCATATATGAGGCCCAATCAATGATCATGATTTCTTAGATTGTGAAGTTGAAGTGTGAGCATGTGTTGATGGATCAGCATCTTTTCAGCAATCAACCGCAACCATCAGAAATTCCTGCAACTAGACAGTTAGCAAAAAATCATCCGGTACTTATAGGTTTGGAATTAGAGATCGTCAACAGCATAGTGTGGAGACTCCTTTTAACCCTTACCATGACCGTTCCCAATCGGCAAACCCTGGAAGTATTTACACGAACTACCTATGTAGATCAACGATTGGGTGAGTCGCAGGAGATCACTCCACGACTGTTGACCGTTAGTAACCATCGTGACCGCTAAGCGTAATCCACAAGGAATTACTTAACCAAGAGTTACACACGATGCCTTCAACACTACTAGATACGAAAGTACAAGTGAACAATCAAGAACACCACCTAACGAGATCACACTAGTGTGAAAACCACCAAATCAATTCGAACCATCTAAAGACACAAAACCAAGCTATAAATTTGAGCATACCACGAATCCTAGGATAGAACCATGGCTCTTGATACCAATTGAAGGATACTCATAATGATTAACATGTATGCCTATTGTGATTATGGATCAAATAGTAAGAATTCTAGAGAGAGAATGGGAGCCTTTAGAGAGAGAAAGTAAATGATATTAGATTAAACTAAAGAAATGTCCAACCCTCTCCCTTGGGTGGGAGAGGGTATTTATACTACAATACTTGGTGCCCCATGAAACGAGCTGTAGAGTGAGCTGACAGAGGGTAAAGACCCGACCCACTCTACGAATAGTATTTACATATTTAACTACTAATAAACTACGTACTAACTATTATAAGGATAATTCTACGAGCTACGTAACGCTTAGCAATATTTGGGGTGATCGAGTCTTTAACTGAATAATCGTATTCCTAATAATCTCCCCCTAAGGGAGGTCAACCCAAAAGATAAGTATTGAATTCTTGCATCCTTGAAATCTTGTAGCTCGTAGACTTTGATTCTTCAAAGTCGTGATCTTTGTGCTTATAACAAAAGACTTCAGATGACTTGTTCAATGCGTTGGATGATCTTTGGGCATTACTTCGAGTTCATCATCCAAATGAGTGTCGAAAAGTCATCTTTGATTAGTGAAGTCTCCATGTGATTCGAACATCTTTATGTTGACATGCGCATACTTTTCAGGATCATGATCTTTTACATCAGAGTGTGGAAGCATATATGAGGCCCAATCAATGATCATGATTTCCTAGATTGTTAAGTTGAAGTGTGAGCATGTGTTGATGGATCAACATCTTTTCAGCAATCAACCGCAACTGTCAGAAATTCCTGCAAGTAGACAGTTAGCAACAAATCATCCGGTATTTATAGGTTTGGAATTAGAGATCGTCAATAGCATAGTGTGGAGACTCCTTCTAACCCTTACCATGACCATTCCCAATCGGCAAACCCTGGAAGGATTTACACAGAACTACCTAAGTAGATCAACGATTGGGTGAGTCCCTGGAGATCACTCCACGACTGTTGACCATTAGTAACCAGCGCGACCACTAAGCGTAATCCACAAGGAATTACTTAACCAAGAGTTACACACGATGCCTACAACACTACCAGATACGAAAGTACAAGTAAACAATCAAGAACACCACCTAACGAGATCACACTAGTGTGAAAACCACCAAATCAATTCGAACCATCTAAAGACACAAAACCAAGCTATAAATTTGAGCATACCACGAATCCTAGGATAGAACCATGGATCTTGATACCAATTGTAGGATACTCATAATGATTAACATGTATGGTTATTGTGATTATGGATCAAATAGTAAGAATTCTAGAGAGTGAAAGAGAGAGAATGGGAGCCTTTAGAGAGAGAAAGTAAATGATATTAGATTAAACTAATGGAAGGTCCAACCCTCTCCCTTGGGTGGGAGAGGGTATTTATACTACAATACTTGGTGCTCCATGAAACGAGCTGTAGAGTGAGCTGACAGAGGGTAAAGACCCGACCCACTCTACGAATACTATTTACATATTTAACTACTAATAAACTACGTACTAACTATTATAAGGATAATTCTACGAGCTACGTAACGCTTAGCAATACTTGGGGTGACCGAGTCTTTAACTGAATAATCGTATTCCTAACAACAAGTCTACACAATGCTAAGCTAACAAGTCTTGCAACGTTGTGTTGAATACTTGTAACTTTTTATGAAATCGTGAACTTCTTTGCTACAAAAAGAAGCTTCACATATGAAATGAGATGTTAAAGGGTTAGATGAAAGAATGAATGAATGTGTGTGAAAATATGATGTAGAGTGATAAACCAAAAATCAAACTTGTGGCTTGGTATTTATAGCAAAACCTTCTGCAGGTCTGGCGGATACGGCGGAACCCTCAGATGGGTTCCGCCCGTGTACCCCTAGGGTTCCCCCAGGCTTGCAGTTGGTTTTGCAATAAATCATGCAAACCAAACAATGTCACATCTCATAACACCTAGTCAAACGTAAAACTTGTGCAAGTAAACTTATGGTTAGTCAAACACAGTTTCTTTCCATAAATGTATATAGACAAAACTTACCATAAATGTGATGTGACATTTCTATTTTAAGAAATAAAAAGTGTTGTGTTTTATGAAATGTAAAATGTAGCAAATGTCTAGTTATGCAAGTCTTAAAACTAAGATTTTGATTTACTTAGAAACTAAAGTTTACATTTTGTCGTTAACAAAACTTAGCAAAGATCGTAAAATATAAATAACGTTTTTAGGCGATATTTGTATTAACAATCTCCCCCTTTTTGTTGATGACAAAACATAAACTTTGTTTTTCAGTTAGTCACAAAATTTTAGTGTTTAAGACTTAAAAAAAATTATATTAAACATGTTTTACTTAAGTGATGAAAATCATTTAAGTTTAAAGGTTTAATATATGTTTCTCCCCCTTTTTGTCGAAACAAAAAGTAGAGTAGCGAAGCGGAATAATGCATGTGCTCCCCCTTGGTCGATACTCCCCCTAAAAGGAGTGCCAAGATGGGAAACATGGATTTTGATCCTACAAAAAAAATGGTTAGTTGGTGATATATATAATCAAGCTTGTAGTTTCCACACATATTGCAACCACAATGACAACTCAAAAATGATCAACCAACAATGCAAGTAAGTAAGTAGAAAAAGATATCATTCCAAGTAAAATTTGACTTGTAAAAGTCAAAGACAAGAAATGAAAAAGATCCTCCTACTTCAAAAAAAAAATGAAAAATAACCAAGAAATAAAACATCAAATCCTACATTCCTAAATGGGGCAAAAGGCCTCCAAATGTTGTCTTGGATTTGTTTGGGTGGGAAAGAGCATCCAAACGTTCTATGACGTGTTGGAATGCAAAACGGGTTTCGTCTTGAATTTGGTGAAGCAACAATTTGATGCTTTCACCCATTTTCAACATTTGCTCACAATGTGAGCAAACATGGGGATGCGTGGGTGGAAATGGGTTGGTTTTGGTGTCTTGGTTTGAGGATGGGTTGGTTTTTGGTTCTTGGGTGGAGGATGGGTTTGGTATAGAGTCAAGCAAGGTGGTTTGAAATTCCATTGCTTGATGGAGGTGATTCTCGACCATGCTTTGAATTTCCTCATAGGAAGGAAAGAAAGACTCAAAGGTTTGGGCTTGAGAATGTGGTGGAGTTGGGTGATCATGGTTTTCAAAGTTTGGTTCTCCATAAAGAGGACCATGGATGTCATGGTAGATAGGGTGAAACAACAATGGTTTGGGTTGGTGGTACTCTTGTTGTGGTGGTTGGTTGTGGTTAAAATGCTCATTTTGGTCAAGAAATGACCTTGGTATTTCATTTGCAAAAGGTGGTGGTTGTGTTGGTCTTGGTAGAAGATCATTGAGATCTTGGACAAAAGGATGTGGTGATGTTGGAGGAGACCCAAATAACTCCATAGGTTCAAGTTTAGGTAATGGTGATGGTGATGGAGTTTTGGATGGTTGGGTTGGAGCACTTGGTGGAGTTGGGTCAATGGGTGATTTTGTTGGTGGTGGAGTGAGGTCACTGGGTTCATTGGGTGATGGAGATGGAGATGCAAGGTTTAGAAAATGTTCATTTTTGATTGGTGAGGTGAATTCATCCGAGGATGAGGAGCTTAGGTTGATGGATTGGTTAGACCAAAGTGGTTTGACACTTATCCGGGCGGTTTTCCGAACGGGTCTTGATGGTTGAGAGGTGATAGTTGACTTAGTCATGGTTAAAAATGGTTTAAAGATCAGAGATTGTGATGGGGAAGGTGTGATTTGATAGTGTTCTAGGATGGTTCAATTTATAGTGATGAAGAAGTATGGGAAGGAGTGTTTGGATTTGATGTTTAGCTATACAAAAATGGAGGTTCCTAATGATTTGGAAGACTAATGTGGGTTGTCAAATCATGGAAGTCAATCCAATGAAAATGGTGAAGTAAGAAGACAAGATTTGCACTAAATGCTTAGTGGTTTTGGCAAATTTATTGAAGGTATTTGTCTCAGGGATTTCAAGGAACCTTTGGAAGGGTTCCTTCCTTTATGTTTGAAGGTTCCTTGAGGTGGTTATGGCTATTTTTGAAATTTGGCGGGAAATGGTTTTCATTGAGTTATAAGGAATGAGAACTACGCTATTGTGCTTAGCAAATTGCAGGAAATTGGTTTCTATCTAAAAGGATGGTATGTTGTTGAGTGGATGTTGAAAGCTAAAAAAAAAATTCTGCAGGAAATTTGGCGGAACCCTCAGATTGCACCCCGTGTGAGGGTTCCGTCCGATCCGTTGGGCCATTTCTGGGTTGCCCAGAAATTACACTGGCGGAACCCAATCTAGGGTGCCGCCAGATCCGCCAGACCTGAAAAAGTACACAGTCAGCGATTTTGACCCGCGAGATGATTTTCAAATTTTTCGAAAACTCCTAAAACCAAAAATTTAATTCATATCTGGTTAGGAAATGCAAAAAATGGACATGTAAACACGCATACCATTGGACTTTGACCGGGGGCTAGCGAATTTCACAATAGTTAGTGAAAATTTCATAAACATGAAAATTTGACAACATGTCAAACGTTGTCTACCTGCATCATAGTTAGTTAAGACATGTTCCAAATAGTATCACAAATTGTACCAACACACAAATACATGACAAACATTGTTTAAACGACCAAATTGTTCAAATAGCACCTAGTGCCAAACACTCCTACACACCCGCACTCATTGACGGTCAATCTTATTGTTGAGCTTTCCAAGGAATCTCCCAAGATTCTTGTCACACCCCCAAAATACCTAAATGGCAGCGGAATGGAATACCTGAGGGTGTAACGGATCATAGCACACAACCAGGATATATTGAACGACCTAAAGTGTCGTTTAGAAAATACATCGTTTGATTCATTCAAAATATTCAGAGTTATAAAACATAGGTCCCAAAAGTTAGAAAAGGTTTAAGGAAATAATTTAGTACAATCAAACGATAGTTCATAAGTGCATGAAATCCAAAAAGAGACGCGTCATCCTTGATACACAAAGTGACTCCATGCATGCCATGAGAATATGCCTTAGTTACCTGAGAAATACATTGCGAAAACGGTCAACATAAAGTTGGTGAATAATCATAGGTTTATAAGTAAATCGTAAGTACATAAGCCACAAGTAATAAGTAAACCGACAAGAATGTCAAAAATGCTACATTGGCTCTTAAGCTCATGACCCCGAAGCTAGACTTTGTAATGCCCCACCAGAGTGTTTACCAGACACTCAATTCGTTAAGACATGAAATGCATTCGTCCCGTTGGAGCAACCCAACGCGAATGGAGGCGTCACCCTCAATAGATCTATTCATTCACTCTCGCTTAGTACTAGAAATTAACGGTCCATGATAATAAAAGGGGACTTGTCAAGACATGGTAATTAGGCAACTTAAGCAATGTATGGAATTTGTAATACTTGGACATGTACGAAAATAATTGTGCAATGTATTCTCCCCCGTGGGATTTGAAATCAAATAAGTAATTAAAACGGGACTATGAGAACTCACCTCAAAAGGATGGTACAACGATGGTACAATGATGCAAAAGTAGTCGGGACAATGAGGCGCGAACACTAGCCGCAACCTAAATGAATAATCGCGATCTAATTAAGATCAAGCCGTAATGTAATGAATGCACATGCACATGATACTCATACCACTCCTAATTTGGAAATACTAGTTAGCGTCATGGTAAAATAGTTTCCATACTTAGGAAAAATAAGTCCATATATAGGAGTATATAACTTGTCATATTAACTCGTACGAAAATGTTAGCGTTAAATTCCTTGTATCGAAACCTTGAAATAACGTCGTTAAGTCGTATAAATATTCTCTTGGGTCATACGTATTCATTTGATAAGAAAATAGTTGTTAGCAACATTTCTAGAAAATATGCCTTTTAGTACGTAAGCTATTATTTTTATTTGTGTCCATATATATATATATATATAGTTTTGACAATGTTAAAACGGGTATAACTTGGTCGTTATAGGTTCATTTCCTTCGTTCTTTATATCCACGGATTCGTTTTTGTATATACTTGTATAATTTTGATAACTCGGCTTCTCTAAGTTACGTTTAATGCCTCTATTTGTACGTCGAAATCTGCCAAACAGCAAGCAGTTTTTAATAAAATAGTTTTCGTCGTTAAATTTGCAAAAATCATATCTCCTTCGTTATAAGCTCGTTTTAATCCGTTCTTTCGCCTAAAGTTTCGTTTTTAAAAGTATTTTCTAAATATTTGGTCAAAAATTAGCCATCAACCACTGATTTTCCCACGAAATGAAAATAGGGACAGTAGGTATTTCAAATGTTTCAAAAATCATTTCTAGGGTTCTAATCTAGTTCCATCTTCATCCAAACCACTTTCAATCACCACAAAACTAATCTAATCCTACCATACACCTTCTTAGGGTGTCATGGGTTCCTAAACATCACAACCAAGTAGATCTAACAAGGATCTAACCAAAAATCACTTCTAGGGCTTGAAAGTTAAATATATACAAAAATGGAGTGGTATAAGTTAATGCATGTATGAGATCTTGTAAGAAAATATATAAACATAGTAATAACTTTGTAAAAATTATGAAATGAGTTTTTGTAAACTTACTTTGAGATGTGGTGTGATTAGATGATAAAACCTTAGTATTCTTAAGTTTATATTTCAAAACCTTGTAAGAAATACTTAACTAAACTATAATAACACTTGATCTTGGGAAATAATTTTGTCTTGCTCTTCCTTCTTGTTGTGGCCGTGGGATCAAGAGAGAAAAGAGAGAAAATGTGAAAGTTTGCTAGTTGTAAAATGAGATAGAAAATCTAGTATAGGTTATAAGTATTATTGGTATTATTATTATTTTATATAGTTAGTAATAGGCATTAATGAAAAAGAGTGAGTTAGTAAGTCTTGTAAGAAGATTGGCAAGGGGGGGGGGGGGGGGGGGGCGGAAAAGGAGGGGGGGGAATGAATGTAAGACTTTTGGTGATTTTGCATTATTGTGTGTTATTTGTAGTTTTAAAATGTACCGGGTACCGGGTTAACTAAAAATAAATTTTAACGGAGTTAACCGGGTCATAATAAAGTTATAAAAATTATAAAAATAGGTTGGGTAAAATTATTGGGTGTTTAGATAATTATAGTTTAATTTCTACGAAAACCGTCGAAGTTTTAGTAAACTTATGTTAATAATTAAAATAAATATCCAAAATACCGGGTAAATTAATATTATAATTTTTATATTATAAAAATGAATATAAAAATATATTGGGATCATAATCGGGAGTGTTGGACGTGTTAGTCACATTTATAGTTCGCGTATTAGTGTTTATTTAAAAAAAATAAACATACGTAAATCGTTAATTATATTAAAAATATAATTTGAATACCCTACGAGTGGAATAGTATGCAAGTGCCCTAATAATGATATGCAGACTATTTCTAGTCCGTATGAAATGTCCCTGATAATAATGCATGAATTCGCTCCTGAACCAATACGGTTACGCGAATTTGAATACTCGTAAACTAAATTTACGATGACATGAGTAATGCACGTGAATAGTGATTTTCTCTCGGAAATGAATAGTGTCAAGTGAATAGTAAAATTTCTGAATGTGTCTCGGAATGTCAAATTGACCTCAAAAACGATGAATAGTAAAACGTTGAATAGTGATCGATGAATAGTAATTTGTGAATAGTAGAATGTCGAAGTTTGGAAAAATGACCTGAAATTGTGGGTTGTGACAATTCTTAAACATCCCCTTTGTTTGCTTGAACTCCGCCGACTCATTTGGAATATCCGGAAGTTGAGAAAGGTATTCTAGAGGTGGGAGCCTAGAGTTGGGCAAAGTATCATCTTCACTCATTGAGGAAGATGATGAGGAGGTAGGAGGATGATGACGTTTTCCTTGGGCTTTGTAAACTCTCTTATCACTAAGTGGGACAAAGGTGTGTGGAATGAGAGAGTAGTCAAGGCGAATACCATTTGGAGTTGGTGGAATGGGAGAGATGAACCTAAAGAGACGGGTCAAGAGCATTCCATACGGCATAGCCATTGTTCCATGCACGGGAATGTCGGCCATTCTCTTGGCCATGTAGTAGGCAAGGTTGAAGGGTGGCCTAACGGACAAGGAGTAGAGCATGTAGCAAAGACAAAGATTAATATGATATCGGTTTCCTATGGTGCTAATGACATTGGCTCTAAGGACTTCCTCCCATTTCTTGAATTGGGGCTTGAGTTCATTCATTTCCATTCCATATGGGTCCTTATCGACCTCATTTCCTGAACGGGTTCTCCTAGTGTTGGTTGTCCTAACGAAGAGGTGGTCACGAAGTTCATCTTTTGACACAATAGGGGTGTCATAGGGATGGATGAGGTCAAAGAGTGTGTCAAGAGTTGAGAGGGAGTGCAAGTCGGAGTAGATGCAAGTACCACGGTTTGGGACACCTAGGATTTGAGCAAACTCCTCAAGAGTGAAGGAGTATTGATGACTACTAGCCCTAAAGTTGATAGACATGCGACCATACTCATCCGTGGAGAGGGAGACGGATGCATAGAATTCTAGAATGAACCTAGGACAAATAGGCTCGTCGATTTCTAAAAGACACTCAAAGTTGATTGTGGCAAATTCCGTGTAGAGTTTTGTGCCTTCTAGGAAGGACGGGTCAATGGTTCTACCCTCATGGACATAACGTTTTTCTAAGGCTTTGAAAACGTCGATTTGAGTTGGAGTAAGACAGGGTAGGTACTGTGTCCTTGTGATCGTAGTGGGTTAGAGGAGGCATGATGATTCCTAGAAAAACAAAATTTCACATTTTAGTCTAAGTAAACGACTATTGTAATGTGGGTGTTCTAGTGTGTGCCTATATGAAAACAATGTGGAGGTGCGGTTATCTTGATCCATTTTGATGCTTTAAAAACGTTTTATAATGCAAATTTTGTTATAAAACAAAAGATAACCCACGCGCTCCTAGTTCAATGTAGCTTCGTTTGAATGTACCAGAAAATACATATTAGTTATGTATTCCCTTTAGCATTCAATCGACATTATGCAAGTGATGTTTCAAACATAACGTTTTGATTTTGTATTCACAATGTGAGACGAAAAAATATTTGTCCTATTTGTGAGAAATTTTTGGAAGAATTTGACAAGGGGTGTTTTAGCAAACATGTTTACACTTAGTAAGAATGCAATTCCTAACTATGGGGAACATGATTAGTTTTGTTAAACACCTAAATTCATGCATGAGTTTCTCAAGTTAATGCATAACCCCAAGTTTTTGTTTTTGTGCAAAAATAGAATTCCTAGACTCAGACCAGGATTGTAATCAAGTTTAGAATACTTACAATGATGATTGATTTGCAATGTGAGTGAAAGGAAGACAAAGAAATCGTAGGTATGGATGAATGGTAAAGTGAATAGTAGCAGTTTGGAAGTGGTGGTATGAGATAATGGGTGTTTGGTTTAATATAAACAAAAAAAATGGTTCTGCAGGTCGGCGGATACGGCGGAACCTTAAATTGGGTTCCGTCCGTTGTGTCTGAGGGTTCCGCCGACTCTGCTGAGAAAAAGAGTTATGGATTTGTTTTGATTTTTGTCTAATGTCAAGAACTACAACGTAGGTTCCATGAGTCCTAAGCCTAGCCTAAGAAGGTTAAAAGGTTCTCTTTTAAGGGGTTTTGTGAGAATGTCGGCTATGTTGTCTTCGGAAGAAACTTTCTCAATTGAGATATTTCCTTTTTGAACGTTGTCACGAAGGAAATGATGACGGATTTCAATATGTTTGGTACGAGCATGTTGAACCGGGTTTTTGCTAAGATCAATAGCTCCTTTGTTATTACAAAGAATGGTAATGTCGTTTAGTTGAATTACGTAGTCGACAAGAGCTTGCTTTATCCAAAGAGCTTGTTGACACGCCTTTCCAGCCGAAACGTACTCGGCTTCCGTTGTTGAGATAGCAAGAGCCGTTTGCTTCTTAGAGAACCATGAGGTGAGACAATGTCCAACAAAAGTACAAATACCACTTGTGCTTTTTCTATCAACATAGTCACCGGCATGATCCGAGTCGGCATACACTATGGTGTCTATTCCCGTTCCTTTGGGATACCATAAACCTAAATGTGTAGTGCCCTTAATATACCTAAAAATCCTTTTAACGGCTTCGAGATGAGTTGTCTTAGGATCTTCTTGAAAACGAGCACATAGACAAACACTAAACATAATGTCGGGTCTACTAGCCGTTAGGTAAAGTAGACTTCCAATCATACCTCTATATTTAGTGCTATCTACGGATTCACTTTCCTCATCCTTGGTGAGTTTAGTTTCCGTGGACATGGGTGTTTTGATTGGTTACGAATCTTCTAATCCAAATTTCTTAAGCATGTCCTTAATATATTTTGATTGGTTACAGAAGATACCATCTTCTAGTTGTTTAATTTGGAGTCCTAGGAAAAAGTTGAGTTCTCCCATCATACTCATTTCAAACTCGTCATGCATGATTTTTGAGAAATCCACACATAATTCTTGAGAAGTTGATCCGAATATAATGTCATCAACATAGATTTGGACTATGATAATATGTGAATCTTTCTTCTTAGTGAAGAGAGTATTATCAACTAAGCCCATGGTATACTTATGGTCAACTAGGAAGGTCTTAAGTCGATCATACCATGCTTTTGGAGCTTGCTTAAGTCCGTAAAGAGCCTTTTTAAGTTTGTAAACATGATTTGGTTTTTCAAAATCGATGAAGCCCGGTGGTTGAGCAACATACACTTCTTCATTTATGACTCCGTTTAGAAATGCACTTTTGACGTCCATTTGAAAGAGTTTAAAATTGTGTGCACATGCATATGCAAGTAAGATTCTAATTGACTCGAGCCTAGCAACCGGAGCAAAAGTTTCATCGTAGTCAATGCCATCTTGTTGGTTATATCCTTGTGCAACTAGCCTAGCTTTGTTTCTAGACACAATTCCATTTTCATCCATTTTATTACGAAAGACCCATTTTGTTCCAATTATAGTTTGACTCTTTGGTTGAGGAACTAATGTCCATACATCATTCCTAACAAATTGGTTTAACTCTTCTTGCATTGCAATTACCCAAGACTCATCTTTAATGGCTTCATTAATGTTTTTCGGTTCAATGGTTGACACGAAACAAAAGTAGTTGCTTTCATTTTGAACTTTTGATCTTAGTGTTCTTTCGTTAATGTTGCCTATGACACCATCTAATGGATGACTTTTAGATTCTTTGACATTGACAAGTTCTTTGTTTAATAGTTCATCTTCCTTGTCATTACCTAAGATCTCTTGACTTTCTATTGCTTGGCTTTCAACTAAGTCATCATCTACCAAAGGTGATGTCTTAGAGGGAGGTGGACTCTCGTCAAATGTTACATTCAATGATTCCTCGACTCTTAAGGTTTCTTTGTTCAAAACAATGTAAGCTTTACTATTTTGTGAATATCCAAGAAATACACCTTCATAAGACTTTGGGTCAAATTTGGTGAGATAATCCTTGGTGTTAAGAATGAAGCATTTACTCCCAAACACTCTAAAGTATCCTAATGTAGGATTTTTACCTTTATATAGTTCATAAGGAGTTTTATTAAAAAATGTTCTAATTAAGACTCGATTTAAAATGTACGTTGATGTGTCAACGGCATTACACCAAAACTTTTATGGAATGTTTTGTTCATTAAGCATTGTTCTACTCATCTCTTGCTACGTCCGGTTTTTACGTTCTACTACACCATTAGATTGAGGAGTACGTGGAGCCGAAAAGTTATGAGTAATACCATTAATATCACAAAAGTTTCCAAATTGAAATTCATTATCAAATTCACGACCGTGATCCGTTCTAATAGACACAATACTAGACCCTACTTGATTTTGAATTTTCTTACTTAGAATCTCAAATTTATAAAAAGCTTCATTTTTAATTTTCAAAAATTTTGTCCAAGTATATCTTGAGTAATTATCGACTATGACCAAAGTATAGAAGTTACTGTTAGGTCACCATTTTGTAAACACAAGTATGATTTAGAAAGAAATAAGATGAGAATGAGAGATGGTTGATTATGAGACAATATGAAAGGTGAGAGTGCAAGAGTTTCCTTAAGATAATCAAATAACCAACAAATGAAAAGTTTACATAAGCTTTCTATTTATAAGGGAGGAGTTAGGGCAACACTCCCTTCCTCCCTTATCCTTAATTTCGTGGGCTTTAAGGCCCATAGGACTTTAACACTTAAGCCTTAAAACATAGACTAGTTAGATAAAATAACTAAGCAACCTATTACAAAAGGTAATGACCGAGACTTGACTAAAATACTAAAGTATGATCCCAACAATCTCCCCCTAAGGGTCGGTCATCACGGTTGCTTGACGTCTTCATCTTTGTCGTTGACTTTTGACATATAAAACTCTAGACGTCTTCAAAAATGAGTGAATGATAATGAAAGTACTTTGCCCTTTGTCTTTGTTCTTTGGTGATGATGTAGTGAATAAGTTATGAAGTTGTCTGCCGTTCGTCACTCCTGCGTCTGAGGTGGTTGTCCGCCATTCCAACATACTCATACATCTTTGGACTTTGACTTTTACGAACAAGAAGTTCCTTTTCATGCTTTGAGATCTTTGTCATTATACTTTGTAGATTCTTCTTATTGGTGTAGAATCTTTCTTTGAACTTTGTGTTGTTAAGATCTTTTGGGGGAGCTTTCTTTGACTTCAAGATGTATGTATGAGCATGTTGGAATCTACCATCATGGAAATGAGGTACCTGCGAGTAAACAGTTAGCAATAAAACAACCGGTACTTACGGATAAGGAATTAGAGCTCATCAACAGCATAGTGTGAAGACTCCTTCTAATCCTTATCCAGGCCGTTCCCATATCAGATACTCCCGAAGGAGCTTACAAGACCTACTAAGTAGCTCAATGACTGGGTGAGTCGTTGGGGATCACTCCACGAATGTAGACCGAGATGGAACCACCGCAAACACTAAGCGTAACCCTTGTGAGGTTACCGAAGTGACCTGCTGTCAGGGCTGTTTGATATTGACCCTGGCAGGATTTCCGTTCAATCATTGAGAAATACTTACGTAATCCTCTCATAAACGTTCTCGGCAGATTGCTAAGATCTGCGAAGGACTCGATAGTTTACAACTGATGCCCATTGATGTAGAACACCAGTTGTAGAAATACTAAGTGTTCCTAAGAGATCTTTGATGTATCTCATGGCTCTAGACTCTATAAGTGCACACCTAGGTTTCCTATGCGGAGACTGGGGAGGTGTCTCCTGCTTCAATATCAACCTTCTCTAAGAGATAGGTCGATAGGTTACGCGGGTTCCCCGTGAGAATGAAACAAGTCCTTTTAAGAGAACTTGAGTGGTTAAGAAGGTTTAGTGCATCGCGTCACTGGGTCCATGACGACTTAATCTTCAATATCGGTGTTGTCTTTTGCAACAGCCAGTAGCATACGTATTGAACCCGGTGTCTGCCCTAAGGTTGATTCATATGGAGGGCTATTTCTTTTCACCCTTTACTTTACATTTCTTTTTAATTCTTCAACTCCTTCTTTCCCTTTCATTCTTTTCTCCTTTTTTCGTATCATACCTAAGGACTTCTAATTCTAACTATGGGAGATGTCCTTGGGTAGATCCCTCCGGCTCTGGCAGATCATAGGACGGATATTCCTATCTTAATCACCTTATAACTCCGACAGTAGCCAAAAAACCTTTGATTGAAAATCTCTCAAAGTGTTTGTGATAATCAAATATTTTGGTTAACACTTTGAGAGTTTTGTGTACACTTTTGAAGGGCTCCCCCTGCACATGTGCTCATAAGTATTTAATAAATTTGCACATGCGGGAGGAGCAATCACTTTTGAATTGATCCACTTTCCGTGAACAAGACCGATTCGAGACACGCTTACATCACTAGTTAAACTAGCTTGAAGTTATTACCCGGCCTGGTCAAGTCCACAGAAAGTTTCTCGAGACGGTACATTTCTACTAAGACTAATCCTTTTCGAGACACGCTTACGTGGTTAGTTAAAGAGATACATTGTCAGCTTTTAGGTGACAACTAGCTCTAGTAACTAACTTGATGTTATTACCCGTCGAGGATAAGTCCTTTCGATTTTACTAACTTTTCATTGTCTCGTCAATTCCTGGGTGAATCTGAGTCTAGCTCGTACAAGATACAACTTTTCAGCTTTAATTTCATATATTTTAATCACTTTTTCATTTTCTCCCCCTCAAAAATAGCATATGAGATGTTGTTTTTGTTAAACTTTTGATTAAAATATGCTTTTTGAGTCTTATGGGGAGATTCACCAAGAACTTTTGATTTTGAACAAAGTATTTAGTTTTGACAAGTGCTCCCCCTCAACAAGTGATTAGGTCTTATTGAGGTGAAATACTTGTCCTTTTGAGCAGAATTATGAAAAATCATAAAAGTTTGATTAATTCTACTCAAAAGTAAGAAGCCTTCGCTCCTTATATTTAGGATTGAGGCACTGATGCGTACCTCAGGGTCCTTTCTTTACAAGTTCGGGTTGTGCACTGTAATGCGTACACAAACCATTATGAAGTAAATTATTGACAAATCAAATCAAATTCTTACAATGATCTACCAATCAGGTCTCTGAAATGTCAACACCGGAAACTTCTGTCTGCCTCCAACATAACTTTCCAACCTTCGAAACTGATCCCTGCGCTTCAATCTGTTCTCAATCCTTAAGATGAATCTGCGAGCATCCCTGGCTTCATTGGTGTTCCACCTTTTGGATTTTCCCAGTTCTATGTCATTGATTCTGCCTTTGATCCCATCTCTGACGAACTTCAGGGTTTCATCACAGAACTTATGAATTTCTTCATAAGCCATGAAGCAGTTGCGACCGTTAATGCTGCGGTAGGTGAACCCAAATGGTTGTCTGATCAAGGTGTACTGAGATAGATGTGGAAGGTCGGGGATGTCAAACAGGTTTGGTTTGGTGAGATTGAGCTTCTTCTGATAACTTTCTACTCCCAACTGAAGATCTTCAACTCTTTCTCTTATGACAATCTGCCTGATGAAGATTAGAAGAGCTTGGATAAAGGCAAGCTGCATTTCTTTAGGCAAGCCACAGAGTTTTCCTTGAACTTTGAGTAGGTACATGTCTTCGATGTCGTTGAGACGTAGTCGTGGAAAGTCAGACTCGGAAATATCGTACTCCTTTCATCAAGTCTTTTCAGTGTGATTTTGCTGAGGAAGGGGTACCCAAAGAAAGTGACAGTCGAGATGAATTGAATGGAGACTATCTTCAGATCACTTTCTACTTCACCCATCGTCTGATTAAGTCTGCTGCTTCGATAGTATTGTGCCCGGTTGGTTGGCCAATGATGTATGCCGTAAAGAGCATTCCGGTCATATTCAACAATTTTGTCAACGAATAATGCTGAAGCTTCTTCTTCGATGGCATTGTTGAGATATCGAGCTGCAGGGAGAAAGGCGAGTGAGGTAACATACTTCTTCTCAATCTTGCTGCCAAGTTTCAGAAATTCCAAGTCTGTGTTGTAGAAGAACTTGTATGGGATCTTTGGTTCCTTAGGCTTCCCAATCATCGGTAGTGGTTTGGACCAGTCAGTAATGTAAGGTGTGGTTTTCTTTGTGACCGGATCGACATATGATTCAGGATTGATCCAGTCAATATTGCTTGACATAGCTCGAGCAATATTTTCCAGATGGTATTCAAGCTCGATTGAGTTAGCAGACCTATCTTTCAGAAGATTGAAAGCATCATTCTTGATTCTTCGCAGCTCTTTTTTATTCATCTTTTTCATCTTAAACTTTTGCTGAATCATTTGAGCATATTCCACCATTCGACCATCTTGAGGTTCATGATTGTCTTCCAGTGGTGGTTGCGAATTGATCATCTTCTCAAACCAGGAGTATTCGGCACTGTTGTCTTGATCTAGCCAGCTAAGGACTGTTTTAGGTTTCTTTGGTTCGGTGCCTTTAGATGAGGTGTCTGGTGTGGGTTGATGATGCTTTCCTTTCTTATCTTTCTTCTTCTTCTTAGGAGATGGTTCTGGAACTTCATCGGGTTGAGGTATGTCGTCACCACCAGTGTATTCGAAATGGTCGTGTGCCTTGGGAGCAGAACCTGATGCCTTCGGTTGTTGTGAGGAAGTTGTTGTTGTTGGAGGGATTACCGGTGTTTTGGACTGAGATGAGGGTCCTTCGGTTTGTTTTTGTTTCTTTGCCAGCGAATTCGGATCCCTGTCTTCATCATCTCTTTGACGTTTCAGCTTATCGGCCTCTGTGCTGCACGTATCTTTGTTCATCTTGTCTTTTAATGCTTCCAGGACTTTGGCTTCTTCATGAGTCAAGGTGAACTTGTTTGCCAGCTTTTCTAAGAGTTGAGCTTCCAATTCATCCAGAGATAGCCCTGGTAGTGGAACAGTGGACTTGTCAGCTCGAAGAGTGAATGTGGTTGATCAGATCACTTTCTTGACTGCTTGCTCTGCGAACTTGGTGAGTTCGTCTCTCATGGGTACCAGCAGATCTTTCAACTCAGCAACCAGGTGTTGTGCCATGTATTCTTGTGCTTGAGCTGCTAGTGTGGCTTCCAAGTTCTCCTGTACGTCTTTAGCTAAGAAAGTATCAACTTTGTCTTGCAGCTCTTGGACGTTCGAGTTCAGCTTAGTCAATTCAGCAACTTGGGTTACAAGTGTTGCAACCTGATCTTCCAATCTGCTTCTCTTCTTTTCATGTACTCTTTTGAAAGCTGACTTGAGTAACTTTGATGCAGCAGAAGCTTTGGTGCTCGGTTTCTTGATTGATTTGTCATGTGTTGATTCAGATGCAGGAGGAGATGACTATGATGATTCAATGATGGTGGTAGAGTCTTTGTCATCTCCTTTCTTTGGTTCGGGTTGTTCAACTATCTTTGCTTTGGCTGCTGCTTCTTCTATTACCCTTTGTTCTTCAGCCCGTTTCTCAGCTTCGGCCTTAAGCCTTAGTACTTCTGCAAGCCTGGCTTCTTCTTCCTTCTTTAACTTTTCTTCAGCCAGCTTGGATGCCTCTTCTGCTTTCCTGCTCTCTTCTATTCTGATTGTTTCTTCCAGTTTAGCTTGAGCAATCTCTTCAAGCCTGGCCTCTTCAGCTTCTTGTTTTCTTTTCAGTTCCTCTTCCTGAGCCCTTTCTTTGAGCTCCATTTCTTCCAAAGACATAAGCCTTGGAGCATCAGTATCCATGGGATCTCCCTCTTCTTCCTCTCCCATAGTCATTTCAATGTTGGTGGGAGACACTGAGGGATTGTCATAAACAACTAAGTCTGTGGCGGTCCCTGTGGTAGGCTCAGGAATGCTGCTAGATCCGCCAGCTTCGGTGGTCTGAGAGAACACTGGAGGTGGAGGTTGATCAGCATTGAATGTATCAATTCGGCTGTGGAGGAGACCTAGGTTGAGAACCCTTTCATTTTCTTCTTCGACTGAAAGGCCTTCAGTCTCATGTTCAGCAGATACTGGTTGCTTCATCTTTTCTCTTCTAATCCTTTCTTCTTCCAAAATCGTCTGAGCTTTGGTGAGTGGTCGTTGATAGAGATGTGCAGGGGATTCAGCATGATCAGCAGATTCGTCAATAATCTTATCCCAATCTTCGAACGTCAAATCCTTATCGTCAATTTCATCAAGATTGATTTTCTTGGTGATATTGGCATAGGCTTCACTGTAGATAGGACCTTCGTCGGATTCGGTTTGTTCAGAGTCAGCAGGTTTTGGAGAAGGTTGTGGTGAGGGAAACCACCCAGGTTCAGCAGTTGGTTTCTTTGCAGGAATTCTGATCTTAAGTGATCCCCTTTTCTTAGGTTTGGTCTTGGTAGAACTTTCTGAGCTGCCAGATTTGCTACCTTTCTTTTCTTTCTTCTGCATGTATGATGGTAGAACAGCTTCGTCCAAGAACCCAACTTTATCTGCTTCAAGAGCTTGAAGGTAGTACTTGTAGTTATTGCTTTCTTGAACCTTCTTAGTCAGGAGGCAATCAGGAAGTTTCTTTCCTTGTTTCCTTGTACTAGTATCCATTCTCTTGATGACCTTAAGTGTGTCCTCATTCTTGTATGTGTGCTGAAACTCATCATTCAGTCTTTGAGGTATGTCATCATATTCATGGATGAAGCTTGCAATGAGAAGCTTGGTGAAACGGACGAATGGAATATTGGTCGTCTTGTGTTGTATGTGCCACACAATGTCTTCCCAGATAATGCTAGCATAATCAACATTCTTGACATTAGCAATAGCCCAAAACAGCTTGAGATGTTGGAGCTTAGGGTGTTCATGGCCTGTGTCTCTGCCAGATAGTGACTTGGCAATGATGATGTAGAGAGTTCTCCAAGGCTGTGGAAGAAATCTGATATTGACCTTAGAGTGCCTAGTCATAACCTCTTCAGACTCATCATACCCAATATCTCTCAGCCATTCAATCAATTCTTCTTCACTGGGAACTTGGTCATATTCTTTATTAGGTTCAAGTTTGGGAAGTCCAAGAACACTACGGAGAAGATCCTTGTCGACCGTGACTTGTCTCATGTGAAGCATACAAGTAAAGGATTCTTCAAGGAGGTCCAAGTGGAGTGTGTGCCAAAACTGGTGTATGTAGAAGCATGCCACTGCAGCAGATTTGGTGAGTAGAACTTTGCACGGGTGATAGATAAGAGCATCTACCGCGACAAGGCAAGAAGACTCATTGCATGTAAGGTTGTTGAAGTTGACTCTCAGATTGTTCTTTCCTATCTTTCTGGAGTAGTTCTCAGGAAAGGTGTCTTCCCATGCACGTATGGGTTCAGGTTCAGGTCCATAAGGAATGTCATTGTGTTCTGCCATCTGGTTTGATCATAAACAATCACAAACATAGCAATGATATACTTTGTTAGCACAGACATTCAAGTACTAGATTATGAACACATTATTGATTGATCAGTGGGTGTTTGTGTGTGAAAAACTTTTGTTATATGACAAACTTATGTTTTAATCACATGATAGAAACTTATAACACTTAAGTTACAACAAGAGTTCATCACTACAAGAGGTTACACATTGGAAATATTTCAACACTTAGAAAATTTCATGAATTTGACAAGTTTACGCGTAAGAAGAAAAATCTACGCATAACTTATATTACGCGTAGGAAATGAAATTAAGCGTAGGTTTAATTTCTACGCATAACTTTATATGTTACGCGTAAGTTCAACTTCTGCGTAGGCTTAATTTTACGCGTAGGATTAAATCTTAGGCGTAAGATTAGAGCTTAGGCAAAGAATTGAACTTTGAGCGTAAGATATAACTTGCACGTAGGTTTAAACTTATGCGTAAGATCATGACTAACGCGTAAGAAACAACTTAAGCGTAAGTTATTCTTTTATGCGCAAACAATGTCTTATCCAAGACACTGTTTGTCTACGTGTCGAATCTTACGCGTAAGATTCAATCTTACGCGTAGGATGAATATTTTGTGCGTAGAAATGCCTTTTTCCAGAAAAATCACCTTTGAAATTCGAGTTGTATGTTTCCTGAAAGTGTACAAACATTACCACTGATCAATAATTAACCCAACACACTTGATTCACACATTTAAAGCGTAAACATGTCAACATCCATCTTAACGCGTAAACACGCATGAACAACTAATCACAACCTTAATCAAACATGTTTCTGGGTATGATTTGGACATGGGCGAGTGTAATATATATCCTAAGGATCATATGGTACAAATTATAACAACAATTGACCATGAAATCTTAATAGCAAAACTGCTAGTGTCGAAGAACCCTAGATCAAAGATTAATGATTCTAACACGTTTATGATGCAATTAAACTACTGGGATATGATCCTTAACACTAATACACGCTATCCCTATCATCAATCATAATCAAAACATCCACAATCAAGAACCCCTAATCTATACGTATGAACCCTAATATCCAAATCACTCAATGATGATTCTGGGTGAGATTGGAGTTCACAAACATGTTAATAATCATCTAATGACCATTTCCCATCAACAAATTCAATCAAAACATCACTAATTTCTGGGTTTGAATTCTACGCACAACTTAAAAGACAAATTAAAAGATTGTGATAGATTGAGCCGTTGGATTGTAATAATATTAAAAACCTTTGTTATAAATCATGATCAAAACATAATCACACTTACAGATTAGAAGATTGGTACTCAGATTATTCAGATGATTTTGGGTCGTTGATGATGGTTGTTGAGGGTAGTAAATGTGTTTGCAGAAAAAGTAAATGTGTGTGGTCAAAATTGGTTTTGACTAGGGTTAATGCAAGTTATGAAAATTGACACTATTAGTCCCTTAACCTAACAAAACATTTAAACCAAAGGCCTAATCCCATTAACACATGTAGCTTTCGTTTATTTAACACCATGACATAATAAGAACAACTTGTCGTACTCCCCCTCGACCTTAGATCATAGGAAAATTAATTGGTTTTGGTCGAGGAGAGTAACCCGAAACACTTTTGAGTCAACACAATAAGTAAAATGTAATTATTTTTGGTAAAATGCAAGTATAAAAAGCAAAGTAATTTTTGAGAAATTTGAAAAAACATTACTTTTCCTCCCCCTCAACACTTGTTTTAAATATTTGAAGACATTTTATAAAATAGTGTTGAAAGAGGTTTATACTTGCATTTTTTTTTTTTTTTTTTTTTTTTTTTTGGAAAAAATATTTACAAAAGATAGTTATGATGTTTGACAATCAATTGTATTTTAAAAACTTTTCCAGATCCTCTGGAGTCAAACATCGCATACCAATTTGGTGAACTAGACTAGCAAACCTTGATGGTGCCAAAGATTTGGTTAGTAAGTCCGCCAATTGGTACTCAGTTCCAACAAAATAAAGTTCAACGGTACCCTTTTCCACATGCTCTTTGATGAAATGATATCGGAGATCGATGTGTTTGGATTTGCAATGATGTACTGTGTTGCAGGAGATAGCAATTGCACTTTTGGAATCACAGTAGATAGGAATCTTGTTGAATAGGTAGCCATAATCCTTAAGTTGTGATCTCATCCAGATGACTTGAGCACAACAGGCAGACATGGCTACATATTCAGATTCTGTTGACGACAGTGAAGTGCAGTCCTGCTTCTTTGATTGCCATGACACAAGTTTGTCTCCGAGAAATTGTAATCCACCAGATGTACTTTTGCGTGTGTCTAAACATCCTGCATGGTCAGCATCTGAAAAAGCAATTAGTTCAAAGCCAGAATCCTTCGGATACCAGATTCCCAAATTAATGGTTCCCTTTATGTATCGAAGGATTCTCTTGACCTCACTGAGGTGTTTTTCAGTTGGTTTGGACTGATAACGAGAGCACATGTAGACAGCAAATACTATATCAGGTCTACTAGCTGTGAGATACATGAGGGACCCAATCATACTTCGGTATTTGGTAGGGTCAACTGGAATCCCATGTAAATCAGCATCTAGTTTTGTGGTATAGCCCATAGGTGTATTATAAGTATCACAAGACATCATTTCATGTTTCTTTAAGATTTCAAGAGCATATTTGGACTGATTTACAAAAATTCCACGGGGTGATTGATGAACTTGTAGTCCTAGAAAGAACGAAAGTTCACCCATCATGGACATTTCAAAATTATCTTTCATTAATTTTGCAAAATCATTAGAGTAACTTCTTTTTGTTGAGGCAAAAATAATGTCATCGACATATATTTGAACAACAAGTAAGTCCTCCCCGAGGGTTTTTGTAAATAGTGTTGGATCCACTGATCCTTTAGAAAATTTATTGGCCAGTAAGAAAGTGGACAGTTTGTCATACCACGCCCTTGGGGCTTGCTTGAGTCCGTAGAGTGCCTTTTTGAGTCGGTAAACGTGATTAGGACGCTCAGGATCAACGAAGCCTTCAGGTTGGCTAACATAAACTTTTTCACGGAGTTTTCCATTAAGAAATGCTGTTTTGACATCCATTTGGTAAACCACCATGTTCCTGTGTGCAGCATAGGCCAAAAAGATCCGAACAGCTTCATGTCTAGCCACTGGAGCAAAGGATTCAGCAAAATCAAGTCCTTCCAGTTGAGAGTATCCTTTCGCTACCAAACGTGATTTGTTACGTATGACAGTTCCTTCAGCATCAAGCTTATTCTTCCAGATCCATTTTAACCCGATGACAAAGACTCCGTCAGGTCTTTCAACTAATTCCCAGACTTCTAATCTTATGAATTGCTGAAATTCCTCTTGCATAGATTCAATCCAGTTGTCATAAGTCATTGCGTCTTTAATGTTCTTAGGTTCTTCGTGACAGACTGTGAGTGCATATATGCAAGTTTCTCCATCAGTGTGAAGTCGTTGTCTTGTCATGACAGGTGCATCTGGATGGCCAATGATATGAACTAGTGGATGGTCACGGGTCCATTTGTGTGTTGAAGGGTGTAGTTGATAAGTATCTCGCATGTTAGCAGGATCCAAATTGCGCGTTGACGACTCAGCTATATCAGGAACTGTAGGAGCCGGTGCAAACGGATTAAAGAACGCATCAGGATCATGCTCTGCGGTTTGTGGAACTGATAGTGGTGTTGGATCTTCAGCTGGATGGCGGGAGTTAGAACCAGTTTGTTCTGCTGTAGATGGTGATACAATTGGAGGACCATCTCTCTCAACACTTGTAGTGGTTTGTTGAGGTGAGTCTGGTACTGGAATGTTTTCAGGTTGAGCAGCGGAATTAGGTGAGAGCTCAGTAGGACGGTATTCAATTGTGTCATCAAATAGTGGAGCAAACAAGGTTTCTAATTCTTTGCGGTTGAGTGGCAATGGTTCAGCTGAAGATGCCGGAGAGTTAAGACGGTTGAATTCGGGTCCTAAGCTGTGTTGCTCAGAAGCCATCTGTGTGAGTTCATCAAAATTAGCGTGAATGGTTTCTTGAATTTCTCTTGTTCGACGATTCCATATCCGAAAACCTTTAGAATTTTCACAGTATCCAACGAACACTCCAATGTCAGCCTTTGCTTTAAGTTTACCTAAATCATCACGATCATTTTTCGGATAACAAAGTGCTCCAAATACATGAAAGTAATCGATGTTCGGTTTCCTTTTGTGAACAATTTGATATGGTGTTTTGCGATGGCGTTTTGTGATCATGCAACGGTTTTGAGTATAACATGCGGTTGACACAGCTTCTGCCCACAAGTAATCAGGTAATTGAGCATTAATCAACATAGTTCTAGCAGCTTCCACTAACGTCCTGTTGCGTCTTTCAACAACTCCATTCTGTTCTGGGCTTCTAGGAATAGATGTTTGATGTTCAATTCCTTCTTTCTCATAAAATGACCTAAGTGTCTGATTTTTGAATTCAGTTCCATTGTCAGTTCTAACTATTCGTACCGTGTTGCGTAACTGAACTTGAATTTTAGTGAGAAAGGTGATGATCATTGAAGGAGCCTGATCTTTACTTCGTAAGAAATAAACCCAAGTCCATCTGGAAAAATCATCAACGATTACTAGTATGTAGCGTTTACCGTTGATACTTTGAACACGCATCGGTCCACACAAATCCATATGTAGCAGTTGTAGAACATGATTCGTACTGTGCTCAGGTTTTGAAGGAAAATGAGCCCGAGTACTTTTTCCTTGTTCACAGGCAGGACATAAGTGATCTTTGGTGAATCGGAATCTTGGAAATCCATCAACAAGTTTGAACCGAGCAAGGTCAGTCATAGTTTTGAAATTTAAGTGTGAAAGACGTTTGTGCCATAACCAAGATTTAGTTGATTCTGCTTTGGAGAGAAGACATATCGGAGATGTTGCAATCATATCTGACATAGAAATTGTATAAAGATTGGAGCCACGTGAGCCAGACATGAGGTCGTTTCCTTGTAAGTCACGAACAAAGCAAGTTTTCTCACGAAATGCAACTTCTAGATCTCCATCACAAAATTGACCAACAGAGAAAAGGTTGTGTCCAAGTCCTTCCACATAGTAAACACGACTTATTTCGATGTTCCCACTTACATAGTCACCATATCCCATGATTAAAGCGTAATGATCATTCCCGAATCTGACAGTGCCAATGAACTTTGAGACAAAGTTGTGTAACAGTTTGAGATTGCCTGTCATATGTCGGGTGCATCCGCTATCAACAATCCAGAGAACAATCTGTACCACCTGCATCACCAGAAGAAGACACGGATGGAACAGAAGTAAGGGTGGAACCCAAAGAGATTGCGGGTTCCTGTTGGTTAGAAGCACATGTATTCAACAATTTAGGGATCCATTTAAAGTCTGGTTTGTGTTGTAACCAACGTTGCCAATTCCAACTAGTATTTGCTTTCTTAATGTTAAATGCACTGGTAGTTGGCTCTGTCCTAGATTTGTTCTCAGCACTTATGGGGGTAACTTCAACATCATTAGAGACCGTAGAAGACGGCTTTCCTAAGTTAGACTTAGAGGCAATAATGGGCCTAGAAGGAATGCGTGTCCTACGTTTCTTATGACGATTGAAAAGAGAATTAGCTAAACATTTTGTATGATCACCAGATGATACGCTTTTACGACAAAACACACAAGATGCATTAATATTCAAAACATTCAAAGGTTCATCATTCGTTACATTTAGATTTTGATTACAATTTGCCAGATTAGAATCTAAATCTGATGCAACATGAGTTTTATTCAAGTTCCTAAGTTGGTCTTCTACTTCTTGAGCTTCTAGGTGTCCTCTCTTACGTTGCAAGATCCTATTCTTCTTTTTACTTTTTCGCTTGGGTCTGCTAACGCTAGAAGTGGAGACTAGTCCTGTAGAAGTGGAGTTATCAACATTAGTGTTTTGAACAACCTTTCCTTTATCAGTTTTGTCTATTTTATACATTCCTGGTGCTATCACCGTGGTGTCAACCATTTTACCTTTTTGAAGTAGCTTAATTTTCTCTTTCAAATCGATGATGATGTGATTTTTATCCTGAATTTGAGACTCAAGTTTCACATTGCAATAATTAATGTCATCGCGGTTTTGTTGCCATTCGACATTTTCAATTTTTAAATCCGCAATTTCTTTCTCATATTTGAGACAGAGACTTTTTAAAGACTCATTGGTTTTGCAAAGCTGACACGAGTTTGAAACATTTTTATTTTGAAGTTTCAATTCCTTTTCAAGACTTTGAGCTTGACACCCTTCAAGCCTTTGTTTGAGTTGACAAATTTCTTTTGAAAATTGTTTTGTCACATCATCATTCTTAATTTTCAGCTTTTCATTCTCATGTTTCAGTGTCTCAATTTCCTCATTCAACAAGTTATTATCAACACAAAGATCATCCATAAGCATAGAAGTACCAGATTTATAGAGATCATTCATGATAACAGACAAAATATCAGCATTGAGAACTTGTTCCAAGAGTCGATCAGCATCATTTTTTAAAACTTTATTTCTTTGCTTTTGAGCCAAACTCTCATTTTCAGTTGAGTTGAAAACGTGAATCATATTTTTCACCTCGTTTTGAAGTTCCTGATCCCAACGTGTAGCACAAAGACGGAGGTGTTGAACAATTGGCTTCATTTGTTTTTGAAAAATATCTCTCTTTTCTCGCTCGTAAGCGGATTGAAAAGTTTCAATTTTAATTTCAGAATTACGTTCAATTGTTTCCTCCAAAATTTCGATGTCTTCCATAAAAGTTTTGAAGTAATTTAAGACACGACACGTTTTTGGTAAAGGTGAAAGTTCACCGGATGATGGTAAAGGACCATTTATTTGTGCTACAGTTTGGACAGGGGCCTCATTGTGAGATGAAACATATGACTCTTCGATAAACCATGATTTCTTAGGTAAATCCTTTTGAGTAACAAAAGATTTGGAAAGAGGTGGAGCTTTTGAATAGTCATATGGTGTCCAGTGTTGAACATAACTCATTTTTGATCGACTCTCGTCTTCAAGTTCTTCTTCTTCCTCAGTATCAAAAACAACAGCACGCACAATTGTATTATCAAACATATGATCAATACTGTAAATCTTGGGATTTTCTTTAAATGCTGTGTGAAGAAACATTGATTTGAAATCGCAAAGTGCAAATCCTTTATCGGGTCTCGGTTTTAAAGCAAATTTCTGAATTGTTGTAACAGAGTTCCCGTGTTTGTAAACAATGTGACGAAATTCTTTGAGTTGTTTTTCAAGATCAACAATATCACCAAGTAAGTCATCTAAATACTTCCTTTTTCGTGTTTTATGTTCACAAAACTCCTTTTTGCAATTTGACAATTCTGTTTCTGTTTTTGAAAGGTCTCTTTGAAGACGTTCAACTTGCATTTTTAATGCACACTTGTCACTTTCAAGTTTCGAAATCAACTTTCCATTTGACTCAATTAAATCTTGCATTTTACGTTGAAGATCTTGTTCTTTGTTGTAAGAATCTTGAAAAGCTTTTTCAAAACTTTTAGCATGTTTAATCTTTTCTTCCTGATTTGAAAGCTGGATTTTATAACACTCAATATCTCTTGCAAGTGCTGCATTAGTTTCTTTTAAAACTTTGTTTTTCTCGTTGCACTTTGCAATTAGCAATTGCTGAGCATTCAGTTGATTAGATAACATTATTAGGTCAGGGTCTGGATCAAATGATGGTTCATGTTGTTCTAAATTATCATGTTTATCATTCTCAATAGGATCATCAAATGAAACAACTGTGTCATCATCGAATATGACAACTGTGCTTATTTGTTCATCTTTTTGAGATGATGAAGATGATTTAGATGGAACAACTTGCGCCATATCTGATTCAGAGGCAGAAGGTGAGGCTATTTCATGTATTAGGCATGTTTTATGATCATGTACCTGAGACAAGCCGTCAGTGTCATACACTGGACCTGAATCATTGAGCTTAAGTTCCTGCATGTTGGCCATAAGCATCACAGCAGCATTGGCTTCCAGATCTTCCATGTCATCATCATTGTTCACATTTGCCATGAAGTTGTTGTCCTGTTCAGGGAAATGTCCATCTTTTTCATCTTGAAGAGCCATGAGTAATGCCTGCTTGTGAAACTTACTACCCCGAGTTCTCGGTTTGGGACATGCTGTCGCTATATGACCTTGTTCATTACAATTGTAGCACCACACTGCATTCCCTGAGTTGGAGTTCCTAGTAGCAACTGATTCAGACTTTTGCTGAGAAGATCCTGAGTTGTTCCTGAACCCACTATTGTAACTAAACCTCTGACCATTCCCATAATTTCCTGAAGAATTTCCTGAACCAGATCGACCATAGCTACGATTCTGAATTTCCACTCTTCCATCATTGACAACAGCTTGATTCCTTGTGTTAGAAGATGAACGTTGACGGTTGTTTGTTTTGTTGGAGAATTTGCTGAAAGCACGAGCAATAAGAGCAAGTCCCTGATTCAACGTATTAAAGTCATCATCGTCATCATCATTGGAGTTGGTGTAGTATACAGCATCATTGTTGTGTGATGGAACAAGTTGAGTAGAAATATCTTGTGGAGATGAATCATAAGGGACCATTTGGTTTGAGGTGGAAGATTGTGGATAACTGAAGTAGTTTTGCTCTTGAACATATGCATGATTAGACATTGGTGGTGGAGCATAGGGAGATTGAGCTACGAGAGCCAAAGAATTTGGTGTTGATGTTGGTGTGTATCCTCCTCGTAGAGCTCTATCTTTTTCCACTTCAGGTTCATGGTGTTTCAGAAAATCATACAACAAGCCATATGGAGCATCATGAAGATTCTTCGTTTGACGAACAAATGTCACATATTTATGCCAATCAGGGCCAAGACTGCCAACAAATTTGGAGTTCACAGCGATCCTTGGTACTGTGATTTTGTGACGTTCCAGATCATTGACCACATTTGTGAAACGATGATAGTAGGATTCTAGTGACTCTCCAGGTTCAATTGTGATGTCAGTGTATTCCATGTATAGCTTGGATTCCATGTCATCTTTGTTCAATTGAGTTCCTTCCATAAGGAGATGAACGTGTTCCCACATAGCTTTGGCTGTTTTCTGAGCATCGACACTTCGATAGATCGGATTAGGTATACCTTGAAGTATATAAGCCATTGCATACTGATCAGCTTCACGATGTAGTCTCTGTTCTTCAGTGAGTGCAGATTCTGGAAGGGGTCTATCACCAGGAGGACATGGAGGATCAGCATTTGGATCACCAGCTTCAAATCTTGTTGGCCACTCAAATGGTCCTTCAAGTATCACTTGCTTTAAGAACTGCCCATGAGGTTTCTTTAATTCAAGAAATCTTAAGAATCGACTTGACCATTGAACATAATTCCCAGGTGTTAGCATTGGAGGTGTTTCAAGTGATCCTGCCTCATGTCGGGATTGTTGAGTTGTAATAACTTCACACATTCTGTCAAACCAGTGAGGTTGTTTGGAGGAAAACTGAGTGGTTTGTTGTAGCACTTGATATGGTTGTTGTTGAGGAATGATCTGATGTTGTTGCATCATTAGGTAATGATGTAGTGGATTGTATGTTTGTTTTTGAGACGGTTGTTGATTCATTATGTGCGGAAGGTATTGTTGTTGCTGATACTGCTGATGTTGAGGTTGCTGAGACTGCTGATGTTGAGGTTGCTGAATATGAGGGAAGTAATGATTAGGTGGTTGAGACATCTTAGAACACTTGTGTAGAAATGGATCTTTGTAGAAGATTGAAATGCACATTCCTTTGAGTAAGTTCCAAAATCCTTGGGGTAAGTTCAATTCTTACGCGTAACTTAAATCTTACGCGTAAACTTTAAGTTAGGCGTAAAGAGTAAGTTTATGCGTAAACAATAAGTTTAGGCGTAAGTTTACACTTTACGCGTAAGCTTTGGCTTATGCGTAAGTTTTGACTTATGCGTAAGGTTTAAACAACCAAACAAATCTTCCAAACTTATCCAAGCTTGAAAGATATCCGAAGTCGAAGTAATCCACTAACTTATCCAAGCTAGGGAAGTACTGAGTCGCCGGAACACAAGGAGAAGATCTTTGTTGAAGGTTAAGCGGAGAATCTGAAACTTACGCGTAAGTTGGACTTATGCGTAAAGTTTAGGCGTAGGATCTGACTTGTGCGTAGAAAATCACACTTACGCGTAGAAAGGGACTTTACTCGTAGGATTTAATGCGTAGACTTCCAAGTAACGCGTAGGATCAGGGTTTTGACCACAGTTACGCGTAAGAAAAGGGTTTTAGGCCAAAAGTTATGCGTAAAAAGGACAAAAAGTACTGTTGACAGCTACAGAATCGTACTATTCACCAATATTACGCGTAAACTGGTCAGAAACTTGAAAAATCTCAAATTTTTGAAGAAAAAATGCTTAGAAATAAGGTACTTTTGATCAAATAACTTCACCAATACTTAGAAAACACTGACTATTGAAGATTTTGCTACCAAAAACTAGTTTTCCAATATCAAAGAAGCTATAAAACCTTAAAAAAAACCTTAAAAATCACAACTTTATGCAAAAACTAAGCTTCAAATCACTATATCAACCTTGAAACTTGTCCAAGCTTCAAGATTTGAGTGAAAGAAACAAAGAAAAATGCAAAAAGATGAAGAAATAAGCACCAAACCCCACGTAAATCAAAGAAACACACTTCAAACTTCTAGTAGGCGAATGATACCACTTGTTAGGTCACCATTTTGTAAACACAAGTATGATTTAGAAAGAAATAAGATGAGAATGAGAGATGGTTGATTATGAGACAATATGAAAGGTGAGAGTGCAAGAGTTTCCTTAAGATAATCAAATAACCAACAAATGAAAAGTTTACATAAGCTTTCTATTTATAAGGGAGGAGTTAGGGCAACACTCCCTTCCTCCCTTATCCTTAATTTCGTGGGCTTTAAGGCCCATAGGACTTTAACACTTAAGCCTTAAAACATAGACTAGTTAGATAAAATAACTAAGCAACCTATTACAAAAGGTAATGACCGAGACTTGACTAAAATACTAAAGTATGATCCCAACAGTTACCTCTATAACTTTGTATAGCGGATGCACCAAATAAATCCATATGCAAAAGTTCTAGACACCTAGATGTAGAAACCAAGTTTTTAGCCTTATGGCTACTATGGACTTGTTTACCGACTTTGCAAGCATCACAAAAGTGTTGGTCATATTTCAACTTAGGTAGGTTTCGAACTAAGTCTTTGGAGGAGAGGTTTTGAATTAGTCTCATGTTAGCATGTCCTAAACGTCTATGCCATAAAGTTGAAGATTCATCTAATGAAGTAAGACAAAGTTTGTCTCTAGATGTTGGATCCATCTTCATGACGTATACGTTGTTCTTAAGAACACCTTTGGCTATGGTTATGCCATCTTTAAGTATTTTACTTCCGTTTTCACTAAAAAGGACATTATACTTATTACGGCAAAGTTGACTAATACTAAGGAGATTAAAACCTAAGTTATCGACATGAGCTACATCATCTATAAAAAGGGAGTCATGAGAGATTGTACCTTTTCCGATGATTTTGCTCTTAGCTTTACTACCAAACGTAACATTACCTCCACCACATTTGTGATAAGTAGTGAAGAGGCTTTTGTTACCCGTCATGTGCCTTGAACAACCGTTATCTTTAATCCATTCATCCGGTTCCAAACAAACTTTGAGACACACCTATTTTACGAAAAACACTCAAACATTTGGTCCCCAATTTCTCATGGGTCCATTTTGGTTAAGCATACCATTAACTTGTTCCAAGTATGAAAGTAGAACATAAGGGTTCCATGACATGTAATTTGGAGTTTGGTAATGTCCAGGAGTGTTTTGGTTCCAAACATGTTGGTAGTTTGGTCGTGTGTTGAAGTTGCTCTTTGGAAAGGGGCGTTTGGGAATTGGAGTCTTAGGTCTTGGTTGAGTAGTCTTAGCTCTAAATTCGTTTTTACTAAGTCCTACTCCAGTTTTAAAGGCAGGTTTTGTTCCATTTTTATATTTGACTTTAACAAATTTTGAACGATCCGATGTGGAGGGTGTTACTGCTGCAGCAGACCTGGCGGAACCTTTGGGTTCAACGGGCTGAACCCTGAATTGGGTTCCGTCTGTTCCGCGGGCTGTTGTAGCAGTTTTGTTAGTTTCTTGTGCATTCTTTTCTTGTTTCGTTTGACCCTTTGAAGTTTCTAATTTCATGAAACCTAGTCCTGTTTTATCAAAGGGTGACTTTTGAAGTTCCATAATTTCATCCGCACAAGAAATGCTTTTATCGAACTTCTTAAACTTTGTGGTTTGTTTTATTAGATCATTTTGAGTAATTTTAAGTTTCTCAACTTCGAGTTTAAGCTCTTCACATGATTTACATGATGTGTCAATACCTTTACTCTTTTCTAATCTCTTAGCCTTTTCTTTTAGCTCATAAACTTCATTTTCTAAAAATTCCTTTTTAGTTTTCAAAAACTTATTTTTGTTTATGATTTTTAAACTCAATTCACAAAGTTTGTTATATTCTTTTTGTAAGGTGTCATCATCAATAGAAGAATAAGATGAGTCAGAGAGTACCTCATTTGAGTCGTGAGCCATGAGAGCAATATCATCATTCTTTGGCTCATCGTCATCTCCTTTATAGTCACTCCAAGCACCACCCACAAAAGCTTGTTGAGGCTTGCTCTTGGGTGGTTTTGGACATTCTCCTACTAGATGACTTGTGTCTCCACACCTATAACATTTCCTTTCCTATC
This sequence comes from Artemisia argyi, assembly GCA_030686995.1. Classification (NCBI taxonomy): domain Eukaryota; kingdom Viridiplantae; phylum Streptophyta; class Magnoliopsida; order Asterales; family Asteraceae; genus Artemisia; species Artemisia argyi. Next base: position 56,814,790 of record CM060695.1, read on the forward strand.
ATCACGATCTTTTCGGAAAGTTTTCTTGTCATCTTTAGGTTGCCTTACAAACTTCCCTCTTCTACGAAAGAACTTCTTGAAGTCTCTAACGGCCATAGCATATTCTTCATCATCACTATCCGAAGTAGATTCTTCATCATCACTTGATTGGACTCTAGCTTTCAAGGCAATGGACTTAACTTTTTCTTTCTTGCATCTAACTACTTCCGAATCTTTTTCCATTACCATTTCATGAACTTTGAGATTTCCAATTAGCTCGTCAAGTGACATGCTTGAAAGATCCTTGGATTCTTCAATTGCCGTCACTTTTGCTCTCCACTTCGGATGGAGTGCTCTAAGGAATTTCCTGACAAAATTTTTACTACAAAAAGATTCATCAAGTGCTTTAAGTGAAGTAATAATAGTGTTAAACCTAGCAAATGCATTATCAATAATCTCATCTTCGGGAATAACAAATTATTCATATTGTTGAACAAGAAGATCAATTTTGTTATCCTTAACTTGTGAGTTTCCTTGATGAGTGACTATTAAAGATTGCCAAATATTTTTTGCGGTTTTACACATAAAGACTCTTTCATATTTTTTCTTAGGTAAAGCATTGTAAAGCATCATTTTAGCTTCATTATTTTTAGCAATCAATTTCTTTTGATCATCATCTTTAGTATTAGAAGCTATATTATCACCATCAATGATTATATACCACAAATCTATATCTTTAGATTTCACGTAAGTTTCAAAACGGTTTTTCCAATATATAAAACCATTTGCTTCAAAAAGTGGTGGTCTTTGCATAGATTGCCCTTCTTTGTAATCTTCAAAATCCATGGATCGTTTCAAGTTTTAAAACACAATATATTTTAAAAGCTTGAGTAACGTAGCTCTTGATGCCAATTGTAGAAAACTAGAAGGGGGTTGAATAGTTTACCGTTTAAAATCGTTTTAACTTGTTTAATTATCTTTTGAAACTTTCCGTTTAATCAAAGATATATACACAAACACAATATATAACATGCAAGTATAAAGAAATAAACGATCAAACCACAACACGAGTATTTATCGTGGTTCGGCTACAAGGACTCTTTTTCCTTGCCCTACGTCCACGCCCCGAGTATCCAACTCGAGAGTTTCTTTCACTAGTCAACAAGCTTCTTTCACCGGCGGAGAAAACCTTACACGTCGCTTATACACGTTTACCGACACTAAGCTAGATGTCGAGTTTTTTACAAGGGTACAACCATTCCCGTTAGTTCTTTTACAAGGGTACAACAACTCCCGTCACACTTTGTACTTTGAGGACTAAAATACTAACCGATCACTACTGAAAATACACAATCAAATGAAGTGTAAACTACACAAGTCTACACAATGCTAAGCTAACAAGTCTTGCAACGTTGTGTTGAATACTTGTAACTTTTTATGAACTCGTGAACTTCTTTGCTACAAAAAGAAACTTCACATATGAAATGAGATGTTAAAGGGTTAGATGAAAGAATGAATGAATGTGTGTGAAAATATGATGTAGAGTGATAAACCAAAAATCAAACTTGTGGCTTGGTATTTATAGAAAAACCTTCTACAGGTCTGGTGGATACGGCGGAACCCTCAGATGGGTTCCGCCCGTGTACCCCCAGGGTTCCGCCAGGCTTGTAGTTGGTTTTGCAATAAATCATGCAAACCAAACAATGTCACATCTCATAACACCTAGTCAAACACAAAACTTGTGCAAGCAAACTTATGTTTAGTCAAACACACTTTCTTTCCATAAATGTATATAGACAAAACTTACCATAAATGTGATGTGACATTTCTATTTTAAGAAATAAAAAGTGTTGTGTTTTATGAAATGTAAAATATAGCAAATGTCTAGTTATGGAAGTCTTAAAACTAAGATTATGATTTACTTAGAAACTAAAGTTTACATTTTGTCGTTAACAAAACTTAGCAAAGATCATAAAATATAAATAACGTTTTTAGGCGATATTTGTATTAACAATCTCCCCCTTTTTGTTGATGACAAAACATAAACTTTGTTTTTCAGTTACTCACAAAATTTTAGTGTTTAAGACTTAAAAAAAAATTATATTAAACATGTTTTACTTAAGTGATGAAAATCATTTAAGTTTAAAGGTTTAATATATGTTTCTCCCCTTTTTGTCGAAACAAAAAGTAGAGTAGCGAAGCGGAATAATGCATGTGCTCCCCCTTGGTCGATACTCCCCCTAAAAGGAGTGTCAAGATGGGAAACATGGATTTTGATCCTACAAAAAAAATGGTTAGTTGGTGATATATATAATCAAGCTTGTAGTTTCCACACATATTGCAACCACAATGACAACTCAAAAATGATCAACCAACAATGCAAGTAAGTAAGTAGAAAAAGATATCATTCCAAGTAAAATTTGAATTGTAAAAGTCAAAGACAAGAAATGAAAAAGATGCTCCTACTTCTAAATGAAACTAGCATTCCTTGTTAGTTTATTATTCATTTATACTCATAAATAAAAATTTGTACACATGGTGAAGGGCTGTTTCTTTTTTTTTTTTTTCCTTAGCTAAGTGATATCATTTAATATTATTACTTTATAGGTAGGGCCATAAAAATCCTTTAAATGATCTATATCCACAAGGCTTAATTTATCATGTCCTCCCAATTAAGAGCCTTATATAGAGGTGAGACCCATATGAATCCTTAGCTAAGGAAAAAAAGAAACACACCCTAAAGTCGTGGCCGCCCCTACTTTTGGTTTAATAGTTCACAAGAAACATTTTCGTGAAAAGAAACAATGCAAGTAGCTAGGGGTGTTCATCGGTTTGGTTATCGATTAATCGGTTTATTCGATTCGGGTTGTTTGGTTAAAAAAAAGTTTTGGGTCATAACCGAAAATCGAACCGAACTGAAAATATTTATGACCGAACCGAACCGAGAACCGAACCGAAGTTCGATTCGGTTATGGGTCAAAACCGAAAACCGAAATTTGTACTTGAATTACACTATTTATATTTTTTTTAAATTTAATTATATATATTTTTGGAAAAAAAAAATATTTCAAGCATAATTTTTTTTTTTTTATATTAGTATAAAATTTTATGGACATTTTTTATATATAAAATAATATAAATATATAAAAAAATATATATATTTATATAAATTCGGTTTTCGGTTCAGATAGCCAAACCCATATTCAAACCGAAAATTGAATTTTTAATTCGGTTCGGTTCGGTTTTAACAAATTCGGTTCGGTTATATGTTTGGTTTGTTTTTTTCGATTCGGTTCGGTTTTCGGTTTATTACCCGAACCGTGAACACCCCTACAAGACCAAGTATACAACATCATTTGGGCTTGAGCACTCAACTTAGTATTTACTTTGGGCCACATTTATAGACTACAATCCATAACAAAAATAGCCTTATTCACCACTTCACAAAACCCTAATCACAAAAACTCTATATAAACAAAACACCCGAAACCTAGCACACCACAACACAGTTTTCCACCGCATCTGTGTTCTTTGTAAGTTCTAAATCTTAGTTTTAATTTTAATTTTAATTCATATTATGTGTTGTATTTCGCCTCTTTATTCAAAATCATTTAAAATAAATGAAATGATTTTTTGATTTGGATTTATTTTCATGTTAAAAGGGGCGTAAATTAATTTGCGGAAACGTTGAGTCGCTTCGTCTCTGTTTATTTACGGACGCAGCTAATAAAACCCCGCTATATTTTTATTTGTTTTTTTATTTTGATCCAATGATGGCATGATATCTTTGAGACCTGATTATATATTGATGACAACTATAAGCATTTTCGCTGAGGATCCTTCTTTATTGTACATATATTTTGTTTGTGAGATGATGATGTTTGCACTGGGCTCTGAGAGTAATTATTTAATTGCTTGATTGATGCATATTGCAGCCTAGAAAGCTAGTCTGATCATATATATCAATTTTGTTTTCAATTTTATGACGATTGTATGCATCTTGGAAGTTTAGAAAGTTAGATAAATTTACTATTGGTTGACTATTAGTTGTTTGATTAAGTTAATCAGTTTTATTTTGACATTAATAACTCGATTTGATAATTTTTGGTTGGTCAATAGTATATTTGTCAGAAGCAAACAATTGTTATAAATTTTATGTTGCCGTGATGATAGAACTTGCATCCCAGCTCACTCTGAGACCTTAATATGTTTAAGGTTGTGGATTACAATTAGTTCATTTTTAATCTGAGCATTATCTTTTTGAGTGTTTTTTGTTTTCATTAAATTTTATTAAGTTGCGTATGATTTTCTTATAGCAATGATGATGAAATATCTAATCCCAGCTCTATGAGACTTTAATTTGTTTAAGGTCCGGGAATTACAATTTTTAGTGTTTATCTGAGCTTTTAAATTAATCACGTGTTTATATAAAATTTTGTTTTTATCTTTTAGCCATTGCGATGATGCTAAGCTTTGCCACAAATCTGTTCCCAGTGATGTATGAATTTGACCATGCTAATTCTGATATTGATGAATAGTTTACAGTCATTTCTGAGGGAACATTTTTTTTTAGTATCATGAATCATCATATACCGAAATACAAAATGATTTTTTTTAATGTGTTTGTTATTATATGATCCAATGATTGGCATGATATCTTTGAGACCTGATATTATATTTTGATGACAACTATAAGCATTTTTCGCTGAGGATCCTTTTTAATATTAGTATATAAATTATGTTATTTTGTTTATGAGATGATGAAGTATGCACTGGGCTCTGAGAGCAATTAATTAATTGCTTTGTTTGATGCATAATGCAGCCTAGAAAGCTAGTCTGATCGTATTAGTGTTTTATGTGTTTACAATATTTTTTCTCTGTATATTAATGGTGTCTTTTATTAATTTATAAAAGACGGATAATTTCATTCGATTATAAGTAACTTCATTTCCATTCTCTTTTAACAAACAACCATTCACATGTACTAAAAGCTAATGAATGCATAAAATTTGTGAAAATATTTAAAAGAGTAGATCCGCTACCTAGTGCATTAACTAGGCACAACGTGTCGATTTGAAAACAACATTCGGGAAACCTCTACTTCGAGCATGACTCATAGCTCACATGATTGCTTTCGCTTTGGCTTCCAAAGGAGAACCACGAGCACCTTAAAATGACACTTTCCTGCTATAATTCCGAGCAACAAAATCCAAACCCGCCTTTCGAGACTCTGATCCAAGATGCATCACAATTTACTTTAACCTTGTCAAACACTAGACATGTCCTTTTGGTTGGCTATATGGTATTCTACAAGTATATACTTAACAAAAAAGATCCACTCCCCAATCCCTTTTGTCAAGTTGACCATGAAAGTTCTTATTTCGCTTCGTCCATAACCCCCAAAGTGTCATTATGAATGTCTCCCAACTTAGCAAACTATTTCCTAGAGTAATACTACATAAGTCTTCCAAAGTGTCAAGAGTCACGACCATTCAGTTCATACAAATAACCAAAACCGCATTGAATCAACACTTCTTCGGCGGTCGAACACTCGTACAAAACATGCATTACATCTTCACCAAACTCGCCACAATGTGTACAAGCTACTGATGTTAAAGTAAGCCCTCGAATCTACACATTTTCCACATATGGGACATAATTGTGCAAGGCTCGCCACACAAATTATTTGACTTTGTTGGGTACATTTGCCTTCCAAAGAGCCTGCCACAATCTAATCCGTTCTTCTGCTCCATTTCATCTACCGAATCAAGAGCCAAAAAATAAGCCATTTTAGTTGAAAAATGTCCATATGGACTGTTTAACAACTAAAGAGTGTCCAACCTCGATTGATTCACAAAGCAACATGAAATTTTGTTTGCAACAGTAATTGGGAACAAAGATATAAGAAGTTCCATGTTCCAATCATCACCATCAACATTTAATAAGTCATGAAGGTGTGTTTGGTTTGACTTATTCGGGAGTTTGTAGGTCTTTTAGAATTTGGAAAAGTTTACTTTTAATAGCTTTTGGAGTGTTTGCTTAAGTGGCTTATAGGTTTTTTAAGTTTGTAAACTCAAATTGACAGTTGATACTTGATAGGCTCTTAAAACTTAAAAGTGTGTTTATAAGTTTTTCTCAGATTCAATCAAGTGTTTTTATATGTTTTTGTCAGCTATGTTGCGATGATGATAGAAGTTGCACCCCAATGAGAGACCTTAATATGTTTAAGGTTGTGGATTACAATTATTATTTTTTTATTTTATTTTTTGAAAGACAACATACAAAGATATACGGAGTATCAAAATGGTTACCTAGAAAAAGATTGTATACAAGCAATTCCTAAAAGAAAAAACACTAACGGTGTGTTTGGTTTGTAGATAGTTTTTGATTTTGAATTTGGATTGAATTTGATGCAAGATAAAAAATAATAATTTATTATATTAAAAAATTATATATAAAAAATGTGAGATACAGGTGAAAATAAAGCCCATTTATATTAAAAATGGACAAAAAAATAAATATGAAAATTGGTAATTCTTTTTTGATATACCCAATATGCCAAGGAATGACTTTGATTCTCAAACAAACATATACAATTTTTACTTTCTATTATTTAATTCACACTAAACCCCTTAACCAAACGACACATAAACCATCAACTATATATAGTTGGGTAGGATAAATTGGAGGGTGCGAAATATGGTGGAAACCATCAATTACTTTTGTTTATCTTTAGACTATAGGCCCGTTTGTGGGTTTAGAATCAGATTTGAATTGGGATTTGTTTGAAAGAAGAAAATGAGAGAGAAAATGATTGATTAATTTAAATAATATTTGTTTTAAAATTTAAAATATATATTAAAATTGAAAATATAATAATGGATTAGGACCACTATAAAAGAGTACAAACAAAAATAATAAACAAAAGTCATCATATTTGGGTGGTATCATTCTAAGAGCGCTAGGTATCGTTTGGTGCTGTGGGTGGTGCCATGAAAAAAAGTGGTGCCACCTCAGCACTTTTTTCTAATGGCATCACTTTTGGCTATGCCATCAAAACCCCACTCCCTAGCATAACGCCAATTTTTGTGGTGACATTATTTTATTTTATTTTATTTTTTTCATTTCTTAATAAAAACAATATACATCGTAGCCCAAACAACTATCAGCCTAAATGTTAACCAGCTCAAAAAAATGGGATTACAAATAGTAGCTCAAACAAATACTCAGAAATCAGAATATAATTTAAAGCCAAGAACTCTTAATAAAAAAAACATCCATACGTGGCCTTTGAATTACCACATGTATCCCAACAACTTTTTGCTTGTCACTATGCAAATTCAAAGTCCTATCCAATACTGTAGTATATTATTATTGATCGTCTTCTTCCTTCAGTTGCCTGCAAAACACATACACACACACGAAAAAAAAACATCACAATATCCCACAAACACAAACAACATCACAAACACAAATAAAAAAGAAAGAAACCCACCAAAACAAAGAAACAAAAAAAATCTTGTTCGGCGTGAGCTGGTGGCCACGGCGCCAGACCCTACCAGCCCAGCCTCGGTGTGGGTTGTCGCGCCAAAGGCTCGTGCTAAAGGCTATGGCTCAAGCCAACAGCCATTGTACCCGGGCCTCTAAGGGTATCAAATTAACTTTTAATTTTATTGTGGTGGGCCCGTGATAAACTAAATAATAATATACATCTTTCATTTCATTTTTCCATTCCACACCCCTCAAACAAATGGGCACTTAGTTGTTGTTTTGTAGACACAAGTTATTGTCTCCGTAGCTCTCAATTTTCTTCTATTCTTCTATTCTATCACTTGTGTGTAAGCACCAAGTCATAAGTTGTCAAATATTGGTTACTTTCTAACCCTTAAAAAAAAAAAAAAAAAAAAAAAAAAAAAAAAAAAAAAAAAAAAAAACACAAATGATCGCCTATACCGAACAATTTTTTTTTTCTTTAATGTCACTAGCAAAGAAGATAACTTTTAGGAGCCTTTTGTTTTGAGGTATTAGGCATTAGGATTAGGTACCAAAGTAAAAAACTGTGTTTGGTTAGTTTTTAAATAGTACATGCAGCCCAAACATAAAGGATTGCAAAAAAACTAACTCCCCTGTATGGTTTACTGACAATTCAAAAGCTTTCATTACAATTTTTTTTTGTCTTTTATGCAAGTAAATGGGCCCTCTCCCCTTTTTAACTAGAATCTTCATTTTTTTAATATATATTTATTATTTTATATTCAAATAAAATTTATAATAATTCATTTATATATTTTCTCTCTCCTAATCCAAATCATAATCTACTACTTTACATTCAAATCTAAATCATAATCTAAACCCATCATAAACCAAACGGCATCTTAGTTTTACACAATTTAATGCTTTATATACAAAAAGAACTTTGATATTAAAATTTGCATTAGAATCACGGACTACTAAACTTTACGCAATTGATGAAGATGTGTGATTGTTTAAACTAAACATACTAGGATAAAACATTGTAAAAACCAAAATCATTAGACCAATGTAAGAGAATGTTAACAAGAATGATGAGGAGAGGAGTGAATTGTTGCCACCATAGATGATTTTTAGTTGACCTCTCTGGTAGTAAAGTGATATAATGACACCGATAAACTTCATTTATGTACGTAATTCATCTACTATCATGGATTTGTTGGGACACAACATTGAGGTCAATACAGAAAAAATGTTCTCTTGTACCTGTTTTCGCACGAGCAAAACAAAGCATATGTATTCACAAACTGTTCGCGCCTAGCGGCATCATATTATTCGCCACAACACATTTTATTGCATCTTCTGCTGCCCAGTTCCTGTTTTCTGGTGCTGGTACCTTTCACATTCCTATTGCATTTTCTCCATTGTACCGAAGTTCACATAGTTACTGATTGTGTGGATACTCATGTATTCCAGACCGGCAGACCACATATAATGTGTGGATACTCATTAACGGCACAAAATATACTTGAACGCCAAAATGCGGCAGCAATCAAAGCCTTTTGAGTCGCCGAGATGACACGTTATTTTTTGGGTATGTTGTCTAGGAGACAATGTCCAATGTTGGCGTTCATATTTTATATTTTGGTTAAACTAGTTATAATACCTGTGCACGCACAGGGTTTTTAAAATTCCGTTTTAATTATGTATTATTATTAATTAAGAAATGAACCACTTAACATGTTTCAAATGGTTTTACTTGGTGGACTAAAATCATGTGTATATGTTATAACCTACCTATTATTTTAGGAGAATGTTTTTTGATTAAAAATTATATTTTATTATTAAATAAAAATCACATGATGATGTTAGTGATATATGCTTTTAGTTTTGCAAATCCGTGCTATACATTTACGATGTGTTTTGCAATTGTGGTATTTTTTACTTATATTTTCGTTAAAATATGTAGCATATTTAGATAGCCTTGAAGATTTATTCATTTCCTTAATTATGAATAACCATCATATCATTTTTACTAATGTACATTTTCGTTTGGAAAGTTGTATTTTCATAAGTTTGTGTATTTACTTCTCATGTTTGATTATAAAATTACCAAATTAACATAGATACTTACACTATAGTTTCTTTATTACGTAAAGAGAAACGAAAAAGATGTAATGGGTAGAACTTAAATTTAATGTTATATGTATAATGTATAAGAATAATTTTTCTCTAAGCCTGAACTATATAAGGAAATTATTATTACTTGTATAAGTAAATTATAAATGCATGAAAAAAATGACAAAGAGTATATTCGCAAAACTTTTAGGATTGTCTGAATCCTTACCGATCTTTCACTTTAATGCAACTTTTTTCACAATTGGCCTAAATCATCAAGGTAAAAGACACCCATATTTTAGACCGTTGGTTGATACCCATAGTGTTATCAATGACAGCAAGCACCTGCTAAGTTTCATTAACTCATTTAAAGACAAATTACACTCCGAAAAGAATTCCTATCATAAAATTCCCCATATAGGCACTAAAACACATATTTGATACATTAAAATACATTCATGTATTACCTAAATGAGCAACTCAACTAAATTATATATTCATACCTTGAGTAGGTGTAGAAAATCCTTCCACGACAATCATGTGTTGATACTTAATATTCCTCTAAAAAACGCACACAACAAATTGCATTACACTTTAGTGTGTGCGATAAGATAATAAAACTGCAAAAACAACTAACATGTTGCATAATAGTGAGGATAACAACAAACTTAGTCATAACATCAAATAAGAAAACTTTATATTAGAACTACAGGGGTGTTTGGTTATGCTTATTAAAGGTGCTTATTGGCTTATTCAATTACCGTAACACAATAAGTGTATGATAAAGCTATAAGTTTTTTTTAAAAGCTTAGTGAAAAACCCATGAACTCACAACTAATTCTATTATAGCCTAGTGTGTTTATAGTAAAAACACAAATATTAAGTGTAAAAGTTTTCAATAAAACATTAAAAAAAAAAAAATAAAATAAAATTGGTGTGTATAACAAAAAAGTTAAACCATAAAAAAAGTTACTAAATACTATCAGCTAGATAAGACATAAACCAAAGTTCTGTTGAAGTCTCTTTCGGATTCTATTCAGAAGCAAAAAGAGGTTTACACATAAATCATAAGTATAGAATAATTGTTGTATCTCACATCCGTGATTACCAACTCAATAACATTATCGCAGTATAGTAACGTAATAACCTGATTAAAACTATATATTCTTGCTAAATAATTTTCATCTACATACTTTTAATTCGTTGTACATTTTTTTTGGTGGTGATTGTTATCAAATAAAGATTGTGATGCGTGCATATTTTTATATAATTTAAGAAAAACACCTTATATATTAAATAAAGACTATCTAACCCATGTGTTTGTTTTTTTGTTTTTTGTTTTTTTTTTTAATAAGTAGCTTTGTATAACGTTTTTAACTGACAGACATGTTGAGGTTGAGGTTGATTTTGTTGTTTAACTTTAACTATTGATATCATATTATACAAAATGTGTGAATTTAATAGCACAGAATGAGCGTTGATAAAGTTAAAATATGCTCCGTAAAGTTTTTAAAATATTTTTATGGATATCCATATACAAATTTTAAATAACAATTTCATTAGTCGTTGTTATAAGCTATGTAGTTAATCTCGGCGAGATCTCTTCGAGATCTCGGATCTCGGATCTCGAACCTAGGAAAAATATCGGTTCCAAATCTCGGTGGTAAATATCGGAGCCGATATTATCGGCGAGATTGGCCGAGATTTTGCCGAGATTTTGATATCGGAGCTGATATTCTGGGCGAGATTGGCCGAGATTTTGCTGAACCATTGGATTGCAATTAATTTCCGTTTGAACTTGTGGAAAATGAAAAAAATTGAGTTCATGATGTTGAAGGAAAAGAAGAATAGTTGAGGAATAAGAGTAGTTGGGAGGATGAATAGATCGGAGAGAGAAAAGTGAAAAGATAAACGAGTGATTTAATTGGACCATTTGACTTTTGATAAAATAAAGAGTGGTTGGGAGGATGAATAAATTGGAGAGAGAAAGTGAAAAGTAACTAATATACTATTTAATTTAATTGAACAATCAAGATATCTACTGATATCTACATAAATACAGAGTATTCATTAGCAAATGTTATATAATATACTAATATATTTACATTATTACTTCGTATAAAAGTACAGTAATATTTAAAAAATATATATGATCATCTAAATATATTATATAAGTGATTAAAATGTTGAAACGTAATACTCATTTATGACTATATATATAATATTTTAGATAATATAAAAACCGATATCTCACCGATATCTCACCGCGATAACCGATATTTCAAATCTCGGACCTTGAACGATACGAGATTTTTGACCGAGATAACTACATAGGTTATAAGTAGAATCGCGTATATTTATTTTCATATCATAGTATTGTGCTTACCATTTGATATTTATATTCCCGTTACTAATAATTTAGCCGTATTTCAAACCCGTGTACGCATAAATTAAACTTTTAAATAGTAACATGAGTCTTTATTTAAAAAAATGTTCTAATATATGAAAGTTTGAAACTAACATTAGTTAAAATGGGAAATGATTTGCGCACTCACACTTTTGATTGGGACTCTCCACTGTATGCATTACATACTTTTACAAAACTTACAGTATAGTTTAACTGTTTGTACAGTTGAGTGTCCCAATCACCTAACGTATATTAAAACTAATTTGCATATTTACTAAATTTTGTAATTTTAATGGATGAAAGTCTAAAAAATAATACTAATACTCATGTAATTTTAAACAAAGTTAATATTATAAAGTAGGGCTGAGCACCGAAGGTTCAAAACCGAACCGGACCGACGAAACCGACCGAACCGACAAAAACCGAACCGGACCGACGGCCTGTCGGTTCGGTTTCGGTTTCAGGTTTTACATGATTTCGGTTTCGGGTCGGGTCGGTTCGGTCCGGTTCGGCCCAAAACCGACAAAAACATGCCAAAATACACATGGACCGACAAACCCGAACCGACGAAAACTGAACCGAACCGACGGGCCGTCGATTCGGTTCCGGTTTTTCATGAATTTCGGTTCTCGGTTTTTTCGGTTCGGGTCGGTTCCGACCCGATGCTCAGCCCTATTATAAAGTATAAGGGGTATAAAGTGTAAGGGGTTATTTGTGTTTTTTTATAAAGTTATTAAATAATATGAAAACTTGTAATTTTATACTTTACTCTATATAAATTATTTAAAATTCAATCACTAAAGTTTTATTAATTACTTCCCCTTTTTTTAAGTTTTTGTTTTCATAAATTTGACACCTATATTTTTATGCATTTTTTTTCTTAACCAAATTTCTCTACCAAATTTATTAAGTTTGACCAAAATCAATTTAATTTTGACTTTTTATTGACCAATCACGTTGCTCGATTTCGCCTACGTGGCAAAATCGAGCTCTCCTATTGGTCCAATTTGGTTTTCAATGAGAAGGGATTTGAAAAAACACTCCGAAATGATATAATTCTTTTATTATATAAAAGATTGTATTTTTTTGGTGTATTGTTTTTTTATACGAGTAGCTCCTTATTTTATCAATAGGATTTTCTGTGCTTTTCTTAAAAAAAAAGGAATTCAGATTGTCAATTTTTAAGTGAGGTTAAATTTTGTTTTATTGTTCTACCTTAACTCATATGAGCACCCACCGATGCATTTTAGTATTTTACTTGCACATTTTGAACACCAAACCACAACCATTCCCTTTCCATACATACAACTCTTTCACCACACTCCTTCAGCCATTGTCCAATTTTTGTCAAAACAATTTACACTTTAGGGTGATCACAGAAAATCTAACGGAAATGCCAACTTGCCAAGACCTTCATTTTCATTGAACACCTCTTTATAAAAACTCTTAACCAGGCAGTACCTGTAAGTCAGTCGTTTTGGCCCAACTGATACTGTGAGTTTACAACTCGCCGCTAATAAAAGTATCAAGAACAAAGAAAAAAAAAGTCTATATATCTTGGGCCTTTTACAAGTTTATGATTTTTCTTTTGTGAAAGTGCAACTCAGCCACTAATTACCTAACAGGAGAGGAAAAGAAAATGACAACAAAATAAACAAAAAGACCTGCTATTAGAATTGCAGCGTATACCAGACTTTGTGATGATGCCTGCTTAGGGGACTTGTATTTAATCTCACAACATTTCATTTTTTCCCTCTCATAAGCCAGTACAGAATCCACATATCTGCATAAAACAAACGACCCAGAATAAGTTATTAGCTTATAAGTCCAAGATACAGTCCCGTGAAAAGCTTTTACTGCGTAAACTTACTGCTGTGTCATAATGGAGCTTTGAAGAATTTCTGTGCTGTTTGAATTTGCATCTTGTAGCCGATGGTCATATAGGAAAGATGATAAATCTACTAGTTTTTCTTCAAGACCCTGTTATTTTTTAACATAGGATTAGATTCAAAACATTGACACGTGGATCTTTAAATAATCAACTTTTTATATAATCAAAATTGTGTACAACTTTGATATTAGTAGGACAAAAAAATAATGCTGGACAGCTATGTCTTTCGACTTCCACAATTTAAACGAAACCTTAGAAAATAAATTTTACATCAGTATACTTATAATTTATTTTGTGATATAAGGGCCATACTCATTATTTAATGTATAGAAAAAAAGCTCGAGTAACCTAGGTGGAACGTTTGTGAAATTTGGTTGCTATTTAGAAATATTTGTACTTTATATAACTAATGGGAAATGGGAAATATTAAGCAAATGAAGGTAAAACTTACATCCAAATAACTTTCTAGGCGCTCGACTAGTTCATGAGGAAAAGGCTCAGGCATATTTGTTTCCTTTTTGTAGAACTTTTCCAGCCACAGTTCAGTAGTTGTCTTGTTCTTCTTGCCCTTCACTGGTTCTCCAAGAGGCGTTTTCAGATACTCTCCAGCAAAAACTTGAACAGACTAAAAACCAATCCAAGTAGATAAATATACATGTAGCAATTAAGGGAACAAGATAAAGATCAGCATTGACTGATACGAGAAACTTTTTTTTTTTACCTCTGAAGTCTCCCGAATCCTGTGAAGAGCAGCATCTACACGTGCATATATTGCGTTTCTCTGTTGTTACAAGTAATGCATCAATTAAAGGCAAATTATGACTATTATTTTTATGAATAAATAAATGTGTGTTACCAATGCAACATCTTGAAGCAATTGACTGATACTAGAAGTATTAGAAAATGGCCCAAATGGATGACAACCAGCTGCTAAGAGCCAATTAACAACGGGCCTTTCATGTATATGAGAAACTTTTTCATAAGGTGCACTTAATCCACCCACAACAGAAGCTAGTCCAGCAACTATGTGACGTTGTGCTTGTGATGGAACAACACGCCTTTTCTCTGTTTCCGATACATAACTGTAGTACAAAAACCAAATACTTTCAGTATTCCGCTAAAGTGAGATAACATTCACTGGAATATATTATACCAACCTCAAAGGTATTTTTTCACTTTGATGCTGAAGTACAATAACAACATCGTTACTTGTCCACAAAAGGCTTTCGTCATCCATCATAAGATGTGGATCCACGTCAGCTAATGATAGAACAAATCTGCAAAAGAAGACACTTATTCAATATTCATCTTTCTTTGGCCTAAAAGATTTAACATGTGATAAATACAATTACTCACACTGGAACCACTCTCGTTCCATAGGTGCGATGCAAGTGCCCAATTTTCGTTTGCTCTGTCTTTGTCTTTGTCTTTTTCTTCTTTCGAGATGAAGTGTGAGCACTCCAAATAGGTTTATGCTTTAAAACAGAATCATCACCAATATTCCACTCATTATTCCAGTGCTGTGGAAAACAGATATACTCAGTGTAAAAGCATGAAACCATTTACATAAAGACAAACATAAAAATGAAGGGTCAATCAGTCATTATAACAAGCGATATTATTTAAGCATAAAGTTAACTAACCTGACGGAGATAATATTTGTCGGAAAGAGATGGCTCAGAGACCTCAAGCAAACCAGCTGCTAGTACATCAGCAGATCGTTCCATTTCCTGTGATTACAATTTGTATGGTAATAATGTAAGTAAATTGTAAAGAAAAGTATTTGAAGTGTGATATATTTAGAGATTGTGTCACGGGGGTGGAGTGCACCTCTTTAAGGATGGCACCATCAAGATAAGTTTTTGTATGGACATGAAACCGTCCATCCTTCTTTGTTTCTTGAAGGGAATGACCACGCATAGCTTTTGAAACCGCAATTGCTAATTTCTCATGAAGATGTAATGAATGTGAACCACCTACAATGACAACATCTTCTCCTTTGTGTACCATTTTCTTAACCTGAAACATCCATAATGATTACATGATTAAATACAGGGAATGACAAATATGTGGACCCTTTTTAAGCCATACAAATAAAGAAATAAAATTAAAAAAATGGAAGATTCATGGAGTAGACATGCACCTCAGCCTCAATGGCTTCAATATCAATACTGTTGTTCTGGCCTTTCTCCATGATATTATAACGGTTATGATTTTGTAGTATAATTATTGGTATAAGCAGCCTTGTGGCAACATCTACATTTTCATACCTGAATCCACCAATATATTTGCAAATATTATTTTATCAATAAAACAGACAATCATCAAAAATCCACATTTTGGTAAGAAAAACACCCATTATCATCTAGTAAATATATCTGCAAAGGATAATAAACAGATGACAGATGAACAAGAAATAAACAGAAGCTAAACAGTTTTAACCAAATAAGAGGATGAGGTGTTTGCTTAACATTATGAAATATAAACTTTGAACGGAAATTTTTGAAATCTTCAAGAACTTCATTAGAAAGAAAAATTGATTGATAACTAAACAAGTTGCCACAAATCTTGATCACATAAGATTTAGTATCTCAACAAACCTGACATCTGGAGCAATAACATGCTGAACTGTGATGCCAATCAAGGCAGAAAGTTGACCAACAAAATTGTCATGAGTGGAAGAATGCTCATTAGCAGCAATCGCGCTTTTAGGAAACATCGAATTCCGCAAGCGAGGAAGGGTCTTTGAACTAACACTCCCTTCTTCAGTTTCGATTTTCCCATACGTACATGGGCCTGCTGAGATGTCAAGTACAACAAACCTGCCAGAGCCAAGCCATACTTGAGATGCTCCCCCTCCATTATAATGATAACGATATATGTAGCCTCCCTCTTGTTGCTTAATATCTTCTTCCGTTAACTGATTTGGTTTTTTATACATTAAATCATCAAGATCAATATCCTTATTCCTAGGATCCATCCTAACCTGTAAAACAATAACCAAGCAAGAAACGTAGGTCAGTAACAAATATAGTGGCTGATGAAAGAAAGTGAAGGATGCTAAAGCGTACTTTATCAAAATTCACAATAAATATTGCTGTTGGCATAGGTCGGTCAGCCTCTTCAGCATTATATCCCATAGTCTCAAAGTCAAATAAGTAGGAATAAAGCTTTTGAAACTCTGGCTCCACAACTGTAGCATCCACATCAAACGCCGGAACTTCCCTTCCAAAATCAGCCTGAAAGTTACAGATGTAACATATAATTCAGTATTTAACTAATCATACAAGTCATTTGTCAAAGTCCAAAGATAAAAAAAATATAAATTTACCTCTCTGGCGGTTCCAGCAGGAACCATGGCTGCTTTTACAGCCTTTTCAAGTGCTATTAGTTCTGGCTGTGCCGCCTGTAAGAATAAGTGAAATATAACTTTTAAACGTCACTTATTTAAGCATGTGAAAACCATATCAGGAGAAAATGTGTCGAAAGAGCCTACTGGAAATGCATTGAAGACCATGTGATGTTCAATGTCAAGGGGTTCACCAGTCTCTAAGCACGAGGGCCTGTGAGTTGGAAATCCCACTCGCAAAAACTCTTCCAGTTTTTGTGCATCCATTGTGTATCTATAACCTCCATCTCCACTGAAACCAATCAGGACGACATTAACCTCCAGTGGGACTTGGAAGGGAACCTGCAAAAAAATCACATCACAAAATTAGATGTTTTTTCACTGAAAAGTGAATAACTTCACCTATGCAAGCATATAGCAATTGACTGAAAATCTGCAATGACTGTAGAACTAACAACTGAAAAATCAATACTAACATGTTTTGTTATGGTCTTTCTCACTACAAAATCCTGATAATGCATTATAGTTCAAGTAGAACTCAACAAGTGGAGATGTTGCAAAAGTTTATCCTAGGACGTCACACTTAATTTGAAACTCAGTTCGACCGAAGCGGAGTTTAACTCATTGCATTGCCATTTGCATGTATTTAAGTGGCTTTCACGTGTGCAAAGGCATTTAGAATGATGAGACTGAAGCCAAAAATAAAAAGCTAGAAATCTTAGATAAGTAGGTTAGTTGATGTGATTATACCCCTCAAGAATTCATAAACTTACAAATTGGTATTATCAGAGCATTAAATTTTGGTTACAGGCTAGCAACCATAGGTGTGATAAACTCTGCAAGTAAGGAGGTTGTTTTCCACGACACAAACTACGGAGCTATAAAATAAAAACCGCAACAAAAACCATGTTTTACAACGAAACCAATAGAAAACAGCACAATTCGTGAGCCGATAAGTCAGTTCTACAAAAAGCTATCCCTTTGTTTGAGAACTAATAAAGGTGTAGGGATGCAAAAACACATGCTCAGATCAATTTTTTTTTTGGGTAAAGATGCTCAGATCAATTTGTAGTCTTAATAAATGTACATTATGATATTGAGCCAGTCATAAGCTCTTTCTAGTTGGACAGTCATGAATTAAACCAAGTTTGTGGACTAAGATAAAGGCCACATAATAACTATTCACTTGCAAGAAGGTTCATATTGTAATCCGCACAAGACATCCAATAAAAAGAAGAAAACTTAGCTCTATGTGCGACTTATCAAGAGGGAAACTGGGAAACTATGATATTGGATGAGCTCATAGTTCACTTTTCGGTCTCTACAATTCTATTTAAATTAAGTACTAACCAAAATTTTACCGCTTTTAGACAAAGTGACAACTCAAAAGTCCCACAATCCAAACCAAACTCCTGTAGTCATAAACTAATAAGTCGTCTCACAACTAAAGCATGCTATTCATTATCATTGCTAGTAGTAATACTCCTGCTTTGACAATTTTACTGCCAACCAGCTTCAACTAATTAACCTCAAAAATGAAAAATACATAACATCCATACGTACTACCGATAAGTATTACAACTTTATATAAGAGGGTCATTGGGATTGCTTACGTCTACTGCTTATTTCTAAGCAGATAAGCAGTTTAGGCGGTGTTTGTTTAAGCTTATATGTGGACTTATGAGCTTATTTGTGTTTCGGCTTATATTTCATATAAGCCCCAATTTTCCGGCTTATATAAGTTTATTATAATATGATAAACTTATATAAGGTTAAAATAAGCCGGAAAATTGAGGCTTACGAAATATAAGCCGAAACAAAAATAAGCTGATAAGGCACATATAAGCTTAAACAAACACCCCCTTAGAGCGTTCGGATAATCCACATTGTCAAAATAGGCAGTTTTCAATAAGAGGGGGGGGGGGGGGGGGGGGCTGCTTATTTGTATCGAACTTCACCAGTAACGCTAGACACAATTAGATAAACTAAAAATTTATTCAACATAATATGATCATCTGGAAAAATGATATAAAAAGAATTACCTCAGCCCGTGAATGAAGCATAGAGCGAACATCGGATCGGACGGATTCTTTGACATCTTGGAAAGCACTGTGGTGCCACTGAGGATGGCCTGGAACTCTTTTATAAGCTTTTGAAGGAGCTGATTCTGTATAACTTATTACTTGAAGAATAAATAGAATAATAATAGATATGAGGATGATGTTAATTGAGGTCATTTTTGGGCATTAAAGTAAAGGTTTTGTTAGAACCCTAATTTCGCGAGGTGGTGCCCGTTGATCGGGGATATGGCGTTTACTGGTGAAGACCAAACAATGCGACTGTCTTTTTACCAAATGATCCCCTCTTTGAAATAAAAGAGTAAAACTGTTTGTTTACTTCTTCCCGAAATTATTTGTACTTTTTTTCCCCCTTATTCTCACTCGTAAAAATAAATATAAATGATAAAATTCTGTAAAGGTCGATGTATCTAACGAGTTTTGATGGTTTGGTTTTCTCAAACCGGACGCGTCTCCCCTACTAGAGACCATATGGTGCGCGTCCCTCCAGACCATTTCGTTTGTTTGGTTTGATGTTGAAGTGAATGCCGGGATGGAACCAGAAGACAAAGTCACCGGGTGCATTTATGAGAAATCAAACAAGATTACATGCATAACTTTTTGGGACTGGGTGTATTTATAGAAAAATAGAGGTTTTATAACAAAATTAACATGATATGTGTAAGATTTTAACAACCAGAATTCAAGAAAGAATTGTAGCCGTTATGAATAACAAACAGGAAATCATGAAGAAGAAGAAATGATTTCGTATTTGAGATTCTTGATTCACTTTGATTAACAGAATTGAGATAGAAGGGTTACAATCAATTATTAGTGAATGAATTACAAATGAGATACTAATCTCCTATTTATACAACTGAAAACAAAGGCAAGCTAAGTAACTGATTTTCCCGCCAAAAGTCATAACTGACTTTTGGTTTGTTGACCCACACGTGCCAGCCACGTGGTCTCTTTCTAAACTTGTTTTTGACTTGTATCAAATTCCTTCCCCTTAACATTTGACTTTCCACAGTCAAATAGAACTTGAATTGGCTTCTTCTGAATCAAAATCTGGATACTTTTTGAGCAAATCAGTGTACAATTCCCAGGTTGCCTCCTTTTCACTGCCATTTGACCACTGCACTAGTACATAGACTGCAGGCTTATTGTTCACATTTCCCAATCTTCTATCAATGATCTTTACTCGAAACACTGTTAATAAACCTTCATTGTTACACATAGGAAGAGTTCCAGGCTGATCAACTGATCCTTTGCACAATTTCAGCTGAGAAACATGGAAGACTGGGTGAATTTGACTACCACTGGGAAGTTGTAACTTGTAAGCCACAGTACCAATTTTCTCCACAACTTGAAAAGGGCCATAATACTTTGCTGACAACTTATTGTAAGGGCTTTGTCTGGCTGTTGTTTGCCTGTAAGGTTGCAGCTTCAAATAGACCCAAACACCCACTTCAAAAGATCTGTCAGTCTTATGCTTGTCTGCTAGACTTTTCATTCTATTCTGTGCTCTCAACAAATGAAACTTTAACATACTGACCACTTGTTCTCTAACCACCATTGATCTATCCACAGCCTCCACAGAACTTTCACCAGGCAAGTAAGGCATATGGATGGGTGGTGCTTGTCCATAAAGAACTTCAAATGGTGTAGTTTGAATTGATGTATGGAAATTGGTGTTGTACCAAAACTCTGCCATAGATAGCCATTGGACCCATTCTTTTGGCTTTTCACCAGACATGCATCTCAAATAACACTCCAAACATCTATTCACCACTTCAGTTTGGCCATCTGATTGTGGGTGATAAGCTGTTGACATTTGCAACTTGACTTTCAAAGCTTTGAACAATGATTGCCAAAAAGCACTTAAGAAGATCTTGTCCCTGTCACTTACAATAGTGTTTGGCAATCCATGTAACTTGTAGACATTATCTAGAAACACTTGTGCCACTTGTGCAGCTGTAAAAGGATGTTGCAAAGGAACAAAATGAGCATACTTACTTAGCCTATCCACCACCACAAGTATAGCAGTCTTTCCATGAGATTTCGGCAGTCCTTCCACAAAATCCATGGAGATATCACTCCACACTTTAACTGGAATAGGTAGTGGTTGTAAAAGCCCTGGATAAGCACTAAGATCAGGTTTCTGTCTTTGACACACATCACATTCTCTGACCCACTGCTTGATCATTTTTCTCATTCCTTTCCAATAACAAATAGAACTCATCTTTTGCATAGTCACTTGAACACCAGAATGTCCACCAATTGGTTCATTGTGAATTTGCAAAAAGATTTGTTTCCTGAGTGATTCATTGTTCCCCACTACCAACTTGCCTTTTCTTCTCAACTGACCATTAGACCAAGTGTACTTTGATGACTGAAAGTTTGGATCTTCAAACTGTTTGATCAACTTGGCTAACTTCTCATCTGTCAACCAACTATCTTCAATTTGTTGCAACAACCCAGAAGTCACATTAGTAGCCACCAAAGCAAACAATTGACCTTGCATTTCTTTCCTGGATAAAGCATCAGCTACAATATTCTCACTTCCTTTCTTGTACACTATTTCATAGTCATATCCAAGCAATTTAGGAAGCCATTTAGCTTGAAAAGGGGTTGTAAGCCTCTGACTTAATAAGTATTTCAAGCTGAAATGATCTGTTTTGATCTTAAAGTGCCTGTCCATCAAATAGCCTTTCCATTTTTCTAATGCCATGATCACAGCTAGAAACTCTTTTTCATAAGTAGATAAAGCCTGATGTTTAAGAGATAGAGCCTTACTCAAATATGCCAATGGGTGACCATCTTGCATTAACACAGCACCAATTCCAGTACCACATGCATCAGTCTCCACAATAAATTCTTTGTCAAAGTTTGGCAATCCCAATACTGGTGCCTGTACCATTGCTGACTTCAACTTCTCAAATGCTTCTTGAGCTGATGGAGACCATTCAAATGAATTCTTCTTCAATAGAGCAGTGAGAGGTTTACTGATTATTCCATACCCTTTTATAAACCTCCTATAATAACCTGTAAGACCCAAAAATCCTCTTAATTGCTTCACATTCAGAGGTGTAGGCCACTCTTTCATAGCTGCTATCTTAGAAGGATCTGTAGCAACTCCTTTATCAGTAATTATATGGCCTAAGTACTCCACTTGTGACACTCCAAAAGTACATTTACTCCTCTTTGCAAACAAGGTATGAGCCTGCATAGTCTTCAAAATGAGCCTGAGGTGTTCCAAATGCTCTTCAAGTGTTTTACTGTAAACCAGTATATCATCAAAGAACACAAGTGTGAACTTTCTCAAATAGGGCTTGAAAATCTCATTCATTAATGACTGAAAAGTGGAAGGAGCATTAGTAAGACCAAATGGCATAACCAAAAACTCATAATGACCATCATGTGTTCTGAAAGCAGTTTTGTGAATGTCTTCTTCCTTCATTCTGATTTGATAATAACCAGATCTCAAATCAAGCTTTGAAAATACCACTGATCCATGCAATTCATCAATCAATTCTTCAATCATGGGTATTGGAAACTTATCTTTGACTGTGGACTTATTCAACTGTCTATAATCCACACACATTCTCCAACTTCCATCCTTCTTTTTGACCATAACAATGGGTGAGGAAAAAGAACTTTGACTGGATCTAATCACTCCAGCTTCCAATAATTCTTTCACCATTTGTTCAATAGCATCCTTTTGGCTTGGTGGATGTCTATAGGGTCTAATATTGACTGGAGGAGTGTTTGGCAGAAGAGGTATTTGATGATCATGTGATCTGTTTGGTGGCAATGCTGTAGGTACCTCAAACACCTCAGTAAAATCATTCAACACTGCATCAATCTTTTGTGATTCAATTAATTCTCCTTGCATACTACACACTTCAGCAGGACAAATACACAAGGACATAGAATTCAACATAGCATTGTTTTGACCCCTAGGCTGCATCCACTGTAGTGTAGCCTGTTGTGACCCTCTTAACAACACTTTCTTGTTTCCCACAGTGAACCTCATAGTCAATTTCTCAAAATTACACATGATTTCACCCAAAGTGGACAACCATTGTATGCCAAGTACAACTTCACAGCCTCCCAACGGTAATACCATGGCATCAATCATATAAGTATCTTCACCCATGGTCAAAGCTAACCCACAACATACCAATGTACTAGTCATTGCTTGACCATTTGCCACTGATACTTGCAAAGGACACATAGTCTTAGTCTTACAACCCAACTTTTTGATAGTTTGCAGGTCAATAAAGTTGTGTGTGCTTCCACAATCTACAAGCACATGTACTCCTTGTCTTCTTACCAAACCTTTAACTCTCATTGTTTGGTAATTGTACACACCAGTGAGTGCATTGAGTGAAATTTGTGGAACCATTTCAGTAGTGTGTTCAAACTCAGCAGCTAAACCATAATCCTCCATTTGACCCATATCATCACTAATCAAATTTGGGTCTACATCTTCATAATCTTCATCCACTATCACCTCTAGTGAATGCAACTGACCACTACATTTGTGTCCAGGCACATATTTTTTATCACAGTAAAAACAAAGATTCTTAGCTCTTTTTTCTTCTAATTCTTTTTGAGTCAATCTCTTAAAACCAGTTCTATTTTCACCACCAATTGGGGTTCTTGTGGTTGCAGGCAAATTCATGGGTCTATTAACTGGCCTAGGTAAAATTCCATCATCCCTATTAGCATAACCACTTTTGACATTAGAAGGATAAGAATTATACCTTGATTTTGTAGCCAAAAGAGTAGCTTCTTGCATTTTAGCCATTGAGAACAGATCAGCCAAACTCAATGGTTTAAACATTCTAACAGGCATACTAATTTCATCTTTTAAACCCCCAATGAACAGACTCATGGCAAGAGACTCAGTCAAATTCATCCTATTCAGCAGATCTTCAAACTTGTCTTGATAAACTTGTACTGTACTAGTCTGCTTCAAGTTTTTGAGTTCCACAATAGGATCTTCAAACACATTACCAAATCTCTTCAAAGCCTGCTCAGCATACACATCCCAATCACATCCATCTCCATAGTTTTTCAAGAACTGCTGATGCCACACCAAAGCTCTATCAGACAAATGCATGGCAGCCAATTCCACCTTCATGTTCTCTGGCACATCATCAATTCTGAAGAAATGCCTACATCTAAACAACCAGCTCTTAACATCATCTCCATTAAATCTTGGAAACTCAATCTTGGACATCCTACCATATTGGTTTGCCACTACACCACCATTTCTTGCATTATGAACATGAGGACCATTACTTGTTCCTTCTCCAGACCTCATCCTCATCATATCATTCTGCATTTGCTCCATTCTTCTTAACACGTCTTCAATGGTGTGCTGAAGTGACTCCATTGTAGTTTCTTGGGTTCTTGATGCGTTTCTTGTTTCCACCATGTCTACAGTATCATTACCACTCATCAATAATGATTTCTCACTGACCAATTGGGATAATGACTACTAGAACTGTTCTGGGTCACTCAATCCAACTGCTGCTTGCCAGCTTGTTCAAGATAAGAAAATTTAACGAGAATTTCGGCTTATCTTGTGGCCGTACAGTTGATTGACACTAACCAAATGAAAACAGAACAGTGAAATCAGTGGTGGCAGATTTCTTAAACCGGAATCTTGGTTTCTTGCCGGAATTTCGCCGGAGAAGATAACCGGAATATCAAGAAATGTCAGTTTAACACTTCTTGAATGAAAATGGTGCCAAGAAAGGGCTCTTGATACCAATTGATATGTGTAAGATTTTAACAACCAGAATTCAAGAAAGAATTGTAGCCGTTATGAATAACAAACAGGAAATCATGAAGAAGAAGAAATGATTTCGTATTTGAGATTCTTGATTCACTTTGATTAACAGAATTGAGATAGAAGGGTTACAATCAATTATTAGTGAATGAATTACAAATGAGATACTAATCTCCTATTTATACAACTGAAAACAAAGGCAAGCTAAGTAACTGATTTTCCCGCCAAAAGTCATAACTGACTTTTGGTTTGTTGACCCACACGTGCCAGCCACGTGGTCTCTTTCTAAACTTGTTTTTGACTTGTATCATAACACTACGAGACAAAAATTCACCCGGGACACCCCATGGTTCCGTCCCTGAGTGAATGAATTGTTTGGTTTTTGTGTGTGTGCGTTTTTTACTTTTATTTAATTTTGTGGGGTATATTTTTGGTTGTGAGTGCGGTCCCTTACTACGATTGTTTGGTCTAAGAGAGAGAAATCTGAGTTGGTGTTAATGTGACGAAGTTGTTTTTGGTCTTGGCGTGGTCCTATTACTATCGGTCTTATATTGCATTCACAATCTTACATGGAATATACTCGTGTGTAAGTAAAATCATTTATAGTTAGGAGCATGGGACGTTTCTCCTGGGCCTCACGTGAGATCGAGGTTGATTTCAAAATGGTGACAATTTCATAATGGTTGAATGTTCACATCCAGGGAGGACATGCCAACCAACCCGGAGAGGCAAGCATCTTCTGGTCATGACTTGTTTCCTTCCACCATTGGGTACTACTTTGTCGGATGTGCACCATGAATCGATAAGTTGCATGTTTGCTTCCAAGTTCCAGCAAATGTCTTTGTCATTCGCACTGCCACTTATGTTTATCAAGGCATGTTGTGTTTCATGACAATGTTTCACATATTTTTCATATTAGGTTTACTCACCTCGTCATACATTCTCATTCTTTCACATGAACATCATGGGTGTCTAGCCAAATCTATACCAGCCACGGAAATAGTTCCTAAAGTTTTGCACGCATAACAATCAACTACATTTTGACACAACTTGATCAGAAATCTCTTAGACAGTAAATGGCAAATTATGTTCAGTAATTAATACTAACATGTAGATATGAGCAAATGATACCAACAGCTGAGGATTAGTAACTCAATGGTTGATTGTGCACTTGTATATTATACTATGATTACTTGCCAAATGATGTCATGCATAGGTCATGTTAGTTATTTGTGATGAGTGATGACAATCTGACAAATTTTATAACAAGAACATATTTTGTGTTCAGATGTCCTAATAATTCAATCTAGTGAATACATTTGTTTTCAAAGAATTAAGAGTTTTATCCTTGAATTTCAATTGTTCACATGATTACTAAACGAAATAGTGCAACAGATTTACACCAGATACTTTATAGAAAGCAGTCACACAACTGCGATGACAAACCAGCCCTGCACGTATCAAGCCATATTTATAGCAAACCATGTAACACACTGTACAACTTCAATTTTCCGGAGAATATTGATTCTACTCTAGTTGCAAGCAAAAATAGGGAAAACATTCATTACCCTGATTAATGAACTAGGATACTCAAAATCATTTTATCCATACCCTAAATACCGTTTATTAAGAATTCAAGTCTAAAATAATAAAAAACATCATTCTCTAAGTACCTGGGGATTCAAAATTAGGGTTATGATTACAAGAAAACTAGTGTTCTAACGCACTACGCAGAGACATTATGCCCATTTGGTGACCCTCTAGATATAAGATCATGGTTTAAGAACAACACAATTACAGTTGTATCATCGTGGAAATGTCGACGGACACGTTTATCAATCTTATGGAGATCTGAATACCGCATTTCTCGCTTTTTTGCTGCTTCATGTAGAGCAGCCTTCACCAGCCTCTTGGCAACTCCCTGAAGCATAAAACTCATAATCATTTAGATGAAGACATCGTTTTTAAGAGGTTAATACATTTCTGGTAGTACATGGCTCGTTTGAGTAGCATACTGTGCATATGTAGCTGTAGCAAACTAAAAAGCAGAGGTGGCGTGCTTCAAGTGATCAAATGGGTTAAAACAAGTTTAGTTAACTTTGTTTTGTGCCGTGGTGTGTGATGTAATTCCTTAAAATTTTCCGTTTACAAATATATGATCCAAAAAAAAAAAAAAAAAAAAAAAAAAAAAAAAAAAAGGTTAAAGAGCTAAACCATGCGAAAACAGTTTAAGGGTTAAGCTGCAAAAAAAAGTTGAAAATTTAGTGGTTTCGCCATTATTATCACATTGATTATATAGAAAACAATGTTTCAGGTGAAAAAAAACTCATTTGGACCCAAACCGTCCCAGACCCGGCCACATAGCCACTTGCCCACTTCTATTAATGAGAAAAAAGTGTAAACAGGGGAAATTAGTGATAAACTTACCGCACGTGGGCTATTGTGAACAATATCAACTGCTTCATCGTTACTCAAGTGTTCCCATAAACCATCAGAAGCAAATATTAGAAAAGAATCATTTGGTTGGATCGGGTGAGAAAGGATAGACGGGCTAGCAGACAAGATCGGCATCATTGTCCCTTCTGGAAGTCGAAATTTTGCTGCAATTGGTTCTTTATTGTATCGTGCATGCTTCATATAAACATCCCCAATGGACCTAGAAACCTGCAAGATATACAGTTATTGAGTTTGGCAACTTTTTAAAAAACACAAAAGCACAACTGAACACCATCTACCCCGACCTGTTTTACCGCATAATATTATCTGATTCTGATATTTCAGATTCACAAAACCACTTTCAGAAAAGCACATTCAAACAGCTCATTGAACATAGAAGGCCATAAACAAAGACAAATGTACACATATATATAGCATTCATATACTCCATATCAGTGATATTGTACGATACCTGAATAATGCCTTTGACTCTCCACACTCCATGTTTCAATACAACAATTTGAGGATCAAGTGGATGCATATCTCTTAACTCACGTCTAATATTATCAAGGTTTGCATTATGCTCCTTTGACAACTGAATGGCGGTTATGCCTCCAGTATTGCCAACTTTCCTACCAAGCACAACACGAGAATCACCAACATTCGCCACAAAAAGCGTTTGTTGATAAACTACCCCAACCAAGCAACAGGATCCAACAGTTGCAATATCAGGTCGGCTGTTCCACAGTTGTGATACAAGAGATGTGAACCCCTTTTCTGTTTCAAGAAACGCCTTTTTTATTGTCTCGGGTGTCACAATACCTTGACTTTCGGCTGCATTTGCTGCATAAACAGCAAACCTAAGAACAATGAGATAAGACTACTATCTTCTTTATTTTGGGTAAAGGGGAGTAAACTATCTTCTTTATTTTGAAACATGTGTAATACTGATTAATGCGGAAGCCCAAAATCAATCATATGTTTGGTTAGCTGTTTAAAACCACTTACTGGGGTGTGCAATTAAACTGATTACTGCGACTTCAGTCATTTTCTGATCAATTAGAGTCAAAAAATTTATCTACCAATCATTAGCTGTAATCATGCTGATTGCAAGTTTCAACCCATTTCACAATCAAGACATACAAAAAGTACATAAATTTTGTTGGATAGTAAATATGATCAGAACTTCTAACATGATTTATGCACATTTTCATATTTGAATCTAAAGCCTAAACACATAATAATCAATGTAAACTTAAAAGGCCCAACTTTAGCTCTCAATAACATTCTATCTGCGATCAAAATAGTCCTAGATTGCAAGCAATTTGGTCAAACATCCATAAAGCTACAGGCAAAATCAAATTTCAATTACAATTCATGTGATCTAAAAACCAGACACTAACTAGTACAAATAACGAACACACAGTTAACTTAATCAGCAACAAACCTTGAAAATGTCTGAACAAATTATCACACACATAACGTGCAACATCCGGTCCACCATGACCATCATAAACACCAACAAACGTCCCAAAATTACCAGACTCAATCTGGCACTGATCTTCAAGCACTTGGTTTGCTTGAATCACTGCCATCGAATACTCACCATATCCATGTTTCCCAATATCATGATACCACAACAACCCATCTTTCTTAAACTCACCAACTTCTTTCTGATCATTACCAAACCAACAACAAACTGAACACAAATTTATCAGTTTTTTGAACATCCCACATTTCTTGCAAAAGATCCCAATTTCGAAAATATACTTAAGTTTTCGCCTTTTTTATCCAAAACTCGAAATGGGATTCCTTTCAAAACCTTAAATTTCTCAAAAAGATCAAAACTTTTACTCCAAACTTTTTCAAAACCAAATTTTTTAAAAATCTTGAAATTTTTTCAAAGATCAAACTTTTTAATCCTAATCTTAAAAACCCATAAACACAAATCCAAATTTTTTTAGACTCAAGATCATGTAACCTATAAATATAAATCTACATCATATCTTAAACAAGATCCTATAATAATAAACATAAATGCAAATATCAAAATGGGGTTTATTCCAAAAAAATGTTAAATTTTATAAAATATAAATCCACATCACTTTCACAAGATCCCTTAATAAAAAAGTACACTTTTGAATTTGACCAAGATTCAATTTGTTAAAAGTCAAATGGTAACATGTTGTGCAAGAAATAAACAAATATACATTAAAGTTTCTGCAAAAAGTTAAAAAGTGTGTGTGGGTATGTAGTAATGTGGGAGCAAAGCATGTGTAGGAATTTGGTTGGTGTTATTTTCCTTGTTTATTTCCTGTTTACGCGTTTTTCACACCCAAATGTATGGGTCGTCTATAATAAAACTTAAAAACTAGTAACGAATTAGTACTATCAGAGTATTAGACTAGGACATGTACACATATATTCGTAGTAAGACTTCTTCTCACTCATTCATCACTTAACAAACTCGTAACGTTTACTCATAAGCGAAAAGAGAAAGGTTTAGATGATGTTTTTTTCCCTTCTTTATTATTATTATTTTTTCTTTCTTTCTTTATTTATTTTTTCCTTTTTTTTTAATTTATTATTTATTTATTTTTGTCATCCGTGCGCTTGACTATTAGAGCATCGTAATGGTGGTTGCACGTGGTTTTTGTCTCACGCGTGAGTTTGGAAGCCCATTGGGTCAGAAAAAAAGTGGCAGTGACAAATAATTTTTTACTACCTCCGTCCCATATTAAGTGTCCACAATGGAATCTTGAAATGTCCCAAATTAAGTGTCCAGATTCTATTCTAACCAATGAGATGAGACTTTAGTGGGTATAAATTATATTTGATTGGTGGAGAGTGTTGTTAGTGGAATTTTCTAAAACTTTGTGCATAATGTAAATGGACACTTAATGTGGGACGGAGGGAGTATACTTTATCATTTGCCGGTTAGCCAGTTTATTATGATGGTATGAGGTAGTGACTTATAACATCTCGATTCTTGTATGTATGGATTTATTATCTAATGTCACATCAAATATTTATAAACATTTACGTACTTTTTTACAGTATAAATTTATATTTGTACTCGTATTTATTTAATCTACATCTATATAATTTTTTAATTTCATGCGTTAAATAAAAGTATTAATGATTAATTATATGAAATTGCCCCTAATTTTTATATATTTGAGTTTTTAGTGTATGATAAATTATTGAACTTCATATAATTAAGTCTAATATACGCAAATAAGAGTCGTTTCATAAATAAGGTTAGTTAATTAACTTTATTTTGATTTAACTATTGATAACGTATAGTACCCCCGGACCCAAGAACAATGGGCCGGGCTAGCCCAAACTAAACTAACCCGGACCAGGACAAGGGCGAACCGCGTCATGACACTTCTCTAAGGAGCCCCGCGGCTCTTAGACCCAACCGCGCGACGCACTTCACGTCCGGGGATATCTTAAATACCAAAACCACGGAAACCCAAAAAGGGTAAGAAGTACTGTCAGCTATCATATAGCTGGCCAAGGCAGACCCAAAACAGGAAAGGCGACAACCCCTTTTCGAAGGAGTCGCCACTCACGACAAGAAGATAAGAAGGAAAGGGGACCTAAAGGCTTGGCGCCTAAAAATGTCGCCATCGTGGTACGGAATCTCAGGAAACCGACAACAGAGGCCATGGTATAAATAGAGGGCATTCGTTGCCCTCAAACGGTAACACACATAACTCTCACATACTTTAAGCACTTTATCTCTCTAAACTACCATTTACTCTCACACAGGAGGTTGACCGCGGAAGTCCCTCTTCCGCGGTGAGGCTAACGGTGTTTTCTTTCTTAGCAGCTAATCATCAACTCTTAAAGTCCGAAATTCACTCCATCAAGAGCTAGCCTAAACTAGGTCTTGCATTGAGCCCAAGTTTTGTACTAACAAGTGACGCCATCCGCATTGTGACTCGTTTACTT
This sequence comes from Artemisia argyi, assembly GCA_030686995.1. Classification (NCBI taxonomy): domain Eukaryota; kingdom Viridiplantae; phylum Streptophyta; class Magnoliopsida; order Asterales; family Asteraceae; genus Artemisia; species Artemisia argyi. The sequence goes on from CM060695.1 coordinate 56,846,263, forward strand.
AACTACGTTCCGAAAAATACTCTAACCAATATGAGTAAACCGGCGAGAAGTGGCTCTACTCCTACCCAAGAACACTCCACAGTACGGAATACCTTGGGAAAGGAGAAGAGTCAAGGAGTGAGTGAACTGCTGCCGGATGCTGCAATAAGTGAGTTTTGTGACAAGCATTACGACCAATTATTGCCCTTGATGGCCGAAAAGGTTCACCAGGAGAAGTTAAGGCAGGTACAAACGCGCCTTGATTTCGATAATGATGAAGAAAAAAGTGGGAGGTCTCGAGACCAATCTCGAAACTCTGAATCTAAATCCCTGGGAGAAAGAAAAGCCAAAAGGAAGCGACAAGCCAGCCCAAGTGTCAAATCCGGACCTTCTGAGTACTCTTGCTCCCAAAGCGCTTTCTCCCGGCTCAGCAATGGAGAGACCAAAACCTCTAGAGAAGATTGTGAGAGGAAAATGTTTCCCCGGTCGGCCGTCTTCTCGCGTCTAGGAGAAAGACGACGAGACGTCAAGTCACGACTAGGGGAAAAGAAATCAGACGTATTCTCCCGGCTAAAGTCCAAAAGCCGCGCTCGGAGAGAGCGGAGAGCGGAAGCCAGACAAGGTCGGCGTGAAGATATGTACGGGAGCGAAGGAAGACCTGAAAGATGGAGGAAGAGAAGTCCAAACCCAACCTACAGCAGCACCACCTACCCCAGGGGAAGAGGTGCCGGAGATAGATCCGTGTGCTCTGACCCCTGGGAGGTGGAGAGAACGCTCACCGCTGGAAAGCGAGGACAGCGCCAGGGGGCATTGGAAATCTAGATCCAGAAGGGACAAAGGTGATGAGGACAACCTCTATCATCCATATGATATTGAGGATACTGATCCCTTCACACATCGAATCAAGAACTTTGAGTTTCCCAAAAGAACCAGAATGCCATCCAATGTTAAAACCTATGACGGGACCGGTGATCCAGAAGACCATCTAAAGAATTTCTGTACCGCGGCTAAAGTGGAACGATGGGCCATGCCTACTTGGTGCCACATGTTCAACTCAACCCTCATGGGTCACGCCCGCATGTGGTTTGATGAAATGCCGTCGGAGAGCATTGATAGTTTTGACGATCTGCGAAAGAGCTTCCTATCCTACTTCCTGCAGCAAAAAAAGTATGCAAAGGACCCAGTAGAGCTACACCACATCAAACAGAGGGAGGGAGAGTCGACCGGAGCCTTAGTGGACCGCTTCAAGGCCGAGAGCATGCACGTAAAGGGCGCTCCGGAGTGTATGAAAATTTCAGGCTTCATGCACGGAATTACCAATCCGGAGCTGATCAAAAGACTCAACGACAAAATCCCACAAACTGTAGATGAAATGTGGAAGGTAACCACAGTTTTCCTTCGCGGTGCAACGGCCGCGGCAAACCAGCCGAAGAAAAAGCAAGATCGTTCTACGTGGAAAGCTCAAGAAAATGGGTGCCAGGTGTTTGAGCGAAAATCAGAATTCAAATGACGCTCCAAGGTCGACAGGAGGAGAGCTGACCGATTCACACCTCTTACCAAGACACCAAAGGAAATTTTGGCAATGGACTCTGATTGAGCCTAAACCGTCAGATAATATTGACCAAGGAAATTGGTCAACAAAGTCAAACAACCTAAGGTCAATGCTCCGTGGATAGTATAGTGTTTCCCCGGGTCGTTATGTCCCGACGAGATTGAAATGGTGTTTGAAAACGTTTGTGGGAATGAGTGGAACTGAGGACAATAACCAAAGATGATTTGGAATTGATTATACTACTGATTACTTGGTATTTGAACAATTGAAACAGTATTAACAATTAAAGAAACACAGATATGATTACACGTACACAAATTAGAAATCAGAATTGTTTACAGACAGAGAAAAAGGTGAGTTTTAAACAATTTACAACTACAGGGGGTGCAAATGAAACTTTTACAAACTTAATTATTAAAAGAAAATTAAATTAAAACGAAAAATGTTTTTTTGATTATTTTATTATTTAATATTAATTATTTAAATAAAAATTATTTAACTATTTAATTAAAACTAATTAACTTAAAAACTTTATAATACAATTTTTAACTAGAAAATTGCAAAATTAATTTCTAAAATTCTAAAATGACTTAAAATTAATTTAAAAACTAAAAATACCTATTTTTGTCTTTTTGTGGATTTTTTTATTAATTAAATACTAATTATATTAATTAAACTATTTAAACTAATTTAAATGACTAAAAATAGCAAAATGACTTAGAAAATTCTGAGAAAATTTATAAAACTAACTAACCATCTCAGGAATCCTAGAAAATTATAAAAAACTTATAAAAATTATTTTTAGACTATTTTACTATTTATTTACTTATTTATTAATTAATATCTAATTTAACTAAATTAACTAAGAAAATTAGAAAATGAACAGTAGTAATTAAGAGACTATTTTCTAAAAATACCTAATGATTTATAAAACCTAGGACAAATATAAAAAGGTACTGTTGTTAATTAAAAATTAATAAAACTAGTTAATTACTAATATTACTTAATTATTTAATTAAACTAATTTTAATTCTAATAATTACCAAATTAAAAGAGAAAAATCTAGGAAAATTACGGAAAATACTTTAAGATGAAATAAAATTAAGAAAAATATAAAAATGATGAAATGCTTAATAATATGCTGAAAAGAAAAATTAAAAAGATAAATCCGATTGAATATGAGCTATCACTATTTTTAAAGTTGGTTTTTGTTGGTTTTTCTTTTTGACCACTGATTATAAGCTAAAAATGAACAACTTTTGTGAAACCACTTTTGTTATAGCTTATTAATAAGCTGTATGCACCCCCTTGTGCTTAACAGTTAGTTATTTAAGCTTATTAGGACTTGTGGTTGAATGAAAAAGCTAAGTTAAGCTACCAAATGACCAAACAAGATGAAACAGATGGAAACAAGCTTGAAATAAGCAAAATGACACAAATAAGCACACTGAATAAGCTATTATGAACAAATAAGCACTTAGGGTATAAACTGAGTACTACACAGGCCAAATGGCCTAACTGTCAGGCCTTGTGGGGTCCACAGGCTTGATTGGAAACCCAAATTGAATAAGGATCCAATAAGCTGAGCTTATTGGCTTTTTAAAAAGCCAAGAAACAGGCTCTGGGTCCCACAGATGAACACAGGAGGGGGCTTGGAATTTAGGCTCAAACACTGAGTCACTCAGTGTATACAAGGAAATGATCAAGCTAAAAGCTACTTGCAGCCCTACCAAATAAGCCAGGGAATAGCAAATAAGCTCAAATCTTTAAATATGGGCTTATGAGGTTTCCAAAAAGCCAATGAGCTAAGGGTGGGGCCCACTAATGAACTAGCTATGGTCTTGGGAATATTGGTGATCAATACTGAATACTCAGTATGTGTTTGTGAAATAAACAAACTTTGAGGCCAAAATAAGCTATGCTACAGGGAACTGAGATCCAATTTTATTGTCAATCTAAAAAGATAAGATGACAAGATTTCCAAAAAGCTAAGAAACAAGGCCTAACAATTTGATTTGCACCCTGGAGGGGGGTTTGAAATTTTGACCAATCTTACAAAATGCCCTGGTGCAAAAAGGGTACTTGCCCTGCAGGCTTAAAGAAGCTATTGCACAAGCTTGAATAAAATTCACAAAATTAAGCTGATTATGGGATTTGAAAGTTAAGCTGACACACTAAGACTTGTCAAAAGCTCAGGGTCCCAATCCAATAAAAAAAAATCAAAACAATTCTTCCCATTTTTGGTTTTCTGAAAACACTATGAACTTTGACTTTTTGATTTTTGCTTTCTGTTGACTTAAGTGAACTTGAATCTTGATTTTATGACTGAAATTGGTTTAATAAGCTATATAAAAGCTAAATTAAGCTAGACCACTCATTTGTGAATGGAAATGGGGCATAAGCCACTCTTTAACCAACATAGAGGGTTAATTAGACCTAATTCCAAATGATTTTGACTTTTTGATGAACAATGCCTGTGTTAAAGTGTTGCTCTGAGCTAATGTGACACTAAGTTACTTGTGTGAACAAAAAACAACAACAAGAAAAGGCCTGATCACAGAGAAACAGATAAAGCCAAACACTACTTATATAAGACAGTTATGAAGAAACTTGTGTAAAAAGAAACCTAAGCACAATCTACTGACTCATAACACTTTAATAAGCTATAAGAAAACAAAATAAGCAATAATAGGACACTGTTACACTATAAAAGATTAGAATGAGAGATTTAGGCTTACAAATGCCTTCCAAGCTTTCTTCCAGGTACCAAGAACCACAGAACCTTTCCTATAGAACCTCCACAGGTTCACTACCCCAGGGCCATCCATGATTTACCCTGCTCCATTGCTTTCTTCTTGATCTTCACCATTTTTTATTTTCTTTTTATTTTTCTGATTTTTTTAATTTTTTTTTTGGTTTATGATACTAGACTTATTTTAATGGTTTCTAAAAGCTTTTAAGAGCTTTCTTAGAGCTTACATGAACCTATGCATCCATAACTTCAAACAGAAACAACCCTTAACCTATTGAGAATTTTTGAAATAAAAAGTGAAATTGCACAAACTGAATTAGATACTGAAACTTAGAATTGATTAATGAAAAAAGTTAAGATTACAATTGAAAACCTGAGTACAACCTTAAAAAGCTAAAAATTACACTTGAGAATGATAATTTTACTAATACGACACTAATTTATGCTAAATGAACTACTACTTCTTCTCTGCTTCATCTTTATCCTTTTATAGGCACCAATTAGGGTTCTAGAGAGTCTCTGAGTGAATTCTTGACCATTGGATGCTTTATCTTTGATCTGAGCTCTTGATTGAGTTTTGGCGCCAAAATGGTTTTATAACCATTTTTCTGTTTTTTATTGCAAGAGGGGGTGGCAGCATTAATTGTTGTTGTCCTTGTTATGTGCAATTGGTGGTGAGTGGGAAGGGCAGTGGATGTGATGGAGGAGAGGGTGGTGATGGGATGCTGCAAGTGGGAGTGAGGGTGAGAGGGAGAGGGAAAGGGGTGTTTGTTGACCGGTTTGACCCAGGGTCAAACGTTGACCCTGGTATTACTAATAGGGGTGGATGTTTGGGCTAGGTGTTGGAGTTGGGCCTGGGGAGTTATAAGGTGGGCTGGATCAGGCTTTGGTTTGGATTTGGTTTAGGGGTGTTGTAATAATAAGGGTCCGTTTTGGTTAAGTGTTAATAACAAGGACCTATTTTGCAATTATCTAAAAATTGAGGGACTTGATTTGCCAATTTTCCAAAGTACTCACAAGGTTAAATTCTGCCAAGTTTCCATAGTCCAAGGTACCATGTTGATTTTTCCATTTTTGAGTTTCCAGGGACTAAATCTGCCAAACTTGTAAACTTTAGGGACCAATATGTAATTTCACCAATCTTTTCACCCAAAGACCATTCCTGCCAAAGATGAGTAGTACAAGGACAAAATTGATTTTCTCAAAGTTTTTACATCCTAGGGACCATTTTTGTCAATTTTGCAAAGTTGAGGGACTAAACTTGTAATTTTACGAAATTTCACACCAAAGGACTAAGTATATAATTTGTGATTCAAAAAGGACCTTTGGTGACTTTTTCATGTATTAGAATAACCAGGGACTAGTTTTCATAAGTTTTGAAAGTTGAGGGACTGAAACTGCCAATTATGCAAACTTTGTTCATTTTTCATTTGTTTTTAAACATTTTGCATCTGAAACATATAAAACACAATCCTGGGATATTTTCAGTATTTTGATGCATATTTGAGTATTTTTGGATGTTTTGGCAGCTCAGATTAGGTAAAAATGATGGGTATTTACACACTCATCAATCCCCCACACTAAAATATTGCTAGTCCCTAGCAATCTTTTGAGAAAACTTAATGGATTTGAAGTCTCTTTACCAAAAGCCATTACTTCTGGAGTAGCCAAATGTTTCAGTTCAAGTAAGAACTATGGTACACTGATAACCATATGATTTTGAGCAAATCATAAGCTGTCAACGGATTTGATTTGTCTTTACCAAAAGCCGTTTGCTTCTGGACTAGCCAACTCTTCACGATTAAGGATATGGTGAGTTGGATCCCATACAATTTTTGGCAAATTGTCAGCCATCAACTATTTTGAGATATCTTTACCAAGAGCCGTTTGCTCCTGGATTAGCCAGTCCTTATGTGATTTAGACATGGTGGACTGATTACCATTTGTTGTGTTTAGTGCGAAGCACTTCCACTAAAAATTTTTTTGGGGCTAAAACGGGGGTATTATGGCATTTATAAGGTAAAAATGTGATCAAATTCGCCAGAATTCCCCCCCCCCCCCCACACTAGAACTGAATATTGCCCTCAATATTCAAAGTACCCGGCCATTATGCTGATATTTGGCAAACTTTGATTTGAAAATTTGAAACTTGGGCAAGTGTGGGAATAGCATTTTTTTTAGAGTTTACTTTATATACAACAGCATGGGGAACTCCCCCACACTAGTTTGTTAGAAAAGAGAAAGAAGTCAGAGATATGGGTGAAAACTCATGTTTTGCTAATTTTTGTTCACCGAGTCATTAGCTTGACTCGATCCCCGAATTCATTTGTCCATGGGGAAAGTTTGGAGATCCGGGACAACCATGGATGGTATGTCCTCTCCAAAATAGTGTTTCAGATGATGACCATTCACTTTGAAGTTAGGACCGTCAGGTTGAGATAACTCAACAGTCCCATATGGGTATACTTTTGCAATAGTGAATGGTCCAGTCCATCGGGTTTTTAATTTGCCCGAGAAGATCTTTAACCTTGAATTGAAAAGAAGGACTCTGTCACCGACGTTGAAAACGCGGTTCTTAATCTTTGAGTCATGGATCTTCTTTGTCTTTTCTTTGTAGATCAAAGAGTTCTCGTAGGCTTGATCACGAAGTTCCGTTAATTCATTGAGTTGAACTTTACGGTGATCACCCACTTTATGAAGGTCGTAGTTTGCATGTTTCAAGGCCCAATAGGCTTTGTGCTCGAGCTCGATCGGTAAATGACACGCCTTCCCGTATACAAGCTTGTAAGGAGTACACCCGATGGGTGTTTTGTAAGCTGTACGGAAGGCCCATAATGCATCATCTAGCTTGTCCGACCAGGAGGCACGGTTTTCACCCACGGTCCTTTCCAGAATCCGTTTTATACCACGGTTTGAAACTTCCACTTGCCCACTTGTTTGTGGGTGATACGCGGTAGAAAGACGGTGAGTGACACCGTACTTAAGCATGACTTTTGCGAATTGATCATTGCAAAAGTGGGTACCGCGATCACTGATGATGGCACGGGGAGTTCCAAAACGAGCAAAGAGGGATTTCAAAAATTTCACAACAACTCGGACATCATTGGTGGGTAAGGCTTTTGCCTCAACCCATTTTGACAAATAGTCAACAGCCACGAGGATGTACTTGTTTCCATGAGAAGATGGGAATGGTCCCATAAAATCAATGCCCCAGACGTCAAAGATTTCACAAACTTGAATGGCATTTTGTGGCATCTCGTTCTTTTGTGAAATATTTCTGTGACGCTGACAAGCATCACAAGTTTTGACTAAGTCGTAGGCATCCTTATAAATTATGGGCCAATAGAAACCGGAGTCAAACACCTTTTTAGCGGTGTAGTTAGGACTATGGTGGCCCCCGGTGGGTCCAGTATGGCAAGCCTTGAGAATATCATTGGCTTCCTGTCCGTAAACACATCGTCTGATGACTTGATCGGCACAGATTTTGAACAAATAGTTGTCGTCCCAGAAGTAATGTTTAACGTCTTTAAAGAATTTGTTTTTCTGTTGGGACGTCATCCCCTTCATAATGAAATTACCCGCATGGTAGTTTGCAAAGTCGGCAAACCATGGGGTAGTAGAGTCACCACGAAAAGAAACCACATTGAGTGTCTGATGCGTGGAATCGCAACAGGCTTTACCTCTCGAGGGATCTCGAGAAGCTTACAACCCCCACCAGGAAGTGTACCTGATCGTTGTAGTATAGTATAGTGACAAGTACCGGGGGATTGATCGTTCAGCTAAGGAATAGTGTCGCTAGGATTAGAAAGCCTAAATACTAGTTCTAAAGGTGAGGGATGATTATTTTTGTATTTTTTTAGTTTTTAGAAAGCAATTAAATATCTCGGGTTTGAAGGTTTTAGGCGGAATTAGTTGCTAGTCAACTAACCCAATACTAAGATGCAATCAAAATAAAATACTAAAAATGAAAATAAACTAATTATACTAAGGTTGTGAGCAGTAATTGGAGAAAATGTGTTTACTTAGATTTCACTACTCCCTAGACATTTTTTACACGTTAATTACTTGTTATAATTGCATGGATGACGGATCGTATTCCTTAATATCATTCATGGGGTGGCACACATAACTCCCCAATTCTATGAGCTCTTATCTCCTCCTACACCATGTCCAGCACAACTATAGGGATTGTAAACAGTGGCTCATGCATTAAATACAACCAATAAAGACCTAGTGCACCTCGGCTCATGTTTCTTAAGACGTTCAAGCATGTTACCAAGTGGAGATCTGCCAGTTTTCTTAAGCCTAACATATAAATCATTCATCCAAGACAAGAATAAACAAGTAATCAACACATAATTAACATCTAGGTTTCATTAGATCTAAGCAAACACAAGATAGATCTAGCCTAGCATAATGGAATTGAGACAAGAACAAGATATAGACAACCAACACATAGACATATTGATTGAATTAGAAGAACACTTATCTTGATTACACATGCACGGTATCAAGGGTTTGGAACCCTTGAAAAACCTGTAAAAGTTGCACCAAAATCGTACTTAGGGTTTCTCTCAAAACTTCTCTCTTATGTATGAAAATTAGAAAACTATATATAGAAAAATGGGTTTGACGGCGTCAAGACAAACATTGTGACGCCGTCACCTCGCCGTCAAAACTAATATCGGACTGCCTTGATCTATATTTGATGCCGTCAAGACTTAAACAATTCCAGGCTGTCATGACTCTTTAACTCTTGACGCCCTTCCTTCGTGACGCGGTCAAATCTGTACTGGGTCGTCATGGACTTCTGCTCTTGACGCCGTCAAAGAATTGCTCTTGACGCCGTCACCTACTGTTCCCAGCATGGAAAATTAAGACTTTGGCGTTTTCTTCACTTTTATGCTCCAAAAACGTCCGAATTGCTTCCTTTTCCAGATTTCTCTCTCAAAGTACCTAAAATCACAAAAGGAACGATTTAGGGCAATATTTGATCAAATAAATTCGGATTCGGGCTTAAATGACCCCCTAAAAACGGATCATTTTTCGCCTCATCAGTGTCTCGAGAGGAAATGTTTCATTTATTTCCTGTTTCTTGGACACATCCTGGTGAGGGTTTTCTAATCGGGAGAGATGATCAGCAGCCAGGTTCTAGGCTCCTTTTTTATCATGAATAATGATATCAAATTCTTGGAGGAGGAGAACCCAACGGAGTAGTCTCGGCTTTGCATCTTGTTTTGCAAAGAGGTACTTCAATGCCGAGTGATTCGTATACACAATGCATTTGGTCAGTATCAAATATGGCCGAAATTTTTCAAAGGCATACACCACTGCTAATAGTTCTTTTTCAGTGGTGGTGTAATGACTCTGAGCCTCGGTCATAGTTTTGCTTGCATAGTGTATAGGCTGAAAGTATTTTGCTTTTCGTTGCCCCAAGACCGTACATATGGCAAAATCACTAGCATCGCACATAAGCTAAAAAGTTAGGTCCCAATCGGTGGCAATAAGAATCGGTGCCTCAGTAAACTTTTTCTTCAAGGTTTCAAAAGCTTCGATGCACTCAGGTGAGAAGATAAAAGGAGGATCCTTCTCGAGGAGATGGGTCATAGGCCGGGCGATTTTGGAGAAATCTTGAATAAACCTACGATAGAAACCGGCGTGACCCAGAAAGCTCCTAATACCCTTGACGGTAGTGGGATGAGGTAATTTAGCGATGACATCAATTTTGGCTTTGTCAACCTCAATCCCGTTTTTTGAAATTTTATGGCCGAGGACAATGCCCTCTTTAACCATAAAATGGCTCTTCTCCCAGTTGAGACTCAAGTTCGTGTCTTTACAACGTTTTAGCATCTTTTCCAAGTGAGAGAGACAAGACTGGAATGAATCCCCGATGACTGAGAAGTCATCCATAAATACCTCCATGGTTTTCCCAATCATGTCGGAAAATATTGACATCATGCACCTTTGGAACCTGCCAGGATTACATAAGCCGAAAGGCATACGTCTGTAGGCAAAAGTTCTGTAAGGGCATGTGAAGGTAGTTTTCTCTTGATCCTGTGGATCAATGGGGATTTGGAAATAACTCGAGAAACCATCGAGGAAACAGTAGTATTCATTCCCCGCTAGTCTCTCGAGCATTTGGTCCATAAAGGGCAGAGGAAAATGGTCTTTACGGGTGGCTTCATTTAACTTACGATAGTCAATGCATACTCACCATCCCGTAACCAACCGAGTTGGAATCAACTCGTTTTCTTCGTTTGTGACAACAGTTATGCCACCCTTTTTTGGAACGCAATGAATTGGGCTAACCCAATGACTGTCAGATATAGGGTAAATCAGACCGGCATCAAGAAGTTTTAGAACTTCTTGTTTGATAACTTAGTGGATTTTAGGATTTACCCTCCTCTGATGTTGCACTGCTGGCTTAAAGTCATCCTCCATCAATATTTTTTGTGTACAAAAGTCTGGGTTAATACCCTTAATGTCGGAGAGTTTCCAAGCAATTGCTTGCTTGTGTGACTTAAGAACCTTTATGAGTGCAGTTTTCTCCTCATCTTTCAAGTCTTTAGCAATAATGACGGGTAATTTATCATCACCCTACAAAAATGCATACTCAAGATGAGGAGGCAAGTCCTTGAGCTCGACCTCGGGAAATTCATCAGATTTTTCAATAGACCTAATTTCCTCTTTATGAAGTTCTTTTGGAGACGGAGGGGGTGAAGGATCGTCATTTAACAATCTTTCAAGAAGAAGAATATCCCCCTCCGGATCAAGATAGTTTTCATCAATCTCATTTGAAATTGAGCTATCTTGAGGAAGAAAAGCCTCGACCTCTTCCAAAAGGAAGTCACTCCCCTCAAATGGAGTGAGAGAAGGGGAAGAGTCGGATATGATAGGCTCAGAAGAAAGAGTGGTACTGCCACTTGGTGAGAAACCGAGAACCTCTTGAGAATACTCCTCTGAAGGAACATCGATGATGTTAATTCGGTTTACCATTTCAGAGTCATAGTTGGAGGAGTATCTTGAAGTTTGATCAAGGTTGAATGTGATGGCCTCATTACCAACACGCAAAGTGATTTCTTCTTTGAAAACATCGATTAGAGCATGACCCGTTCTTAGGAATCCCCTCCCGAGAATGAGAGGAACTCTTGGGTCAGCATCGAAATCAACAATCACGAAATCTGCCAGAAAATGGAACTTTCCTACTTTCACGAAGATATCTTCGGCAATGCCGAGGGGACGAGATATAGTACGATCTGCAAGCTCGAGAGTCATGCAGGTAGGAGTGAGCTCAGGAAGAGAGAGTTTCTTCCAGACTGAGTGAGGCATTAGGTTGATGCTTGCACCAAGATCGGCCAAGGCAAAGCATTCAACCATCCCCGGGAAAATGCAAGGAATGAGAAATTTCCCGGGATCTCCAAGCTTCTCGGGAAGCTTTTTCAAGAGCACTGCTGAGCAATGCTCATTTAGTGGAGTTTTAGCCATCTCACAGAGTTTTTCCTTGTTACTTATCAAACTTTTGATTGTTGATGCAAATTTAGGCATCAGAAGAAGAGCATCCGCGAAGCTGATATCGAAATGTAATTCTTGGAAAATTTGGTAGAATTTTTCCATCTGATGATTAGCTTTTTCGAGGGTCTTTTGATCATTCAAACGTGAAGGATATGGAATTGAAGGCTTGGGATTGTTTCTTGGAATTTCATCAGGAATTTCTGGAGGATCAAATACAACTTTTGACTTGGGAGTCGGGACCGGGACAACTTGAGGGTGGACGTTGTTGGTACCTCCGTTATTAGTAGAAAGTACCGTGTCCGTGGTAACCTCAGGTTCACGTTCCACTACCTTGGTAGGAGGAGAAGAAGAGGTTGTAGGAATCGCGGGTCCGTTGTATGAAACTCCACTTCGGGTAGTGATCGCCTTAACATCGCCCCTCAGGTTAGCGATCGTGTTGCTCGGTAGTGTTCCTGAGCCCGAGGGTCGATCATTTAAAGGCTTCTGAAGTTCAGAGATCTTATTGACCAATAACCGATTTGTTTCCTCTTGTGCTTTCATGAATTGTTTTAACACTTCATCGGAGGAAGACTGGGGTTGAACAACATTTTGATTTTGGTTAGGAAAATTTTGAACACGGTTGTTTTGAAAATTTCCTTGGTTTTGGTTGTTGTTACCCTGAAAATTGTTTCTTTGATTGAAATTACCCTAATTGTAATTCCCTTGACCTTGGTTTCTTTGAAAATTTCCTTAAAAACCTTGATTTTGATTGCCATTTTGAAAATTGTTTTGATTAAAATGACCTTGATTTTGGTTCTGGTTTTGGAAATTCGGGTTTTGACCTTGGTTAAAATCTCCTCGATTCTGATTTTGATTCGAGTTACGGTTTTGATTTTGATTGAAACTGGGTGGCCCGAGAAAATTGTTGGAACGATAGCTTAAGAGATTACGGTCCCCTTGTGGTTGGTAAGAGTTACCTCCATATTGTAGGAACCTTGAGCAGCATAAACGTTTTCTTGAGGATAACCAGCAGTGGCTGGACACTCGGAATACAGATGTGGGCCTCCACAAGTCTCACAACTTCGGGCTACGACTTTCACTTGTTGATTTTGGAGGGTTTGGTTCATCCTCAACATAGCCGTAGCAAAGTCGTCCATCTTTTTAGTGAGAACCGCGATATCAAGAGATGATGATGAAGGAATGACTGATTTACATGACTCATCCCTCTCCGCAGAGGAATCCCAAAAGTTATGGTGGGCAATCATGTTCTCAATCAGATCATAGCATTCTTGGGGACGCCTTTGCATGAAGGTCCCACCAGCAGCAGTATTGAGAATATCTCGGTGTCTCAATGTTAGACCATTATAGAATGTATCTACGATGGTAACTTGTAACATATTGTGGTTAGGGCACCGATCAATTGTGAGCTTATAACATTCCCAAGCCTCGAATAGAGACTCATCGGGACGCTGCCGGAAGTTGCTGATATCATTACGTAACTTGGTAACCATGGAAGGTGGAAAATATTTGGCTAAAAACTTGGTTACCATTTCTTCAAAGATGTGAATCGAATTTTTTGGGGAGTCGGTCAAACCAAGCAGTGGCATGATGGGTGAGAGAATAGGGGAAGAGATACAGATGGAGGGCATCATCGGTGAGAACGTGTTGTTTCATGCTTTGGGTGACGGTAAGGTATTTGTCAAGATGCTTGTTAGCATCGTCACCCGGCAATCCGTGAAATTGACACGAATTTTGGACTTGTTGGATCATGTGGTGCTTGAGACCAAAGTCCGTAGCCTCAATGGTGAGTGGTGCAATAGGTCCGCCCCTCCCTTGCATGGTAGACTGACGCAACTCCTACATCGTTCGGAGATCGGGAGCTGTATCATCCTTGGGAGGGTCAGGGGGTGGTGGTGGCCCGTCCTGCATTTCTGTTTTTGGTTCTTCAATAACAGTATGTAGCTCGGGTACGTTTTTCTGACTTTTACGCTTTGTTTGTGAACGAGTGCGCATGCACTAAAAACAATTTTTCAAAACAAGATCGAGGCAAAACAACAAGGAACTTAAACCAATAACCACAAGTGAATGGCTTCTTTAAAAAAGGTACACCACTCACAGGGATACAATGAAAAGTTTTAATCTTATGTTTGGGAACTTATTATGTTCACACCCCCAGTTGGTAGGTGTTCTGCCTTGGTTTGCGGTGGTAAGATTTTATGTAATTATTATTAACAAAAAAATGTTTTTGGCTTTTTGGGTGTGTGTGCAGAAAAACTTTTGGAAATATTTTTTGTATCGATTCGTTAACCGAAATCGTTTTCTTTAAAATTACTCGCAGGGTGGCGGGAGAGAAGAATGGGCTCTCTTCAGTTCGCAATTTAATGTCAGAACATCCGTATTCCACCTGTGTAGGTTGTAATCTTAAAGAAATCGAAGTAATTTAACTTCACGATTGTTTTGTTGTTTTTGATTTTTTTTTTTTTTGTGTTGTTAACACTTTAGGAAAAGTGTTAATGAACTTTTTTGATATGATTGAGATTTTTACAAAAACTTTTTACAAAAGTGGTGAAATTTGTACAGGGAGGGTTTTGAAAACCACTAAACCTAAAATGTTTTTTTTAAAACACGCAACAACCTCCCCGGCAGCGGCACCAAATTTTGATTGAGCCTAAACCGTCAGATAATATTGACCAAGGAAATTGGTCAACAAAGTCAAACAGCCTAAGGTCAATGCTCCGTGGATAGTATAGTGTTTCCCCGGGTCGTTATGTCCCGACGAGATTGAAATGGTGTTTGAAAACGTTTGTGGGAATGAGTGGCACTGAGGACAGTAACCAAAGATGATTTGGAATTGATTATACTACTGATTACTTGGTATTTGAACAATTGAAACAGTATTAACAATTACAGAAACACAAATATGATTACATGTACACAAATTAGAAATCAGAATTGTTTACAGACAGAGAAAAAAGTGAGTTTTAAACAATTTACAACTACAGGGGGTGCAAATGAAACTTTTACAAACTTAATTATTAAAAGAAAATTAAATTAAAAAGAAAAATATTTTTTTGATTATTTTATTATTTAATATTAATTATATAAAAACTATTTAACTATTTAATTAAAACTAATTAACTTAAAAACTTTATAATACAAATTTTAACTAGAAAATTGCAAAATTAATTTCTAAAATTCTAAAATGACTTAAAATTAATTTAAAAACTAAAAATACCTATTTTTGTCATTTTGTAGATTTTTTTATTAATTAAATACTAATTATATTAATTAAACTATTTAAACTAATTTAAATGACTAAAAATAGCAAAATGACTTAGAAAATTCTGAGAAAATTTATAAAACTAACTAACCATCTCAGGAATCCTAGAAAATTATAAAAAAACTTATAAAAATTATTTTTAGACTATTTTACTATTTATTTACTTATTTATTAATTAATATCTAATTTAACTAAATTAACTAAGAAAATTAGAAAATGAACAGTAGTAATTAAGAGACTATTTTCTAAAAATACCTAATAATTTATAAAACCTAGGACAAATATAAAAAGGTACTGTTGTTAATTAAAAATTAATAAAACTATTTAATTACTAATATTACTTAATTATTTAATTAAACTAATTTTAATTCTAATAATTACCAAATTAAAAGAGAAAAATCTAGGAAAATTACTGAAAATACTTAAAGATGAAATAAAATTAAGAAAAATATAAAAATGATGAAATGCTTAATAATATGCTGAAAAGAAAAATTAAAAAGATAAATCCGATTAAAGTTGGTTTTTGTTGGTTTTTCTTTTTGACCACTGATTATAAGCTAAAAATGAACAACTTTTGTAAAACCACTTTTGTTATAGCTTATTAATAAGCTGTATGCACCCCCTTGTGCTTAACAGTTGGTTATTTAAACTTATTAGGACTTGTGGTTGAATGAAAAAGCTAAGTTAAGCTACCAAATAACCAAACAAGATGAAACAGATGGAAACAAGCTTGAAATAAGCAAAATGACACAAATAAGCACACTGAATAAGCGATTGTGAACAAATAAGCACTTAGGGTATAAACTGAGTACTACACAGGCCAAATGGCCTAACTGTCAGGCCTTGTGGGGTCCACAGGCTTGATTGGAAACCCAAATTGAATAAGGATCCAATAAGCTGAGCTTATTGGCTTTTTAAAAAGCCAAGAAACAGGCTCTGGGTCCCACAAATGAACACAGGAGGGGCTTGGAATTTAGGCTCAAACACTGAGTCACTCAGTGTATACAAGGAAATGATCAAGCTAAAAGCTACTTGCAGCCCTACCAAATAAGCCAGGGAATAGCAAATAAGCTCAAATCCTTAAAGATGGGCTTATGGGGTTTCCAAAAAGCCAATGAGCTAAGGGTGGGGCCCACTAATGAACTAGCTATGGTCTTGGGAATATTGGTGATCAATACTGAATACTCAGTATGTGTTTGTGAAATAAGCAAACTTTGAGGCCAAAATAAGCTATGCTACACGGAACTGAGATCCAATTTTATTGACAATCTAAAAAGATAAGATGACAAGCTTTCCAAAAAGCTAAGAAACAAGGCCTAACAATTTGATTTGCACCCTGGAGGGAGGTTTGAAATTTTGACCAATCTTACAAAATGCCCTGGTGCAAAAAGGGTACTTGCCCTGCAGGCTTAAAGAAGCTATTGCACAAGCTTGAATAAAATTCACAAAATTAAGCTGATTATGGGATTTGAAAGTTAAGCTGACACACTAAGACTTGTCAAAAGCTCAGGGTCCCAATCCAATCACAAAAATCAAAACAATTCTTCCCATTTTTTGTTTTCTGAAAACACTATGAACTTTGACTTTTTGATTTTTGCTTTCTGTTGACTTAAGTGAACTTGAATCTTGATTTTCTGACTGAAATTGGTTTAATAAGCTATATAAAAGCTAGATTAAGCTAGACCACTCATTTGTAAATGGAAATGGGGCATAAGCCACTCTTTAACCAACATAGAGGGTTAATTAGACCTAATTCCAAGTGATTTTGACTTTTTGATGAACAATGCCTGTGTTAAAGTGTTGCTCTGAGCTAATGTGACACTAAGTTACTTGTGTGAACAAAAAACAACAACAAGAAAAGGCCTGATCACAGAGAAACAGATAAAGCCAAACACTACTTATATAAGACAGTTATGAAGAAACTTGTGTAAAAAGAAACCTAAGCACAATCTACTGACTCATAACACTCTAATAAGCTATAAGAAAACAAAATAAGCAATAATAGGACACTGTTACACTATAAAAGATTAGAATGAGAGATTTAGGCTTAGAAATGCCTTCCAAGCTTTCTTCCAAGTACAAAGAACCAGAGAACCTTTGATATAGAACCTCCACAGGTTCACTAACCCAGGGCCATCCATGATTCACCCTGCTCCATTGCTTTCTTCTTGATCTTCACCATTTTTTATTTTCTTTTTATTTTTCTAAATTTTTTTTTATTTGTTTTTTGTTTATGATACTAGACTGATTTTAATGGTTTCTAAAAGCTTTTAAGAGCTTTCTGGGAGCTTACATGAACCTATGCATCCATAACTTCAAACAGAAACAACCCTTAAGCTATTGAGAATATTTGAAATAAAAAGTGAAATTGCACAAATTGAATTAGATACTGAAACTTAGAATTGATTAATGAAAAAAGTTAAGATTACAATTGAAAACCTGAGTACAACCTTAAAAAGCTAAAAATTACACTTGAGAATGATAATTTTACTACTACGACACTAATTTATGCTAAATGAACTACTACTTCTTCTCTGCTTCATCTTTATCCTTTTATAGGCACCAATTAGGGTTCTTGAGAGTCTCTGAGTGAATTCTTGACCATTGGATGCTTTATCTTTGACCTGAGCCCTTGATTGAGTTTTGGCGCCAAAATGGTTTTATAACCATTTTTCTGTTTTTTATTGCAAGAGGGGGGTGGCAGCATTAATTGTTATTGTCCTTGTTAGGTGCAATTGGTGGTGAGTGGGAAGGGCGGTCGATGTGATGGAGGAGGGGGTGGTGATGGGATGCTGCAAGTGGGAGTGAGGGTGAGAGGGAGAGGGAAAGGGGTGTTTGTTGACCGGTTTGACCCAGGGTCAAACGTTGACCCTGGTATTACTAATAAGGGGCGGATGTTTGGGCTAGGTGTTGGAGTTGGGCCTGGGGAGTTATAAGGTGGGCTGGATCAGGCTTTGGTTTGGATTTGGTTTATGGGTGTTGTAATAATAAGGGTGCGGTTTGGTTAAGTGTTAATAACAAGGACCAATTTTGCAATTATCTAAAAATTGAGGGACCTGATTTGCCAATTTCCCAAAGTACTAACAAGGTTAAATTCTACCAAGTTTCCATAGTCCAAGGTACCATGTTGATTTTTCCATTTTTGATTTTCAAAGGACTAAATCTGCCAAACTTGTAAACTTTAGGGACCAATATGTAATTTCACCAATCTTTTTACCCAAGGACCATTCCTGCCAAAGATGAGTAGTAGAAGGACAAAAATTGATTTTCTCAAAGTTTTTACATCCCAGGGACCATTTTTGTCAAATTTGCAAAGTTGAGGGACTAAACTTGTAATTTTATGAAATTTCACACCAAAGGACTAAGTATGTAATTTGTGATTCAAAAAGGACCTTTGGTGACTTTTTCATGTTTTAGAATAACCAGGGACTAGTTTTGACAAGTTTTGAAAGTTGAGGGACTGAAACTGCCAATTATGCAAACTTTGTTCATTTTTCATTTGTTTTTAAACATTTTGCATTTGAAACATATAAAACACAATCCTGGGATATTTTCAGTATTTTGATGCATATTTGAGTGTTTTTGGATGTTTTGGTAGTTCAGATTAGGTAAAAATGATGAGTATTTACACACTCATCAGACTTCGTCAAATTCACGGCCCCACCTCCCATGGCAAGCCCGGCGGAGTCAAGAAACAAAGACAAGTATTGCGATTTCCACAGAGAAAGGGGACACACCACAGACGAATGTTTCCAGCTGAAAAAAGCAAATTGAGGAAGCAGTTAGGTCTGGCCAACTGGCGCACTTGGTAAAAGAAATCAAGAATGGAAGTCAGAAGGGCGGGGTAGTCAAAGGCGATAAAAAAGAAACCACAACAAAAGACAAAGCCCCCGCCATATTCATGGTTCAATCTTGGCAGAGGAGTGTAAAACAAAAGATTCCACCACAAACAGGTCCAAACCTGGAAATATCCTTCCCACCAGTACAAGGGGATGACTGGGATGACCACCCGTTGTTAGTTAAGGCAAATATGGGCGGGCACCGCGTGCACAGAATGTACGTGGATAATGGAAGCGCCTCGGAAGTACTTTACGAGCACTGCTTCAGCCGTTTAAGCCCAGAAATCAGAAAGAGAATGATCCCCGCCACGACCCCCCTGCTTGGCTTCTGCGGCGAAATATCATGGCCTTTAGGCCAAATTTTACTGGAAGTAACTTTGGGAGACGATGAGAACTCAACAAGTACATGGATGAACTTCATGGTGGTGAGATCCCCATCCCCGTACAACAGGATCATTGGCAGACCGGGGATAAGATTACTGAAAATCATACTTTCAACAGCTCACGGCATGATAAAATTCCCTACCACAGGAGGTATAGTAACGCTTCATAGAGAAAAAACTATACCTGTCAAATGCCGCATGGTAGCAGAGTCACAGCCGCAGCAGAATATCAAAGTAGCCGCAACAGAAGGTATCCAGGTGGCAATACACCCAGAATTCCCGGATCAAACCATTACCATAGGTGGAAGCCTCACCAGTCAAGGGAAAAAAGATCTATGTGAACTGCTTAGAAGCAATTTGGATATTTTCGCGTGGAAACCGTCGGATATGAGCTTAATGTACAGGAAGGATACACCCCGGTGAGGCAGAAAAAAAGGGGACAAGCCCTAGAAAGAAATAAGGCTATCAATGATGACGTGACCAAGCTGGTTGAGGCTGATATCATGAGGGAAGTCCACTATCATGACTGGCTGTCAAATCTGGTCCTAGTTAAAAAAAAGCGATGGGAGTTGGAGAATGTGCGTCGATTTCAAAGAAGTGAACAAGGCCTGCCCCAAGGATTGCTACTCGCTACCGGAGATCGACTAGAAGGTAGAATCACTTTGCGGCTATGCATTCAAATGCTTCCTAGATGCATACAAAGGGTATCACCAGATCCAGATGTCCGTAGAAGACGAGGAGAAAATGCCATTTGGTCTAAAAAATGCAGGAGCCACATACCAGCGATTGGTCGACATGGCTTTTCAAAAGCAGATTGGGAGAAACTTGGAGGTGTACGTAGATGATCTAGTCATAAAAAGTCACTCAGAGGCTAAAGTACTAAGGGATGTGGAGGAAACCTTCGCAACCCTCAGGAAGATCAACATGAAGTTGAATCCAAAGAAATGCACCTTTGGCGCAGAAGAAGGAATGTTCTTGGGACATTTGATCAGTAAGCAAGGAATTCGGGCTTGTCCGGAGAAATCCCAGATTGTCGTCCAACTACCGTCTCCAAGAACCTTGAAAGAGGTACAAAGCTTAAATGGAAAGCTGGCAAGTCTCAACCGTTTCCTATCCATGTCCACGGAAAAGTCACTACCGTTCTTCCGAACATTAAAGAAGTGCATCAAGAAAAGCGACTTCCAGTGGACATCGGAAGCGGAGATAGCCTTCAAAGAGATGAAGAAGCACATTGCCAACCTCCCAACTCTCACTGCCCCCCGGCCAAAAAAAGAATTGATAATGTATTTATCCGCAGCTCGAGAAGCTATCAGTACCGTCCTGCTAGCCGAAAGAGGAACATGGCAGATGCCAGTATACTTCATCAGCCGCGCTCTGCAAAGTCCAGAGATAAACTATAGCTCGATGGAAAAGCTGGTCCTGGCACTAATCCACGCGGCTAGAAGACTTCGAAGGTATTTCCAAGCACATCCAATTGTTGATATCACTGACCAGCCAATCAAACAAGTACTGGCACAAACAGAAAAAACAGGCAGAATGACGAAATGGGCCATCGAGTTAGGGGAGCACGATATCAGTTACAGACCGTGGACAGCGATCAGAGGGTAAATCTTGGCCGACTTCATCGCAGAGGTACCAGAAGAAGAAACCGCGGTAATAAAATCATCCGCAGGAGAACTACCCTATGCAGAACCATGGAACCTATATACAGATGGATCCTCATGTCAGGAAGGATTCGGGGCCGGACTCATCCTGACAAACCCGAAAGGTATGGAGTTCACATACGCCCTCCATTTCAAATTCCAAACATCAAATAACGAAGCAGAGTATGAGGCACTGATAGCCGGTTTAAGAATAGCAAAGCAAATGGGGGTGAAGGACCTAGCCGCAAACGTCGACTCGCGGTTGGTCGCAAATCAGATCAACGACTCGTACATAGCCAAGGAAGAAGCCATGATTCAATACCTGTAAAAATCAAAGGTTTTGATAGAAAGCTTCAGGACATTCTCGATACGACAAGTTTCGCGGAGCCAAAACAAGCAAGCAGACGCGTTAAGCAAAATCGCTTCCACCAGCTTTGCTCATTTAACCAAACAAGTACTGGTGGAAGTCCTTAGAGAAAAGTCCATTAAAGAAAAAGAAGTAATGCCCATGGTAGAAGAGGAGGGTGATACATGGATGACACCGCTCTTCGAATATATGCAAAATGGAACATTGCCGACAAAAGAAAAGAAAGTCCGAAAGCTGAAGATAAAGGCAAGACAATATGCCATAATCGACGGGGTCCTTTTCAGGAAATCATTCCTAAAGTCGTGGCTCCATTGCGTCGGTCCGCTGCAAGCTAACTACGTAATCAGAGAGATTCAAAAAGGGGCGTGCAACATGCATTCAGGGCCGCGTGCTATCGTGGCAAAAGCTCTTCGATCTGGATACTACTGGCCTAGCATGCACAAGGACGCAAGGGAAGTTATTCAAAGGTGTCAGGACTGCCAAGTTCACCGACCAGTACCCAAAAACCCGCAGCACAACCTGGTTCCTATCACCTCCCCCTGGGTGTTCTACAAATGGGGCCTAGACATCAGTGGCCCTTCCCCGAAAGCTCCAGGGAGGATAAAATACTTGATAGTGGGGATTGACTACTTCACAAAGTGGATTGAAGCCAAGCCCCTTGCAACCATCACCGGTAACCAGGTGAAAAAATTCGTTTGGGACAATATAGTATGCAGATACGGTCTACCAGGAGAAATGTGTCAGATAATGGGAAACAGTTCAGAGACAACCTTTTCAAGGATTGGTGTGAGAAGCTCAACATCAAACAGCGGTTCGCATCTGTCAAGCATCCGCAGGCGAATGGTTTAGTAGAAAGGGCGAATAGAAGCCTCGGAGAAGGGGTCAAAGCAAGGATAGAGCAGGGAAGAAGGGACTGGATAGAATAAGTTCCGCACGTGCTATGGGCCCACCGAACCATGATAAAATCCAGCAACGGAGACACTCCATTCTCTTTGACATATGGCACTGAGGCCGTAATCCTGGTCGAAATAGGAATGTCGTCGCTAAGATGTGTCCTCTTTGACCCGGTGGAGAATGATGAAGCCCTGCGTATCAATTTGGACCTTGCAGAGGGAAGAAGAGAGGTCGCGACCATTGTGGAAGTAAGAAGCAAAGCCAAAATGGAAAAATACTACAATGCCAAGGTCCGCGGCACATCCTTCAAGCCCGGTGACTTCGTGTACCGGTGTAACGATGCCAGCCATGCAGAGAACAACGGAAAGCTGGGTCCAAAATTGGAAGGACCATATGAAGTCACAGAGGCATCAGGAAAAGGATCATAGAAGCTCAGGGACCAGAATGGACAAGATCTTCCTCGGACATGGAATGTCCAGAACTTGAAAAAATGTTACATATAATCTCCATTGAATGTAAGTGTTCCCCTCTGGCTGATCGCGGCTGTACCCGGCAGCGGGAACTCATCATTAGACGCACTTAGTTTATGTCTTTATGTATCCCCTTTTATTAATGAAACGTGGAGTCCGATCAGCTCCACAAATTTTCCAAATATTATTTCGTTCTGTTTTTACTTTTTATTTTACCATAATTACCTATCCATATATGCATACACATAAATCTCGTGACACGAGTTCTCAAAAAAAAAAATATCTAGGGCATACAAGTGGTATTGCAAGCCCATTGACCATAACTAACTATCCCTGGAAAAACCCAAGTACGGACACACACGGATAGTAATAGACATTAAGATGCATAACCGGTGTTGCAAGCCCAACATGAAAAAAATAAAAAACTAAGGCATATAAGTGGAACTGCAGGCCCATTGACCATACCAAACTATCCCCGGAGTGATAAGTACGGGCATACCACGATAATAAACCAAGCCTGACGGTTCTCAAACCTGGTCAACAAAAAAAAGAGCAAAGTACAAAACATATGTACAAATGCGAGCAACTATGACAGATAAGTAACCAAGCAAATTATTAAACTATTATAAATGTTGAATTACATTATCAACGGATACATACATCCCCGTTACATCATCATAAAACCACTCAAATCAGGCGTGGAATGAAAACAGCTTCACAAGATAAAGATAAGGGACACATAGTCAAAATGCCCCCAACAGAACCAGCAACAATAGATCAAGAAAAATCCTTTGGGTCAATCTTTCCAAGAATGGTAGTATCAAACATGTCATCATCATCTTTCTGGACCTCGTCATCCCCGGCCGGGGCAGTCACCGGCCCAGAAGGGTTGACAGTAACCCGGGGATCAGAAACATCAGGAGAAGGATGGGAAGGAGAAACCAC
The DNA here is from genome assembly GCA_030686995.1 of Artemisia argyi. NCBI lineage: Eukaryota > Viridiplantae > Streptophyta > Magnoliopsida > Asterales > Asteraceae > Artemisia > Artemisia argyi. The sequence goes on from CM060695.1 coordinate 56,869,858, forward strand.
GGAGGGAACAATGATGGACATGCCCTTGTCGTTGTAGTCAAACGTCCGCCCGTACTTCTTGTTTTTCATTTCCTTATAAGCAAGAATGGCCTTAGGACGAGCAGTTATGCATCTAAGCAAAGACTCCGGGAGGATGCGCTCTTCCGTGACTGGAGGTACAAAAGTAAGCTCGGAAGAACCTGGAATGCGCTCCTCCTCCAACACCAACTGAGACATCAAGAATTCAATCGGGGAATCCTTGCAAGCCTCGAGGGAATCCAACAGAGGAAAAGGAACCTCACCCAACCTTACCACAGCCTCATTAAACTTCTGCTTAGCGGTTGGATCGTAAGCTTCCACACTCTCCAACTTCACCCCCTTCGACCCATGTTCCACCCCGGCTTCCAAACCCTGTCGAACGCCTTGACAAGCGCGACAGAAATACAACCCCCAAGTCTGGTCGTCAACTCCGGGCACTCCTTAAACTTCTGAAAAGCCTTACGGAACCCGTGACCAATTACCCACCTCTTACCTTCCACGGCCATCAAACACCGGGGAAAAAGCTCTGTATCAAACTCATTATTCAAGGCAGCCAACTTAGCGTCTAATGCGGCTAACTGATCTTTGAAACTAGCCCGGACTTCTTCCTCTTTCTCCAACAGTTGTTGCCTTAGAGATTCTTCCCCCTTCACCTGACCCTCTAAAGTTTCACAAATAATTTCCAAGCCAACAACTTTCTCTTCTAATTCCTTGTTGTGGGATTCCAGTTCTGCACTCTTGGATCCCAAACTTGTCAACTTGGCAATTTGCTCAACCAGCTCAGAATTCTTAGCCTGAAGATCATAAACCTCTTTACCCTTGGATTCTGCGGCCACCTCCACCTCAGATAGCTTAGCACGGAGCTCAGCCATGTGGGAAGACTCATCACCAAGTCTATCAATTTTCCCCTTAAGAGCAAAAATCTGCTTCTCCTTCCTCTCCATTTTCCTACTCAGCTTATCATTTTGATGAAGTTCATACTCAAGCCTCTGCCTAACCTCTGAATCTACTCCAACCTTCTAGGCAGTCAAAAGGTTGGCACGATCCAACAACTCCTGAGAACCCATATTCCGTAATACGGACACGTACCCAGGGGTAGGAAGATTATCCACCAAGCTACGACATATCCAAGGATCATCCATTTTAAACCCGTTCATTGCCAACCACTTGGGGACATAGGCGGATGAAGCCTCAGCAGTATCCACGGATAGGGATTGGTAAAAATCATCTGACCCAGCTGGATTGGCATCCTCGGCCTCAGGATGCTCCGACCCCTCCTGAGTATCATCCGGGCCAGAACCCCCAGCAAATGCGTTAACAGACTCTTGATGCGTGGATTCCCCAACAGAAGGAGCAGAACTCTCAGCAGCTTTACTCACGGAATTAGGATGAGCATGGGTAGCCGAGTCGGAGGAAAGGATGGTGGCATTATTTATAATGTTAGCGTCGGTATATGGACTAGAACGCTCAAGCCCATCCCCGGACTCATCCTGAAGCTCGAAATCCGGAATGTCCAATGGGGGAGCAGCACCTAAAAACAAACAGTAAATCGTATCATTCCCTAAAAATAATAATAATAATAATAATAATAATAATAATAATAATAATAATAATAATAATAATGATAATAACAACAACAACAACAACAACAACAACAACAATAATAATAATAATAATAATAATAATAATAATAATAAAAATAAATAAATAAATAAATAAAAAAAGGGAGACGCGTGTAACACCTAAACCAGCCTCGGTCTCCTTTCCCGACAAAGGGGAGATCCTCTTTCGCTTGTTAGGTTTGGGAGGGGCATGGATGGTCACCCTCTTCTTCCCAGCTTTCTTCTCAGCCTTCACAGCCTCTAACTCCTGGACCACGGTATGCTGGACCAAAGATATAACATTCTCAGTAGGCTCAATGACCCGGCTGGCGGTTTCCGCCCGCAAGGTTGGCTCATCCTTCTTTAAAGTCCTCTCCCCAGTGGCTACCTTGAAAGGATCCGGTTGGTTGATAAAAAGAGACATGCAACTACATCTAATAACCCACCCTCCTCAGATGGCTACATAAAGGTTGGACGACAAGTGTCATCATCCCAGGTCTGGCTCAGGCCTATGACGTTCAAGAATACATCAGGAAACTTCTTGAAAGGAGCTCTTTTGGTATTAAGAAGACGCAAAAGCTCGTGATCTATATCCGCGTCAGACGGTGACGGATCACGGTCCACTGAAACTTTGTCGCACCATGGAACGGAGATGGCGAAGACAATCCGTTTAATAAAGAAAAAATGGTCTTTCTAGTGTTTCACGGAGTCAAGAACAGCCGTGTAACAAATAGGGACAACCAAAGACTTGGGTCCTTTTCTTTTTTCCAAGGTCATCCAACCATTATTTACCCCAGAATAGTAAAATCTCCTAAATAGAGAAACAGTAGGAGTACCACCGTGGACGCGGCATAGAATCTCGAAGTGACTAATCCTACAGGCCGCTAACACGGAAAGTTGGGACAAGTGTATCTGAAAGTACTCTAGGACACGAAGTAGGAAAGTTGAGAGGGGGATCCTAAAGTTGCCTAGCTCAAAAAATCTAGTGTACACACCTATCTTTCCTTCCGGGGAATTCCTAATACTAACACGAGGACCAGAGGCCTCTGGCAGTAGATGGCTAGGGATATTATACTTTTTACAAAATTCATCCACGGCCTCTTGGGAAAGTTTGGAGTACGTAGTATCTATATGGTCGGAAGCCATCAAAGCATGAAAAAAGATAGAAAGCAATGTTACTACTGAAGGAAAGAAGAGCCTAACCTGGTATTCTAGGCAAAAAAGCAAGAAGAATAAGGGCGGCAGAAACTTTTTCTATAGAGAGTGGTAAAAAGCTCTGTGTGTGAAAAAAGTTATACAAATGAAGTGAATCGGGTATTTATAGCCACATCCACGTGTCCCAGATCATAGATCAAAGGCGTAAAAGCATGATACGTACCCCCAACCGCCAATCAAACAGATAAGAATTGTCCCAAATCAACGACCACGATCGTCGCAGAAAATCAACGGTCGTGATCGTCGCAGAAGATGAACGGTCAGCCGTCAAGACGTCACGTCAGTCAGTAAACTAGTGGGTAAAAACGTTTGGAGAGTACCGATGACAGGCTGGCACACGAAGCACATCCTGGGTGGAATTCCTAGTCAGCAACACGCGACTTGAAAAACCACGGAAATAAATCAAAGCACACAAACCAATCGTCAGACGAGACATACCCGAAAGAGTCTAGAACACTTAGCCACTAGATGGAACAAGTATACTAGACTGGGGGACTTGATCACGTATAGTACCCCCAGACCCAAGAACAATAGGCCGGCCTAGCCCAAACTAAACTAACCCGGACCAGGACAAGGGCGGACCGCGTCATGACACTTCTCTAAGGAGCCCCGCGGCTCTTAGACCCAACCGCGCGACGCACTTCGCGTCCGGGGATATCTTAAATAGCAAAACCACGGAATAACCTAAAAAGGGTAAGAAGTACTGTCAGCTATCATATAGCTGGCCAAGGCAGACCCAAAACTGGAAAGGCGACAACCCCTTTCCGAAGGAGTCGCCACTCACGACAAGAAGACAAGAAGGAAAGGGGACCTGAAGGCTTGGGGTCTAAAAATGTCGCTATCGTGGTACAGAATCTCAGGAAACCGACAACAGAGGCCATGGTATAAATAGAGGGCATTCGCTGCCCTCAAATGGTAACACACATAACTCTCACATACTTTAAGCACTTTATCTCTCTAAACTACCACTTACTCTCACACCGGAGGTTGACCGCGGAAGTCCCTCTTCCGCGGTGAGGCTAACGGTGTTTTCTTTCTTAGCAGCTAATCATCAACTCTTAAAGTCCGAAATTCACTCCATCAAGAGCTAGCCTAAACTAGGTCTTGCATTGAGCCCAAGTTTTGTACTAACAATTATAACCTAAGAAATTAAAGAATGATATAAATACTTGAACTCTGTTTATAATTAGAACTATGTGCATCAAAACAATTTAAACGACCTATGTGGTAAGTGATATTTTAATGTTCAATTAGGTTCTATGATAATAGGACTCATAAACTAGCTCGTCATATTAGATGTGTTTTTAGGACGTTGCTTAAAAAACCGTCGCAGGAAAAGGTCCTAAAAGGCCTCTTCTGTTGTAGTGAAAGTTTTTCAAACATTTATAGATATTTGGATATTCGGATATATAACAGTTATACGAAATTTCAGATATCCGAACTGAAAAAAAACTTAGCTAAAATAATGGGTCTAACATAAAATCATCATCGCAAATTTCGGATATCTAAATTTATGATATAACTAGTTATTGACAAGTTCCTTAAATTATTTAAATTAGCAATCTAAAAAGACTCCATGTTTGACTTCTGATGGTCAATAGCTACTCTAAGTACGAGATAGATAAAAAAAAATAAAAATAAAAAATGGCAGGATTTCTTTTTATTTTCTAAGAGATCAAATGATTATCCGCATTAAGGAGAGTATACGTAGCCAATTAAAATTCCAATGTTTGACTAAAGATATGAAACAAGGACAACATATAAATTTTGTCTTATATCAGCAAAATTAAGAGATATACAAAATAAACTGACAAGATTTCTTTTTATTTTCTAAGAGTTCAAATGATTATCCGCATTAAGGAGAGTATATGTAGCTAATTAAAATTTCAATGTTTGACTAAAGATGTGAAAGAATGTAAATACATAAGTTCTGTCTTATATAAGCAAAATTAAGAATAAACTTGCTAAACCACTTACCATTGAATAAAAGGCATGTGCAAAACCAACCACTAGAATGAACTGAATGGTTGCATAAATTCATGCATACCTTTTTCTGACTGAACATAAATTGCAGAAACTATTAATAACATAATTTATTTATTACTAACCTGCATATAAAAAATGTTCCAATCTTTTTGGGACCGGAAGAAAGAAATATCTAAAGGAAGTTACCAAAATACCCATTGTTGTCGATGTCATGGATGCAAGGAGACCAAGTATGCAAGAAAATGGTAGGGATATAGCAATTGCACCAAAAACCATTTTGTTTACGTTTTACAAATTCAAGATATCGCGCTTCTAAGATGATAAAAGATTAATGATTTACGATTCTTAACATACCAAAAGTCACTCCAAGAAGCAGAAGTAAGCAAGCATGCTCACAATCACAAGAACAAGTATGTCCTACCATACCCTGATAGACAACTTCACATTGTTAGTTATATGCACAACAAGTCAAACATGTATTGGATTCTTATACCTATATGTAGGAGAATCTTCTTGAAGCATAACAAGCAAGTTCATAACATCTTGCTTGCGAACCTCACAAGTTTTGTTGCCTTTTATGTTAAACCACTTTATAGCACATTCTTTGTGAGCTAGGGCTAACTCTCCTTTGCAATTGCATTCCATCTTAAAGGTAAATTCGGCACCCTCATGAAGTTCAACCATACATATTCTACAAACAACTTCTTCTTCTTCTACAATGTCCTCTCGAAAGATCAATTAAGATGTTATTCATAACTTAATTATCATTACTACTTTTAGTCATAGATGGTGAATGGAACCTTTTTTTGTCTTCAATATGCCAATGTCATGTTATATATATCACATGAGATGTGGAAAACTAGAAGGGGGGTTTGAATAGTTTTCCCTTCTTTTTCGTTTTATAAAAACTTTGTTTCAAAATGTTGATTAGAATTTATTCAATTGTTTGTTTGAAAAACCTTCAATTAGATTTTAGTATAAAAGCAACATATAATCAATATGATCAATTATATATGTGAACTTTTAGATTAGTTTTCAAAACTTAGTTTTATGAATGAAGCATAGATCAAACTTTATGTGTATAAGTTTTCCTTTTAAAATCTTAAAACGTTTTGTATCAAATTATCGATTAAGTTAAGCTCAACATGAGAAGAGTTAAATATATATATTAGTCCATTTGACCATAACATACAATTATATGTCCTATCACACTATTAACTTCTATGTACAACACATTCAATCATCACAACAATATAAGCAACAATTAAGACATATAGGCAAGCATAGATATAAAGCGATAAATGCAAGAATGAATGAAAAGAGATGAGAGAAAGAACATGCAAACCGAACACGATGATTTATAGTGGTTCGGCTACAAGGACACCTTCCTTGTTCCTACTCCACTCCCCGAGTCACCTACTCGAGAGTTTTCTTCACTACTCAACAAGCTCCCTTTTGGCGGAGAAAACCTTACACACCAATTTACACACCACAATAACTTCACACCTTAATCACAACAACTACACACCTATTCACTACTTAATCACACCACTTCTTCACACCTATCTTCTACACACCAATATTCTACACACCAATCATCTACACACCAATCTTCTATACTCTTCACACCTATCTTCTTCACTCCTAACTTCTTCACAACTTAATACTTCCTAACTCTTTCTTCACACCAAGAGTATATTCACACCTTCAAGGCACTAATGTCTTGACACTTTCAAGCCACTAATGTCTTCACAACTTCAATGCACTAATGTCTTGACACCTTCAAGGCACTAATGTCTTCACAACTTCAATGCATTAATGTCTTGACACCTTCAAGCCACTAATGTCTTCACAACTTCAATGCATTAATGTCTTGACACCTTCAAGCCACTAATGTCTTCACAACTTCACATAAGCACTAACTAGATCCTAATACATCTTTGGGTTTATGATAGGGAGGATACTTCTCTTGCACTTTAAGTGATGAAAGATTGGATCACTTGAAACAAAGATTAATAATCTTATGATCAAAGAGTTTTAGAAGGATGTTTAGAGAGAATTGGATCTGAAAATATTTGTGCAAAAGGTTGGAAAAATTCCAGGTTTGAGGTGGTATTTATAGGGAAAAATTTCTGACAAAATCTGACAGGGGAGCGTGGCCGGTCCCCTTAATTGTGTGCCGGTCCCCTTAAAATTAAGGGGGCCGCCCTACTGAAACGGCCAGATTTTCTGTCTTTTAGTGGGGAAAGTTTATTTGGTGAAAAACTAACTAATTTTGGTTAAAAGTTTGAAATCATATATTTAGTATGATTAAAACATTTTTCTTTATTACCAAAAGTGTTTTTCAAAAATATATAATAAGTTTATATAATTAAATAAACTTTGTATTAGTTAATTAAATACCCCTTTGATCATGAAATGTATTAAACACTTGTTTATCCATACCTTAAGTGATTGTTGAAGCATACTTGAGACGTTGAGATGTCGAGGCTTGTTGACGTAAGAATGCATAGATGAATTGTGATTACAAGTAACTTAAGCACTTTACGTTATATGTTGTAACTTACATTTTTGTCATCATCAAAACATGAAGAGGATGTTTAGATTAAATATCGTAATATTCATGCCAACATGAGATTATGAAAATCATAGTTTTTACGTATCACTTTTGTCTCGATTTAGTTCAGTTTACTTCAGTTATCCTTGTACTTTGATTAGAAATTGTACTTATGTAGTATAATATATGAATAACCTAATTAAGAAATGACTCGCAATACAAGTTTTGCTAATCAGGTGAAGTAAACCCTGTAAAAAATAGGGGAGAACAACAAAACCGAAAAACAGAACCAAAAACTTAAAAACCAAAAAACGGCCCAAAAAAATCGAACCAATTCTAAAACTGATGGTGCAGTTTTGGTTTAAAAAAAACCAAAAATTTTGGTTAGGTTTTTGGTTTTATATGAAAACCCAAACCGAAAAAACCGAACCGCCCCATACTAATATTCATAAAACTAATAAAAATCTACATACTAGTTTGATACAAGTAATAACGAAAGTCCAAATACAAAGAGACACGTGTATTAAATATTCGTTACAGATGTTTATTTAGCTAACATTACAATAAATTCGTAAAGTTAGTTTTCCGTATTCTATATATGTTCACACATCTCATCTTTATATACATGTTATGTAATCTTATTTATTTTCCGACAAAATATTCAACTTACTTTCTAAGATTTCCTGATTTAGGTTGTGGGTGTTCCAAAAATTTTCGTATTCAAATATCCGAAATTTTGATCAAAATGTATTAAAAGGTTGTCGTTTTATGAAATGTCAGTGTTGGAACTCATATAAACGTTTTCTAAAAATTTATAGATATTTGGATATATAAAATTGTTATCCGAATTGAAAAAAGAAAAAAAAAATAGATAAAATAATGAGTCTAACATAAAATCATCATTGCGAATTTCGGATATCAAAATTTGTGATATTTTAATTATAAATACATCTTTTGTATAGGTTAGTTAATTTACTTTATTTTGATGTAATCACAAAACCAAAATACTAAAGAATAATATGAATAATTGAATTGCGTACACAGACAACTTACAACTACTATGTACACAAAATCAATTTGACTGGAACACTTTTCAACCAAACTCATTTGTAAATATTTTGAGTCGAACTTTTGTCCAAAATATTTTAGAAGAAACCAATTTGTGAACACAAATTGAATATTTTTAACATCAACCCTTTTGTATATATTTGACATTTATGCATACCTCTTTATATAAACACGGAGAAATGCTACATCTATTGAAAATTTACAAAAATTTATTCATAAAATGACATGGCAAGTGAATTGGAACAATCATGTTGTATGATATTTTATCATTCATATTTTTCACTCCCATATTCACATGACACGTGTGTGGATTTTGTTTTGTAATTTTTTTTTTATGGAACTAGCATTTATCATAAAAACATGTTCTTGACATAAATAAGATCTTTAAGTTTGATAGGAAAAAAGACTCATGCATCGGGGACGGGCCAAAATACCTAGTTAAGTTAATAACTGAGACCATGTCCTTTCTTAGTAGTAAAAAAGGATCTAAACTAATGAGATAAGATCTGATGAGAAGAAAAAACTAAAATGAAAAAAATAAGAAAGATTTCTTATTTCAAATAAGAGAGTATTTTAAAAAAAATATGCATTTACTTTTGTAAATGCACTTAAAATTTGTGATTGTAATTTCTTTTTACACTCTTCTTATTTAATCCTAATTCCTAAACTACATTAACCAAGCTCCGACTATGAATGTAGTAATCATTATTATTAACTCTACAAATAAAAAGAATAGATTCATGAATCTATGCTAAAACTTTCGAAGACATCTTATGAATGCACCTCCAAGATCTCTCTAGCTTCATAAATCGACGATTTGTAAAAACGTTTGACAAGCCAAACTCTGTCGGTGAACAACAAAAGTGAACGCTCGTTAAACATGGGACACAATCAAAGTAATATCGTCCCTCAAACTCCAAATCTACATATAATTTGTTTTTACAATTCTTGAACCAAGTAATTCTTTCATATACTCTATACAAAACAATCGCATAGTGTTCCTTATGGATCACAAACAATGGAGCATAGCGTCCGATATATCAGAAATTTTTATTTTTTTTCTGACAACCCGTTTAGCTTTTTAGCAACAACAACAACAAACGCCCAACCAGCAGATCAACATGTAAAAACCAACAAACTGGACTCGAGACATGGCCGCACCAGATAGGCAAAATACTTTGCAGGATAAAAAAGGGTCAAAGTAATTTACGCTTGTGTTTCATGATTCCTTCTGGCTGTTATTTTCTCCGGAGGTGGCAGTGGCGGTGGTGGCAGTGGCAGCAGTGGCTGAACGTGATGCCTGGAGCTGAATGGTGAATTTCTTTTGCAGTTCTTTTAGTTTATCTAGTATTTCTTGGAATGTTGGTCGCGATTGCGGTTCACTGTGTACAAAAAATGTAAATGCATTTAATAAGACTCATTTTTATGAAATATAAGATGCAAATTTATGGTAAAATTAAAAACAGATACTCTTTCTTTACGACATCTGAGAAATCACTCTGTCTCATCAAACTCAGATAGTCAACGATGTTTGTATACCATGTAAACCATCAAAATTAAGCTTAATTAATTGTAAAAGTTGTTTACAGAATGCTGTAAACATACGTTCTTCTGATAATGTAGACATTTTCCATCAAGTTTTTATTCTTTCAGAATGTAAACACAAAAACAGAGAGAAAAAAAGGTTTTAATACAAAATAAAAATCTTTTGTAAGAGGTAAGATATGAACCTGCACCAACAGCTTTCGATGAGAGAAGCCCATTGGGGATCCACATCCTTCGGAATATCTAGCCGTTGATTCATAAACCCTACAGCTCCTATGACCTGTTATGCATACACAAAGCACATTTTGACATCCTTCCTAAAAGAAGTACATTGTGGCTTGCAAGGTCAAACAACTTATTCTGTATTTGATTATGTATTAACCCACGCAAGCTGTGACATACGCTGCAACTTATATATGGACATTCTGGTGCCTTGTTTTTTTTACCATTATTCACATAAATATTGCATATGATAGACAATAAGTTTGACCTCAACAATGGAAGAAAATACGTACCTGCATTGAGTTAAGAGTATCCCAAGGGATCTTCTCGGTGGTAAGTTCCCATAATACCACACCGAAACTGTATATATCGGACCTACAGATTTCAAATAAAAATCACCATCAAATTTAAATTTTAAAACGTATACAAATGCTGTCAAAGTAATCAAAAGTAAAGGATCGCTTTCAGATATTGGGCTTACTTTTCATCTGCCTGTTCATTCCGAAGAACTTCCGGAGCCATCCATTGAGGCTAAAGGTGGAAAGGAAATAATGTTAAATGAAGAGATTTGATCTAATGTTTAAATTACCCTTGAATGATAACAACTTAATCAAATACTATGGACTGTGGAGCAAAATCGATAACGTTAATAAGTGACATAAAGGGGATTTTGGACAATTTATAAAGCATGAGAACACTTCTATTGAACTAATGTTTCATGCTTAACACTAGGTATGATTAGCAAAGTTAAATGATGTATCTGCCCCTAATTGTCATCACATATTACTATGCTAGTCGCAATATTCATCAAAGAGAGTACATTTGTAAAGGAAATTAAGAAGGATAAATAGATGCATACCGTTCCCTTCCCTGTCTTTGTGGTAAGATATGTTTCATGCTTAATACGTGAGAGTCCGAAGTCCCCAACCTATTCAATTGCAAAAGAAACAGCAAGAACATGTTATTTGTTTATGTGTAGATCAAGAATACAACATGAGAGAGAAATGATAAAAATAGCAAACCTTCACATTCCAATTCTTATCAACAAGAAGATTTGAAGACTTCAAATCCCGATGAATAATAGGTGGGTGACAATGATGAAGATAATTCATGCCTCGTGCCTGCAGGACATACCAAACGTTAGAAGATATACTCAAATGTTGATACACGGACAGGAAAAATATCATTGCTATGAAATGTTGTACTTACTATGTCCATGGCCATATGAACACGACGTCTCCAATCTAATTTAGTTGTATTCCTTTGAAGTAATCGAAACAAACTTCCACTGCATAAGTTAACATAACTCCATTTAGCTCATTGAATGTGTATGTGTGTTCATAAAGGTGTGCATACAATCCTACACTATTTAATCTTAAAACTTTTGAGTAATAAATAAAACAAGACAAGCACAAAATATACATAAATTTGTAGGAAAGGGGTAGGTGTCAATTTCGACCCATTTATGTATGAAACGGTCAATTTGGGGTTTGGATCTATCTTTAAAAGTTCAGATGGGCCAAATCAGCTAAATTAAGCTAGAACAAAACACGTCCAGTGGGTTTGAACGGGTGTCAGTCCCCATTAAGTGCACACAAACTCCTACAGAGCTTTGTTAGAAATCTAGACTTTTGCGGTAATAGTATAGTTTTTGTAGTCATAATTAACACGTAAATTACATATAAGATGTCCAAGAAAAAGTTAATAGATCAACCCAACCGGCCACATTTTGACTTGCACTAAAAGTACCCAATTTGACTTGTTAGCCAAGCCTTAAATTTTGCGACAGTGAAAAAGAAAAGCATGACTTGCTTATTAAGACATGCACAGGCTTTTGATGTTTCATTAACACGTGCGCGCATACACACACTCATTGGTGTGCGTTTAGAGAGAGACGTACATGCATGGTATATGTATACGGGGTTAAGAAAATTGGGAACTAACCGGGGAAGGAACTCTGTGACAATGCACAGACGCTGAGGTGAAGTTACGGCACCCATGAAGAGTAGAATGTTGGGATGCCGGAGCCTTTTCATGAGAGATACCTACAAATAAAAAAATATGTAACTAGATGACATGTACAATTTTTTTATAAAATGCAACAAATTCTATTTTTAGATAAGCCATGAGAATTTTAACATTCACAATTTATAAAGTTTTCAAATTAAACTCCTATCTGCCCTGCCCTTTGAAGTAATGGATTAAAAAAATACCTCCTGCCTAAACGATAATATCACATCATCAGAATATTCTTGCCTTGAGAAAACCTTGATAGCAACATCCTGCATATACAAGCATACGTTAAATGAGATGAAAGTCATCACAAAATTTTAATTACAACACCAGTTTACTATGATTACAAAATTGATGATATTGATCCGAGTCTGCAAGATTCCCTTATTTAGTCGCTATTAGATAGGTATTCTAGACAATTGACAAGTCAAACATTCCAAATTGACGGAATTTGCTTGCATCAATGTTAAACAAAGTTTTAAATTTGGAGAGCATTGCCAAGTTAATGACATTTTAAAACTCCTACACTTGGTCGAACATATGGCTTTATACAAGTGTCTTAACACTTCTCGAATGTCCAAAGCACCCTTCACTATCATCAAAATTGATGAAATTATGATGAACCCAAATCAATATCATCAAACTATGTTATTTCATGGGACATCACAAGATAAAAACTATTATTACTTTTAAGGGACAGAAGAAGTGTTAAGAAGGGAGAGAAGGATGACATACCGAGCCATACCACAGTGCATGGTATACTGTCCCACATGAACCTATTAAATAATATGCAAACGTAACAAAACATCATATTGTCTTATAAATATTGTCAAATGTCAAGAATACACTTCAATATACACATAAAACTATACCTTGGCCAATTTGTTCTCCAATTATTAGGTCTTCCCACAAGATTTCATAATCCAAGCTATCAGTATCCATGTCCGCTTTATTAATAGCACTACTATTTGTGCTACCACAACTACTAGCACTACTTGTGCTATTGACATTAAACGAAGAAGACCATGACCCTGAAGCCTCGTTCCTATTTGTGTTTTCCCACGGTTGATTATCTACTTTAGATGAACTCGTTTGCTGACCAGATTCATGTTCTTGATCATTATTTAACCAATGTAAACCAAGCCGACCCACTTTTGAATCGGATGAAGTTGAACCAACTTCTTTTTCACTTCCTTTCCATGGCCATGTAATTCCCTTTTTACCCATCCATGCCTCAGCTTTTGAAGATAAAATCTTGTGAATTCCGGGTTTATTTTCACTCTCGTCGCCGGAATCGGTTGAGGGTTTTACAGTAAATGGTGATTGAGGAATATCGCCCCTTGGGGTGCTGGCTCCACTTGAATATCCATCTTCTTTATGATCAGGGCCATTAGTGTCATTTTCGGAATAATGACTGTCTCCACTTGCAACATCTTGATCCGTGGAGGTTTCTCCGTTTTTCATTTTTGATTTAACCTTGTTGCTAACTTTTGTGGCCTGTTTTCATGTTTTCAACAATCAAGATCCATCCTTACATAACATCATTCGTTTGTTTTTTAATACAGTAATAATCGCAGTTAACAAGAAAATCTGTGACGGTATTCCTGTTTATAAGAACACTTTTTTGACATAACTTGAAGGAAAGAAAACCTTAAATGGAGATTTAGTTAAGGCGATTTGAATTTAATGCATGTCCCTTGGGAATTGCGAAATTTCCATTCTCGGAACAGAGAATTTCTATTTTTGGAAAGTTAAAATAACCTATTTGCCCTTTGTTAGAATGAGAAACTAAGTTTCCAATCATCATTCAAGTTTTTTGTTCTAACTAAGCATCATTTTTGTAAAAAGACAAAGAGCACTAAACTTTCTGTAAATGCAATGCAAAAGAATTACTACTGTGTCGGGAGTTTTGGTCCAAAATCGTTCATTCTTACCCAGGGTACTTTCTTTTGTTTTTTTTTTCTTTTTTTGCATTTGTATAACAGTGATGGTTTGTTTGCTATATGAATATAGACAATGGTTCAAAAAACTACTACTGTATAATCTAAAACTTGAAACTAATTTGTAGATGTGGCAAGATAGGGGTGTTGGGTAACATGTCAAAACGGGCTTCCACTGAAACATAACACTTTTTAGCACGAACTGAAACAGTAGGGCCCGGAACAAGTTGACTCACATTTTTTTGTAGATTTATTAAATAATTTCAAAATCAGTAATGTGTTAATTATGATAACACAGTATGCATGAACATAGACTTTTGGGCGGTTTTCAGGCTGTTTAATCCATTTGACCCGTTTGGACCTGTTTAATATAAACACAACCCAAATAGAACCATTTCTACGTAGATTGGTCAAAATTGCAATTATCATGGGAATGAGACCGTTTTAGACATTTGAAAAAGATTACAGCACTTTTTAAGAACATGTCGAGTAAAAATAGCAATCCATAGGAACAAGGGCATTTTACGCATTAAACAAATACCGAAGCACTTTTAAAGATTATCTCAAGTAAAAATAGCAATTTTCATGGGAATAAGGGAGTAATCACATGCAGGTTCTTGAAGCAAAACCGACAAGCAATAACAAAACAACATACAGTGATATCTTCAAAGTTCAGATACTGACCAGATTGGAAATCTTCGAGGCGATTGCAGTTTGTAGAGGTTGTTGAGGATCAAGCCCAAGTTTAGCCGAAGCAATTCTCCGAGGTGCACTAATATTCCCCACTGACTTTATTTCTCTATACGGGCGCGTATCACTAGATACACATATAACCCCAACTAATGTTCCATTTTCATCAGGAAAAGGGGTAAAATTGGCTATAATTTCAAATCTTTCCCCTCGTTTGTTCTTTATTGGAAACTGCCCAGACCAACTTTCCCCCCTAATAGTTCTTTGTAAAATAGCATCAGCTAACGGAATATCGTTTTTTTCTACTAGAAGCTCATTGGGTGATCTCCCTAGAGCTTCTGCAGCCTCATAACCATAAAGATTTTCAGCCATACGATTCCTACATAATTTCAATAATAAAAATGTTAAAAATTATCATTCCTAAAAGGGTGTTTGGATGTGCGTTGTGAAAGTAGTTATCAGAATCTTATAATCAGCGGCAGAAAATAGTGTTTGGGCGTGATTCTGCCAATTTGAGGTTGTAAGAATACATAGATATTGGAATATAGTTTATAACCAAAAAGAACATGTCTTGTGAAGGGAAAAAAAAACAGTAGAATCGGTTTGTGACATGGGAAGAAAAGTATCTCATATAACAAGCTATGTAGACAAGTTATTTTACTTGATCATTCGATAATCAGTTTTGTTGCAGTTGATATGAAACTGATTGTCCAAAACTGATTATTTGAACCCTAAACAATCATTTGAACAGAAGTTTCATTTTGTTTATTTAAAATTAAAAAACTGGTTCTTATGATATCATGTATGTTTCTTTTTACATTCCCGATGGCCATTCTTGTGTATTTTTGTGATTAATAACCCTACCAATGTCTACACTATTCCTTTTAGACAGATATAAGGTTGGTTATTACCCGTCATTGGCACTTATA
Organism: Artemisia argyi; assembly: GCA_030686995.1. Classification (NCBI taxonomy): domain Eukaryota; kingdom Viridiplantae; phylum Streptophyta; class Magnoliopsida; order Asterales; family Asteraceae; genus Artemisia; species Artemisia argyi. The sequence goes on from CM060695.1 coordinate 56,885,642, forward strand.
TGTTTAGGCCCGTCATAATATGCTTTAGTACTGTAGCGTTGTAAGTTTTTTTATTTTCAGCAACCTTAAGAACCCTTTGTGATTGAACTAAACCAAGTTCATAATGCTTACACTTAAAAACCCCTTATGACCATAATGCCATATTCCAACAACATGACCATTAACTTACCTAAAAAGCAATGAACAAATTTAGCTGAATGCTAAACTCACCAGTAGATAATGATCCCGTCGAGGTCAAATATATGCACAGATTGACCCATTGACTGCAATATATTCAAATACTGTGTTTCCGTTAGCTTCACAGCTGAAGGCCCACGAATTAAACCACTCTCCCTAGTAACACCACCACCACCGCTAGTACCCAAACCATTCTGATTATTATCATTGCTGTAACTAACATCAACACTGCGAGTTTCTCTCCTCAAAGGCGACAAATGCCGAAAAGAAACTGAACCCATTTTGAAGGCCGCCACAGCGCCACCCTCAAAAGCCCCACCAGCCGTGCCCATAGTTCTCCTACGAGGGCGCCTAGGAGATACTGAACTAGACCTTTGCCGCTCGACTCTTTGCTGCTCATTGGATACTGTTAACTTTGACATTTCTTGTTTAAGATGCGCATGACTTTCTTCTAACTCATGAATCTTTTTTAATAGCTCCTCAGTTTGCGGTGCTTCATTCTTGTTGTTGTTCGTATCCATTTTTCACACACTTTCACACAAATACACACACACTGTAATTTATGTATCAAAATATTGTTCCTTTCACTTCTTTAAGCTCCAAGTTTTCATTTTTAAGAACCCCCAAATCACTAATCTATAAAAATTTATAAAAAATTCACACACTATGATTTATAAACCAACAAGAATTAGTCTTTTGACCTCAAATTTCTAACCTTTAACAAAAGTACAATCTTTATCACACAATGATCAATCCAAATAGCTAATCTTTTATAAAAACTAAAAAAGTCCAATTTAATTTTTATACAAATTTAAACACAAGCACACCATAAAACACACTCTATCTCCATTTTTTTGCATACTTCAACAAAGTAACACATTTATCAATTAGCCCAAATCAAAAAACTAACAAAAGTCAATGTTTAGTAGCACAAAAACTTTATAAAAAAAACACATAAGACACCAAGACACAGACTACCTGTAAATAAACTGAAATGGGTGACTTGATGGATGATGCTTCTTTAAATGAGTATGGTGAATTGAAGATGATAGGATAAAGGTTTGTAGCTGGATCAATAAATTTGACTTATTCTCTCACACGTACTAAAATCACACACATTAAACCCTGGTGAATTTTTATAAAAAAAACAGTATTATTATGTGGTGAAGATTGAAAAGATACAATCTTGAAAATGAAAGACTCTTCTCAAAGTGCGTTAAGTGTTTGGTCAATAAACAAACACAAAACACAAACCCCTTCACTTTGATCACCAAAAACCTTTTCTTTTATGTTTTCTTTTTATTAATGTATTTTTACTATTATTTAAGTATTAATTAACATAATGATTTTTTAAGTTAATTTTTTTTTTTATGTAAAATGATGTTAAACTTGACAAATAAAAAAAACAAAAATAATAATATCAATTAACAAAGGACGCGAGTTCGAATTCGTTTCGCAGCATGGTTAGGTATTAGGTGAAGGTATTTCACAGATATCAAATCTTTGCTGGGTAAGGTTGATGGGTACTATTATGGTACACACGGTTGAAGTGTCCCTGCCAATCTACACTTTTGGATCCAACATTTAATTATAATAATTTTAGTTCATTAAATGTTTTAAACATGTACCACCAATATATTATCACATTTCATTGTTGTTGAATGTAAGGCTGCCTCCAGTAAGGGATCTCAATCCCTCTCATTTTCTCTGTCATGTCAGCTTTCTTTCTCCAGCGACCTGCAGGCGATTAGATGCCCCAATAAGGTTACAAGAATCAAAAAGGCAAAGAAAATAGAAATGTTATTCGATCGAGTATGTGAACCAAGTTCCAAAAAAATGGCCTGGCGATCGTGGGTGTAGATTTGTTTGTCTTCTGCTTTTGGATTTAATCTTTTCTAACCGCAATTTGATTTTGTAAGTTGGTTACTATTGTTAATATAAACTTATAAATGTATTTATAAATATGAGATATTCTTTTCATTTTGAGTTTCCACTCGTAAGTCTTTGTTACAAAGAAAAGTTTGTTATTTAGAGAGCTAGGGCCTAAGTGTACTAACACATCAATAACTGTTATTTGTGTGTTAGCTCATCATCCACCTAATAACAACTCAATAACTAAAACACACTTCTTAGCCATAACATCAAATATCTGTTATTGGTGCATGTGGGTCACAATTTTTTTTCTTTTCATTTTCTTTTAAAATAAACACAATTTTAAACTAAAAATAAAATTACAATATAAAAAATAGAATACGACATTTCGATAGAAATAAAAGTACAATACATAAAGAAACTACATTTCACCTAGGTGTTGTCGTTCTAGATGTCGTTGCCAAAGATGATCCACAAGATAACGTCCAACGTTTGTATGCACCTTTTTTGTCACATAGTTCCTTTTGGTTCCTTCTGTGTGTGTCGTATCTCTCGATCCATGTACGTTGCATATTGGCTACGGGACTAACATGTATCTTGTTAAATTCACTTATTTGGATTTTTTGATCTTTAACTATCATGTTATGCAATATAATGCAACAATACATAATCCTACGTATTTTGCTCACTTGGTAAGCACGTGTGGTTGTGTTATAATCCTCCAACGACCCTGAAGGACACCAAAAGCCCGTTTCACATCTTTTCTTGCACTTTCTTGAGCCCTCTTAAAATTTAAAGCATCTTGGTTTCAGGTAATCGTATATGATTTGACAAAAGTAGACTAAGTGGGACAAATACCGTCTACTAGGTAATATCCTCGGTTGTATGTTTTACCATTCACCGTAAATGGGGCCCCGAGAGCGATATCGTCAATGAGGTCGTCAAACAAATTCAAATAATATATAACATTTAGGTTATTATTGGAACCCGCTACACCAAAAAATGCATGCCAAATCCATAAATATTGTAATGCGATTGCTTCAAGCATTATTGTTGAATATTTGTGATCCCCCACTTGAATTGAACTTTGTAAGGATTCGGACAATTTCTCCATTTTCAATGCATACAATCTATACTACCAAGCATATCCGGCAACCCATGATATTTTTCATGTTTCTCATAGATGCTCATAATATCATGGGGTGAGGGTTTTCTTAGATACTCCTCCGAGTATAAATCCCATATACATTTAGTAAAATTGTCTAAACTATCACGGCTACAATGTTCACCAATTTATAAATATTCATCAAAAGCATCGGGTGTTTTCCCATACGCCAATTGGTGTATAGCAGACGCGCATTTCATTATAGGAAATACTCATTCTACCAATGGAATTTGGGAGTGACCTAAAAAATAAAAAATGCTCGGGAATAGGTTCAACGTTATAGTTAGTTATACCTTTGACAATTAATTTTTTTTTCTTTTTTTTTTAAATCGACTAATTCGGAGCCATCGCCTAAAATTCCTTTTGGTGTATTTTGGATTATGGCCAAAATAATCTTCCATGAGACGTTGTTTACCGCCTTCATAGTCTCGTGGTATGTGTGTCCGAGTGTGTAAGCTAATGGCTTCGTCGTCATCAAATGCTAGAAATTGTTCATTATATTCGTATAAACGTAATAATTCTTCGGCTCAAGTTTCATCGTCAAAAAGTTCTATGTTGCAAGTGTATGAAATAGGGAAGAGAGGATTGAAATTTATGTGAAAGTGTATATAAATAGTGATTTGGTTTGAATGTTTGAAAGATATAAGTTAAAAGTGGGTATTTATAGGTGAAAAAAGTAGTATTTTTTTTACCTGTTGCTAACGTTCAAATATATATATATATATATATATATATATATATATATATATATATATATATATATATATATATATATATATAAAGAAAACGCAACAACGGCCATGGTTTTACCTACAAGAGGACGAACGGCGTGACAATGGCCCCCGTGAATTACAGCGGTGCCATTGGTCAAAATTCCAAAAGTTCCTTGTATTGTGCACTCTTAGAGTCTTAGCCATTAATAGTTACTAATTAGACTCTTTTTGAATTTTATTTTTTTACTAGTTATTGTATTGATATGTTCATTGCGGTGTATGAAAAAAAGATGTTGGTTTTCGTTTTAAAGTTACGGAAGAAAAATTGCTGGTTTTTGTATATAAAAATTATGTTTAATAATTAGAGACATGCAAATGAGAAAAAGTTAAATACAAATATCGCCTAAAAACGTTATTTATATTTTATCTTTGCTAAATTTTGTTAACGACAAAGTGTAAACTTTAATTTTTAGCAAAACATGAATATAGCTTAAGTCTTTCTTAATTAAAGTTTATTTCAACTAAACATCACATTTGCTACATTTAAATTTCACATAAAACATAACATTTTCATATTTCTAAAAATAGAAAATGTTATATGACATCATGGCATGCATCATGTGTAATCTTAAAAAGATTTTCAAAATTTCTAAGTTGACTTTGTAAAGATTTCATGCAATTTCGGAAATATTCTCACTCAACATATCTCATGGTTGACTTAGAAGGATCTTGATTAGACTTGGCATAGATATGGAAAGTGATGAGGCAATATTTGTTGCGCTTTTAAAGGGTCATTTAAGCCTTAAGTCGTGATAATATGATCAATTATTACCCTAAATCGTTCCTTTTGTCATTTTAGGTACTTTTGACGAGAATTCTGAAAAACAAAGCAATTTGGACGTTTTTTGAGTAAAAAGTGAAGAAAACGACAAAGTCAAGAATCCAAGCTGGAAATTGCACCTGACGGCATCACCTATTCCAAAGGGATGGCGTCAGCCTTTGTGACAAGAGGTGGATATTACTTTTACACTTGACGCGCCAGAACAGAAATCAGGACTTAACACGTGACGGCGTCACGTTCTACCAAGAGTAGGCCGTCACGTATCACACTAAAGCGTGACGGCCCAGAACACTTAAAGAGTGACGGCGTCAAGAAGTTGGATTGGACGACAAGAAACCCTAGCCGCGGCGAGATGCCGGCGTCAACCATCAAAAGGTGACGCCGTCACCCTTGTAAATCTATATATAGTTTTTGATTTTTCATTCATTAGTGTGTAACTTTGGAGAGGAACTTTTGGTGGAATAACCCTAACACGAATTTCAGAGGTTTTTAAGGGTTTCATACCCTTATCTCTTCCATATTCAATTAAAGATAAGTAATTCATCAATCATTTAATATGTCTATGTGTTGTTTGATTCTATCTTATGCTTGTCTTTCTTTTAACATGCTTGGCTAGGTTTATTTATGTTTGCTTTGATGTAGTGAAACCTAGTTATTGATTATTGATTGATGGTTTATTATTAGTTGTTGTTGGGTGATTGATAATCGATGTTAGGCTTAAGAAAACTGGCTAATCTCCTATTCGGTAACTTGCTTGAACGTCTTAAGAAACATGAATCGGATGTGTACTACGATTTTAATGGTTGTATTTAATGCATAAGTAACTATTAAGGAGGCCATGGTAAGGATACTTAACGTGTCGCCATAGGAAGAGATAGAAGCTTATAGAGTTGGGGAAGATCATACACGGCCCCACAAATGGTATTAAGGAATGCAACCCGTCACCCACACAATTGTAACAAGCTTATCAATCAATAAAAGATAACTAGGGAGTAATGAAATCTAAGTAAACACATTTTTTCCATTTATAGTTTACACATTTTATTTTCTTGTCATTTTATTTTTATTGCATTAGTAGTTATTTGAGTTAGTTGACTAGCAACTAATTCCACCCATCCTTCCAATACCCGAGATTTTACTTGCTTTCAAAAAAATATAAAAATACAAAAAGAACCATCCCTCACCTCTAGACCTAGTTAGATTAATTTCAATCCTAGCGAACACTATTCAATCCCTCGGTACTTGCCACTTCACTATACTACATCGGTCAGGTACACTGCCTGGTGGGGATTGTAAACTTCTCAAGATCCCTTGAGAAGTAAAACTTTCGTGTAGACCACAATCCGCACATTAAAGTTTTTGGCTCCGTTGTCGGGGAATAGTTATTGTTTAGGTTGAAATTTATTTTTATTAGGTCTACTCACTAGATTCCTTTCTAGTGAGATTTTTATTTTTATTTATAGGTTTTCTTTAGTCTATCTTATTTCTTCGTTTCTTTGTTCGTAACCATTACCATCCGCCATCATGGAAGGTGGTAATATCTTTGATTCCATCAACCCACCACAACAAGACCCACCACAACCAAACCAACCTCCTAGAGCCCGCACTTTAGGAGAGTACTCCTGACCTAGCCATCAAGGCTATCGAAACACCATTGAGCTCACCCAAGGAGCCAATGTGTCTCCCTTGCGATCCGACACCATTCGGTTGGTGCAAAGCGGATGTGCATTCCATGGACTTCATTCCGAAGATCCAAACCAACATCTCAAGGATTTCCATAAAATCGTGGATTCCATAGACCTTGATGTTGGCACTCGAGAGACGACCCGATTGCGTCTCTTCCAATTCTCTCTACATGACCAAGCTAGTCAATGGCTTGAGCGTTTACCCGCGGGATCCATTACATCTTGGGATGATCTCACTTCTCGTTTCCTTACTCAATTTTTCCCACCGGGAAGAACCACCAAGTTAAGGAATGACATCTTGATGTTCCAACAACGTCAAGATGAAACTCTTTACGAAGCATGGACTCGTTTCAAGGACTTACTTCAAAAAGTCCCTTATCACGGCATAGATCTTTGGCTCCAAGTCCAAATTTTCTATGACCATATCAATCTCCCCACAAGGCGAACTGATGTGTCTCGCGACTACTAGTTTTAAATTTATAACACGAATTACCAGATAAAGCTAAGAACACACGGGCAAGTATGACCCTTTCGTATGTAGTTAGTTTTGGTTGGTAAGCCGAGGTCGTTCACTAGGATTTGGGTGTTTTCAATTGTGAAAAATCTATGTAATAGTAAGCAATAAAAAGATGGTAATAGGTTGTCACGATCCAAAATACCATATAAGCAATAAGTAACACGAAAATGATGATTATGTGAATTCAATAAGATTAAAAACTACACTTGCTTAGACTAGTTTACATCCTTGATAAGCATGATTGTGATAACTCTTCTTAACATGTTGGTTATGATGATTAGTTGGTGTTCTAATAAATTGTTCTTACAAATTAAACATTGGCCAAGATCTTAGTTTATAAAAACAAGCATTAAGTTTAACGAATCAATTCAAGATCAATTCAAGGTTCATAAGGTTGGGTTAACAATCTTAAACACAAAAATAATCTTTTATTTTATCAAATACTCTTAAGAAATGGTCAATACAAAAGGTAACCGATCATAGACAAAAGGTTACAATTGATTGCAAACTACTACTCTTTCGACCAATTAGGCGTTCTACAATCAATCCGATTTGATAGACAAAAGTTTTCTCATTACAATCACACTTTAGTTTCTTTGTTTAACCAAGAATAATTTTGGTGGAAAACAATCATTCATAAACAAATGATTATAACTAGTTGAATAACAATTAATCTTTCGACCTATAAAATCATTCGCAACTAGTTAAACTTGATTCAACAAATGTCACTATGAAACTTAAGTACAATTGGGTTTTAGAATTAACTTGAAATTGAATTAAAACATGTTATCACAATCATAAGCAAACCATTAAATAATAAACATAATCTAAGCAAGTGCACAAAGGCACTAGCCACTCATAGCAAACATGAACATAAACTCAGAATTTTGAACATTAGAAATCATAATCAAAAGTCTTACAATGATTGAAATAAGATAACAAATGATGAAGTAATGATGCCTCAAGTGTTGGTGATGACTTCTTGATGTTTTGACCTCCAAATGATGACTTCTTGGATCTCCAAAGTTTCCTGGGATTTTATGGACGAATTTTGGTATGAGAGGGAGTAATGGTGGTAAGAGAAGTGTTCTCTCAAGTTAAGATAGAGAGAAATGGTAAGGGATGATTAGAAATGCATGTAAAGGTCTCTATTTATACTCCTCTCAAGGCCTAGGGGTCATCAATGATCAACTTGGTGACCAAGTAGTTTAGAAGGACCTAGAATACCAAAAAGAAGAGCCTAGAATCGAGTAGAATGAGGTAGAATGTGTTTTGCAAAAGTTTAACGATCTGACCAACCGATCAGTTTCGGGGCATTACCGATCGGTTGGGCAAAAGTCATAAGCAAGAAAGTTTTAGATCTTTCTCTTAGCTTTCCGTGGCCGCGAACGGGGGGTCAAACGGAGTCCGTATGCTCTAGTTATGGCCAAAATGGTGAAGGTGTGTCGGGAATAACGAGTCTTCCATTAATTCTTCGTTCGAGCTTCTTTTCTTCATTTCTTTTCTTGTTTTCCCTCTTGTCCTTTATTCTTGAGTCTTTGGAATGACAACTTCATGACTTTAATCTTCTCGAACATACTCCAATTGTACACATTTACTTCATTTCTTCATCTTTTCATCACTTTTTCCTGTTTTTGGCTACATTTGCTTGTACAAACACTTTTCCACAATTAAGTAACAAGAACGTACAAATATGGCCAAATATGATGCATAAAACGCACCTAAAAAACATGTATAATTTACGTGTTATCACGAACCATTGACCAAGCGGCCGGTGGTAAGCTACGTGATCGAAGTGCGGAAGAATCATGGGAACTCATAGAAGATCTTGCTCTTTATGACAACGAAAGTTGGAATGATCCCCGTGATTTGAACAAAATGGTCAAGGCAATATCTTTGCCTTCGAATAATTCAAGCACTCCCGACCGTAGGATCATGGAACTTGAAGACCAAGTCAAGTTTCTCATGAAATCCTACGAATCTCCTAAACCATCAAGCCAAGTGAACAAAATCACTTCTTCATGTAAGTTATGTAATGGTCCTCATGACACTCATAATTGCATGGAACTCCCCAAACAAGCTTTTATGGAATTCACATCCTCGCGTACCGACAAAAAGGGAGATAAGTGGATCACTATGAATCAGGGACCTAGGGATTTCAATGGGGGTTATGAGGCATGGAAGGATAATCCAAATTTCAGTTGGAATCAGACCCGAAGTGTATCATTCAATGACTCTCCCCCACTCACCTGGTATGAACATTATCCTCCTCAAAACACACCTAAACAGCAAAACCAAGAAGAGTTGCTGCGAAAATTTATTCTTTCTCAAGAAACGCAGCTTTCTAAACTCGGACCAATTTAGACAACAACAGGCCAACATGAATAACAAGATCAGTAACCTGATGAGTTTTATCAATGATCACATTGCTGGTATGTCTATTAGGGGGTTGGCACAGGCTGAGGGAGTTAAGTCCGTTACCATCACTAACCAATCACCCTCTCTTGTGAAAATAAAGGATCCTAGTAAAATCTTCAAACATATATCACCAAAAGGAAAAGAAACCAAGAATCCTTCTATTTCCTCGAAACAAATCCACTTCGTAAACACCATTACCACAATACCTACCCCAAGACCCGAAAAGAACCAACAACCTACTAAGATCGATGAGGAAAGGAATGAGGCTCCTGAAGAAAATCATTATGTGCCTGAAAGTTCTTTAGACCCACCCGAGGATTCAGTCCTAGGAGTATTGAATGATGGAGGGGGTATAGATGAGACATCCAAGGAGCCCAAAGGACCAGTAGGATTATTAGATAATTCCCTTATGGAAGAGCTCGAGGAGGGGACTAGGAAATTATCCATTAGCTTTGGGAATAGGATAGAGGAGGGCGACCCTGGCATTTTCAAAGCCGCCGTTACCCTTGGAAAGCAATACATTCCCAACACCTATATCGATCCCGAATCCCCAAGGAACGTGATATCTCTCCCAATGTATAACAAGATTTTTGGCAAAAATCTTAATCATGAGGGATTTCATTTTGTAGGAATTGCTAGGAGGACCCAAATTATGGTTGGAAAGTTTATTTACGAAATTGATCTAACAGTGGTCAATGATATTGAATCAACCGTTAATCCAAAGTTAACCAATTTGATACTAGGGGAACCGTTTGTAAGAGCCACCGGGATGACTGTCAACGAACTTAACGGTAGTATACTATTCACCGATGGGGTTAGGCGGGTAATCTTTCATGATGGTAATGAAGAGGTACACGAATATCGCCCGCGATTAACCAACAACACTAGAGGCATGGATGCGAGACAGCCTTGTAGGATAAACCGACGTGGCCCTAATAACTTGAAAATACCTTGTATGATTGGGCATCAACATTTTTATAATGTATATATAGACACAGGTTTACCCATGAATGTTATGTCTCTATTTCATTATAATAATATCTGTAGATGGGGGTTAGTCTATAAAGGAAAGGATGTGATTGGTCAAGATGATGACGTGCAGGTATTTGTTGGTAATATGATGTTCACGATGGGCTTTGCAATTGTCGACAACATAGAGGATTACATAGACCCTAGGTTATCACAAGTAGTTTTCGGTGCCCCTTTTTGCGAAATCACTAATTTGGCGATAGATAGTGAGAATGGGATAATGACCTTCACCGACGGGGTTAAAGAAGTCTCGTTTCAAACCCCTCATAAGTCTTGGGAGTATAGAGAATTGGGTCACGATGGACTAGACGTACTTGATAAACTCGGATCTCAAGTAGTATTAAGTGACGATGACGTTAGGAGAGGATGTAAGAGTCCTTTTGATTTGGAGCGTGGGCTCTTCATGGGAGTTAATGAACTTAGTTCTAAATATAGGACAGAAATGTGGAGTTCTGAGGATCCCAAATACTTACACTATCAAAGCGATTCTTGCAATGATAACGAGGATGACCTAGAGAACGTGACTAACGATGGAGTCACGTAATAGGGCGTGACTTTAATTGAGTCTAGCTACAAGACTCGTTAATAAAGAAAAGCGCTTCTTGGAAGGCAACCCAAGCTTTATTTGTTTGTTTATTTGATTTTATTTGCTTTCGTATATTTGTTTTATTTGTTTATTTGATTTTATTTGCTTCCGTAATTTTTAGCAAAACATGAATATAGCTTAAGTCTTTCTTAATTAGAGTTTATTTCAACTAAACATCACATTTGCTACATTTATATTTCACATAAAACATAACATTTTCATATTTCTAAAAATAGAAAATGTTGTATGACATCATGACATGCATCATGTGTAATCTTAGAAAGATTTCCAAAATCTCTAAGTTGACTTTGTAAAGATCTCATGCAATTTCGTAAAGATTCTCACTCAACATATCTCATTGTTGACTTAGAAGGATCTTGATTAGACTTGGCATAGATATGGAAAGTGATGAGGCAAAATTTGTTATGCTTTTAAGGGGTTATTTAAGCCTTAAGTCATGATAATATGATCAATTATTACCCTAAATCATTCCTTTTGTCATTTTAGGTACTTTTGAAGAGAATTCTGGAAAACAAAGCATTTTGGACGTTTTTGGAGTAAAAAGTGAAGAAAACGACAAAGTCAAGAATCCAAGCTGGAAATTCCACCTGACAGCATCACCTATTCCAAAGGGACGGCGTCAGCCTTTGTGACAAGAGGTGGATATCACTTTTACACTTGACGCGCTAGAACAAAAATCAGGACTTAACACGTGACAGCGTCACGTTCTACCAAGAGTAGGCCGTCATGTATCACACTAAAGCATGACGGCCCAGAACACTTAAAGATTGAAGGCGTCAAGAAGTTAGATTGGACGACAAGAAACCCTAGCCGCGGCGAGATGACAGCGTCAACCATCAAAAGGTGACGCCGCACCCTTGTAAATCTATATATAGTTTTTGATTTTTCATTCATTAGTGTGTAACTTTGGAGAGGAACTTTTGGTGGAATAACCCTAACACGAATTTCAGAGGTTTTTAAGGGTTTCATACCCTTATCTCTTCCATGTTCAATTAAAGATAAGTAATTCATCAATCATTTAATATGTCTATGTGTTGTTTGATTCTATCTTATGCTTGTCTTTCTTTTAACATGCTAGGCTAGGTTTATTTGTGTTTGCTTAGATGTAGTGAAACCTAGTTATTGATTATTGATTGATGGTTTGTTATTAGTTGTTGTTAGGTGATTGATAATCGATGTTAGGCTTAAGAAAACTGGCTAATCTCCTATACGGTAACTTGCTTGAACGTCTTAAGAAACATGAATCAGATGTGTACTATGATTTTAATGGTTGTATTTAATGCATAAGTAACTATTAAGGAGGCCATGGTAAGGATACTTAACGTGTCGCAATAGGAAGAGATAAAAGCTTATAGAGTTGGGGAAGATCGTACACGGCCCCACAAATGGTATTAAGGAATGCAACCCGTCACCCACGCAATTGTAACAAGCTTATCAATCAATAAAAGATAACTAGGGAGTAATGAAATCTAAGTAAACACCGTTTTTAGGGGGTCATTTAAGCCCGGAGTCGAGATTATTTGATCAAATATTGCCCTAAATCGCTCCTTTTGTCATTTTAGGTACTTTTGGAGAGAAATTTGGAAAAGGAAGCATTTTGGACGTTTTTGGAGCATAAAAGTGATGAAAACGGCAAAGTCTTAATTTTCCTTGTTGGGAACAGTACCTGACGGCGTCACTTGCTCCTTAATGACGGCGTCAAGAGTAATACAAGAGGTGGATATGGACTATACACGTGACGATCCGGAGAGTTTTGTGCATTGGAGATGACGGCGTCACCCAAGTCCGTCATGGTCCAAATATTAGTGACGGCCCAGAACAATTTTACACATGACGGCGTCAAAAGTGGATCTAGGCAATCCGATTTCATTACGGACGGCGAGTTGACGGCGTCACAGATTTCTTCTTGACGCCGTTACCCTGTAAAATCTATATATAGTTTTCCAAATTTCATTCATTAGTGTGTAACTTTTAGGGTGCAACTTTGAAGAAAAACCCTAGGCCGATTTTCACAGCTTTTTCAAGGGTTTTTAACCCTTTGAATCTTTCATGTCAATTTGAGATAAGTACTCTTTCAATTCAATCAATATGTCTATATGTTGCTTGAATATATCTTACACTTGTTTTCAAGTTAACATGCTTGGCTAGATCTCTTTTGTGTTTGCTTAGATGTAGTGAAACCTAGATGTTAATTATGGGTTGATTGTTTGTTTATAGTTGTTACGGATGATTGCATTCGATGTTAGGCTTAAGAAAACTGGCAGACTTCCATTGGTAACTTGCTTGAACGTCTTAAGAAACATGATCAGAGGTGTACTATGATTTTTGGTTGTATTTAATGCGTAGGAGAATTCTAATGATCCCATGTTAGGAGCTTCTAACGGCTCGACATAGGAGTGAAGTAGGATCCTATAGAGTTAGGGAATATTGTACACGGCCCTACGAATAGTATTAAGGAATATGACCCGTCATCCATGCAATTATAACAAGCTATCAACCTGTAAAAGATATCTAGGGAGTAATGAAACCTAAATAAAAACTTTCCCCATTATTGTTTACACCACTAGTTCAATTAGATTTATTTTCATTTCTATCATTTTATTTTGATTGCATCTTTAGTTATTGGGTTAGTTGACTAGCAACTAATTCCGCCCACTCTTCCAAAAGCTGAGATTTTACTTGCTTTTATAAAACATAAAAATACAAAAAGAATCATCCCTCACCTTTAGACTTAGTTTAGGAGACTTTCTAATCTTAGCGACACTATTCCTGAGTTGAACGATCAATCCCCCAGTACTTGTCACTATACTATACTACAACGATCAGGTACACTGCCTGGTGGGGGTTGTAAGCTTCTCGAGATCCCTCGAGAGGTAAAGCCTGGTGCGATTCCCACGTATCACGCGTCAAGTGTAAATGAAATATCCACCTCTTGTCGCAAAGGCTGACGCCGTCCCTTTGGAATAGGTGACGCCGTCAGGTACAATTTCTAGCTTGGATTCTTGACTTTGTCGTTTTCTTCACTTTTTGCTCCAAAAACGTCCAAAATGCTTCCTTTTCCAGAATTCTCTTCAAAAGTACCTAAAATGACGAAAGGAACGATTTAAGGTAATAATTGATCATATTATCACGATTTAAGGCTTAAATGACCACTTAAAAGTGTAACAAATTTCGCCTCATCACATTGCCTTAAAAGGTAGAGTTCAATCAAGTGATGATGAAGAATCTAGCTCGAATAGTGATGATGAAGAATATGCCATGGCCGTTAGAGACTTCAAAAAGTTTTTTAGAAGACGAGGCAAATTTGTAAGGCAACCTAGAGATGACAAGAAAACTTTCTGAAAAGATCATGATGATAAGAAAGGAAAGGGTGAAAGAAAGTGTTTTAGGTGCGGAGACTCAAGTCATCTCATAGGAGAATGTCCAAAACCACCCAAAGGAAAATCTCAGAGAGCTTTTGTAAGTGGTGCTTGGAGTGATAGTGGAGATGATGACGAGGAGCCAAAGAATGACGAGATTGCTCTCATGGCTCATGACTCAAATGAGGTACACTCCGATTCATCTTGTTCTTCTATCGATGATGACACATTGCAAAAAGAATATAACAAACTTTGTGAGCTAAGCCTAAAAATCATAAACAAAAACAAATTTTTGAAAACTAAAAAGGAATTTTTAGAAAATGAAGTTTGTGAATTAAAGGAAAAACCTAAACGGTTAGAAGACACAATGTGTAAATCATGTCAAGAGTTTGAACTTGAAACTGAAAAGCTTAAAATCACACAAGATGATCTAATAAAACAAACCACATAGTTTAAAAGGTTCGATAAAAGCATTTCTTGTGCGGATGAAATAATGAAACTTCAAAAGTCACCATTTGATAGACTAGGATTCATGAAGTCAGGAACATTAAGTAGTTTAACGAAACTAGACGAAAAAGCACAAGAAGTCTCCGTCCGTTGAACCCAAAGGTTCTGCCGTGTATGTAGCAGAATAATCTGGTTCAAGTTTAGATCGTACAAAATTTGTTAAAGTCACAAAGAAATCTAACATTAGTGTAACTGAAACAAAACTAAACCGGCTACCAAGATAGGAGTAGGACTTGTTAAAAATGAATTTAGAGCTAGAACTTCACAACCAAAGTCTAAAAGTCCTATTCCCAAACGCCCCTTTCCAAAGAGTAACTACAACGCTCAACCTAACTATCAAAATGGTTGGAACCAAAACTTTGCTAGACAATATCAAGTTCCAAATTACATGTCTTGGAACCCATATCAACCATTTCCATACATGAACCAAGGCAATGCTATGTTTAACCAAAATGGACCCATGAGATATTGGGGACCAAACGCTTGAGTGTTTCTCATAAAATAGGTATGCTTGAAAGTGAGTTTGGAACCGGATGAATGGATCAAAGATAGTGGTTACTCAAGGCAAATGACGGGAGACAAAAGCCTATTATCTACATATCAAGAATTTGACGGAGGTAATGTTACTTTTGGTAGCAAGCTTAAAAGCAAGATCATCGGAAAAGGTACAATTTCTCATGACTCCCTCTCTATTGATGATGTCGCTCATGTAGATAACCTAGGTTTTAATCTCCTTAGTATAAGTCAACTTTGTCGAAAAAAGTATAACGTCCTTTTTAGTGTAAATGGAAGTAAAATACTTAAAGACGGCATAACCGTAGCCAAAGGTGTCCTTAAGAGCAACATATATGTCATGAAGATGGATCAAACATCTAGAGACAAACTTTGCCTTACATCATTAGATGAATCTTCAACTTTATGGCATAGACGTTTAGGACACGCTAATAAGAGACTCATCCAAAACCTCTTCTCCAAAGACTTAGTTAGAAACCTACCCAAGTTGAAATACGACCAACACTTTTGTGATGCTTGCAGAATTGGTAAACAAGTTCATAGTAGCAATAAGGCTAAAAATATGGTTGATGAGGCGAAAAATGAACCACTTTTAGGGGGTCATTTAAGCCCGGAATTGAATTTATTTGATCAAATATTGCCCTAAATCGTTCCTTTTGTGATTTTAGGTACTTTGGGAGTGAAATCTGGAAAACGAAGCAATTCGGACGTTTTTGGAACATAAAAGTGAAGAAAACGCCAAAGTCTTAATTTTCCTTGCTGGGAACAGTAGGTGACGGCGTCAAGAAGGAATTTCTGACGGCGTCAAGAGTAATTTCCATGATGACCCAGTACAGAATTGACGGCGTCACAAGGTAGGGCGTCAAGAGTAAAATGCATGACGGCCTGGAAACACATAACACATGACGGTGTCAAAAGTAGATAAAGGCAGTCCGAGAAGTATTTTGGCGGCGAGATGACGGCGTCACAAGATTTGTCTTGACGCCGTCAGACCCTATTTCCTATATATAGTTTTCTAATTTTCACATTAAAAAAAAGGGGAGAAGTTTTGGAGAAACCCTAAGTACGAACTTGGTACGAATTTGACAGGTTTTTCAAGGGTTCTCAGCCCTTGATCCCTTTCATGTGTAATTGAGATAAGTATTCTTTTAATTCAATCAATATGTCTATGTGTTGGTTGTCTATATCTTGTTCTTGTCTTAATTCTACCATGCTAGGCTAGATCTATCTTGTGTTTGCTTGGATCTAATGAAACCTAGATGTTAATTATGTGTTGATTACTTGTTTATGGTTGTATTGGATGAATGATTTCGAAGTTAGGCTTAAGAAAACTGGCAGATCTCCAAATGGTAACATGCTTGAACGTCTTAGGAAACATGAACTGACGTGCACTAGGTTTTATTGGTTGTATTTAATGCATGAGTAAATTCTAATGATCCCATGTTAGGAGCTTCTTAGCCGGCTCGACATAGAAGTGAAGTAGGCACTCATAGGATTGGGGAATTAAGTGCGCCACCCCATGAATGGTATTAAGGAATACCATCCGTCATCCACGCAACTATAACAAGTAATTAACGTGTAAAAGATATCTAGGGAGTAGTGATATCTAAGTAAACACATTTTCTCCACTTATTGCTCACAACCTTAGTATAATTTAGTTTATTTTCATTTCTAGTATTTTATTTTGATTGCATCTTTAGTATTGGGTTCGTTGACTAGCAACTAATTCCGCCCAAATCCTTCAAACCCGAGATTTTTACTTGCTTTCTAAAAAATATAAAAATACAAAAATAATCATCCCTCATCTTTAGAACTAGTATTTAGGTTTTCTAATCCTAGTGACACTATTCCTAGCTGAACGATCAATCCCTCGGTACTTGTCACTATACTATACTACAACGATCAGGTACACTGCCTGGTGGGGGTTGTAAGCTTCTCAAGATCCCTTGAGAGGTAAAGCCTGGTGCGATTCCCACGTATCAAGTTTTTGTCGCCGCAGCCCGGGGAATAGTTATTGTTTAGGTTGAATTTGATTTTTATTAGGTCTACTCATTAGATTCCTATCAAGTGAGATTTTTTTCTTTTTATTTTGTAGCTTTCTCGTAGTCTATCTTTTCTTTGTGATTTTGTTTGTAATTTGCTTCAAATAGACTTTACACTTAGACTTCTAAGATTGCAAGATAAGGTTGAGTGGCTAGAACACCAAAGAGTTCAAAATACCTCATTTAGAGACACCTATGAATCATATGAGCCTTCACCTAGGATAGATTCTTATAAACAACCTCCATGTTTAAGATCTAGTTTTAGTGAGGCTAATAGAAAAAGTGACCTAGTTTGCCAAGGAATTATGGATAGAGCCGTATCAATAAACCATAAGTTGGATGAAGCACTAGGTTTGTTATTATCACTACCTAAGGATATAGGTGATCGTGATACGTGGAATGATGAGGTAAGTAACATAAGCCCACAAAATACTCAACCATCATTTGAGGCACACACACCGCCCGTGACTTACCCGGAAGAAGTAGAAGAAACTTTAGGAATTTCGATGGAGGTAGAACCCTTGGACCAAGCACCACTTGAGGATATAGGTTTGAACACTTGTAGTGATAACCTTACTCCTAGTTCTAAGGAATTTCCTAGTGTTGATGAACCGGAACCTCAATCTTTACACACCTTTCCATCCTTAGATATATTTCTAGGAGACAAAAGAGGAACCGACCCACCCATCAACCCATATTATCCGGGTAGTTTTAGGATGAAGGAAGCCATTCACTCACCCCCTTCACCTCACGTGGAATATTCACACCCTAAGGGTGTGTATCGTTACTTTCACCCACACTTAATCCTAAGTGTAGGGAAAACCTCCCATATTTCCGTTAAATAAGGGTAGAGTCAGGCTCGTGACTCGAACAAAAACAAGCGCTTCTTGGGAGGCAACCCATGTTTTGTGTGTTTTTATTTGTTTGTTTGTTTGATTTTATTTGTTTCCGTATGCATGTTTTATTTTTATTGTTTGTGGCTCATGTTTCAAAGTAAATTGTGAAAATGCTTTATTTTGTTTTTAACTTCGTCTTAATTGCATATAAAGGTATTTTGCAAAAGATAAGTGTAAGGGAGATCCAAATTTGTTTATAAGAACGAAATTGAGCATGAACCACAACAATATTAAATGGACATGTGTATTAGTACTTGTTAGAGTCAAATGCTTGTATCGAGTCATAATGATGTTTTGAAGGATTTTACAGGAAGTAGGACATAAGTTTTTTTCAGAAATTTTCCGAAAACTTAACGTAAAGATTTCTGCAGGCCACTTCTGACGGCGTCTTGAGTTTACTCTTGACGGCGTCATGTGTAAAATTCTGGAAATTTTGCTAGTTTTGTTTATACCGGACTCTTAAAGTTTTTGTTGATTCTTTAGTTTTATAAACTCCAGGAAATCTGCAAACATTCATTCCACAAGCATTATATCTTATTTTGTTTTCTAGGATTTAGTAACTTATGCAGGTTGCCGCCGATTTTATGCAAGGTTGTGTTGTCTATTTTCTCAGGATTCACAGGTTATGTATGACAAGAAGATGATTTATATTCTGGAAGGGAAGCTTTGATTGTTTATTTTCTTGGAGGAAGATTTAACCTGGCCACCTTATTATCCATACTGAGCGAATCAGGGGAGTATTTGATTTCATTCTTTTTACTTTTTCACTTTTACATTCTTTACTTGAACATTGGGGACAATGTTCATCCTAAGTGTAAGGGGAGGGTAAAATGATGATACCTTACATGTACACTTTCGCTTGAGTTTCTTTTGTTTGATGGTAGATGTGTAATAAAACTATGAGAAATACTTGTTAGTGCAATTTTAGCGCCAAATTTAAATTTTTTTACAACATTTAGGAGTTAAACTTTAGCTATAGCAAGCGTCTCATGGATAGGAGATTGTATGACTAGCACATAACCGTATATTCAGAAAAATTTTTCACCCAAATATGTGAGGTTTGCCTTTAGATTTGATAGGAAAAGCATTTATTATTAGTGCTTATGAGTGTACCGGTAGCATTTAGATTCTAGAACTTGCGTTAGTGATGCATCCCGAGACCGCTAGTGAGACTACATTCGTGTGGTAGGATTTACTACATGATAAGAGGCATTAGGATCACCCTTGTGTTAAACCCGTATCATAATTACTTGACCATTTAAGTCATATTACTTGACTAGTTAAGTCAATTAATTTTTCCCACACCATTAGCGTTGTACTCATTTTTAGTACACGAAACCCCTAGTACACCCCTCCGAGCCTATCTTTTCGTTTCTAACTTTAAGCATCTTACTTAAAGGAAGAATTTGTTACACCCCACTTAAATGTACAACCAAATCGCCTTAACCTTCCGTGTATGCGCTCATTTTTAGTGCATTATTGTTATTTGTTAAACCCTAAGTTAACTTTCTAATTGATTACATGGTTGCGAAGTCGAGTCCTATCCTTGTACATATTGTTTTGGGATGATTGAGACTCATGGGTAAGTACTTATTTTATGGAGTAATGGGGAAGAACATCATATTATTACCCCCATATGTGCGTTAATCGTAAAAGTGCTCCAAGTGTTTTGATTTTCTTAATTCGAGTCATTAGTTTAGTTTATTGTAAAGTATGTAAAGATTCAAGTGTAAGGGGAATTTCCATTCCCTATGATGTATTATTTTGGATGGTAGGGTAAGAGTGTATGCCAAAAAAAAAAAAAAAAAAAAAAAAAAAAAAAAAAAAAATCGAAAAAATGAAGAAAAAGAAAGAAAAAACAATAGAAAAAGAAAAAAAAAACATACGGACTACCATCCCTTTTTATTCTATGTTCATTTTATATTTTTGTTATTTTCCATTTATTAGCTTAAGTCGAGTCTAGTCTTGGCTTAGCAACGCCACATTGTACATGTAATTAACCAAGATTGTTAACTCGCTACCAGTAAAACTTCCTTTATCCAACAAAATCGTGTATTTCATGTCCCTACACCTAACGTTACAACCCTTTAAAAGACCTCTTTGATAGTTTATCCTAGGTGCTTACGCCATGTGGTGGAGGTTTGATCCTTTCCCAAGCCTATGGTTATCTATTTTGCTATGACAGGTAGTGAGAGATATCTTCCGTTTCCATATTGTAATTTATACTTTATTACACCCGAGAGATGTGAGTATCTAAACACTATTTGTGAGGTGCTTGTGTATGACCTCCGTGCTTGTCTATTGGTCTTTAGTGGAACGATTATTTGTTGTAATTACTTTTATATTAGTGTTAAATGACCCCTAACTTGTATTTTGAGTAGAATAAAAGCGCATTTGCTTGAGGACAAGCAAATCTCAAGTGTAAGGGTATATGATGAGGCGAAAAATGAACCACTTTTAGGGGGTCATTTAAACCCGGAATTGAATTTATTTGATCAAATATTGCCCTAAATCGTTCCTTTTGTGATTTTAGGTACTTTGGGAGTGAAATCTGGAAAAGGAAGCAATTCGGACATTTTTGGAGCATAAAAGTGAAGAAAACGCCAAAGTCTTAATTTTCCTTGCTGGGAACAGTAGGTGACGGCGTCAAGAAGGAATTTCTGACGGCGTCAAGAGTAATTTCCATGACGACCCAGTAAAGGATTGACGGCGTCACAAGGTAGGGCGTCAAGAGTAAAATGCATGACGGCCTGGAAACACATAACACATGACGGCGTCAAAAGTAGATCAAGGCAGTTCGAGAAGTATTTTGGCGGCGAGATGACGGCGTCACAAGATTTGTCTTGACGCCGCCAGACCCTATTTCCTATATATAGTTTTCTAATTTTCACATTAAAAAAAAGGGAGAAGTTTTGGAGAAACCCTAAGTACGAACTTGGTACGAATTTTACAGGTTTTTCAAGGGTTCTCAGCCCTTGATCCCTTTCATGTGTAATTGAGATAAGTATTCTTTTAATTCAATCAATATGTCTATGTGTTGGTTGTCTATATCTTGTTCTTGTCTTAATTCTACCATGCTAGGCTAGATCTATCTTGTGTTTGCTTGGATCTAATGAAACCTAGATGATAATTATGTGTTGATTACTTGTTTATGGTTGTATTGGATGAATGATTTCGATGTTAGGCTTAAGAAAACTGGCAGATCTCCAAATGGTAACATGCTTGAACGTCTTAGGAAACATGAACTGACGTGCACTAGGTTTTATTGGTTGTATTTAATGCATGAGTAAATTCTAATGATCCCATGTTAGGTGCTTCGTAGCCGGCTCGACATAGGAGTGAAGTAGGCACTCATAGGATTGGGGAATTAAGTGCGCCACCCGATGAATGGTATTAAGGAATACAATCCGTCATTCACGCAACTATAACAAGTAATTAACGTGTAAAAGATATCTAGGGAGTAGTGATATCTAAGTAAACACATTTTCTCCACTTATTGCTCACAACCTTAGTATAATTTAGTTTATTTTCATTTCTAGTATTTTATTTTGATTGCATCTTTAGTATTGGGTTAGTTGACTAGCAACTAATTCCGCCCAAATCCTTCAAACCCGAGATTTTTACTTGCTTTCTAAAAAATATAAAAATACAAAAATAATCATCCCTCATCTTTAGAACTAGTATTTAGGTTTTCTAATCCTAGCAACACTATTCCTAGCTGAACGATCAATCCCCCGGTACTTGTTACTATACTATACTACAACGATCAGGTACACTGCCTGGTGGGGGTTGTAAGCTTCTCAAGATCCCTTGAGAGGTAAAGCCTGGTTCGATTCCCACGTATCAATGGTGTCTACATCTAGGTGTCTAGAACTTTTACATATGGATTTGTTCGGTCCATCCGCTATACAAAGTTATGGAGGTAACTTCTACACTTTGGTCGTAGTGGATGATTATTCGAGATATACTTGGACAAAATTTTTGAAAAGTAAAAACGAAGCTTTTAACCAATTTGAAATTCTAAGTAAGAAAATTCAAAATCAATTAGGAACCTGCATTGTGTCTATTAGAACGAACCACGGTCGAGAATTTGATAATGAAATACAATTTGGAAACTTTTGTGATAAAAATGGTATAACTCATAACTTTTCGGAACCACGAACTCCTCAATCTAACGGTGTACTAGAACGTAAAAACCGGACTCTTCAAGAGATGAGTAGAACAATGCTTAATGAGCAAAATATTCCCCAAAAGTTTTGGTGTAACGCCGTTGACACGTCAACTTACATTTTAAATCGTGTCTTGATTAGACCATTTTTAAACAAAACTCCATATAAACTTTATAAAGGTAAAAAGCCTACATTAGGATATTTTAGAGTGTTTGGGAGTAAATGCTTTATACTTAACACCAAGGATTATCTCACAAAATTTGACCCAAAGTCTTATGAAGGTGTATTTCTTGGATATTCACAAAATAGCAAAGCTTATATCGTCTTAAACAAAGAAACCTTAAGAGTCGAGGAATCGTTGAACGTAACATTCGACGAGAGTCCACCTCCCTCTAAGACATCACCTTTGGTAGATGATGACTTAGTTGAAAGTCAAATAATGGAAAGTCGAGAAAACTTAGATAATGACAAAGAAGATGAACTATTAAACAAAGAAATTGTCTACGTCAAAGAATCTAAAAGTCATCCATTAGATAGTGTCATAGGAAACATTAACGAAAGAACACTAAGATCAAAATTCCAAAATGATAGTAACTTCTTTTGTTTCGTGTCAACCATTGAACCGAAAAATATAAACAAAGCCATAAAAGATGAGTCATGGGTAATGGCCATTCAAGAAGAATTAAACCAATTTGTTAGAAATGATGTTTGAACATTAGTTCCTTAACCAAAAAGTCAAACAATAATTGGAACAAAATGGGTATTTCGTAATAAAATGGATGAAAATGGTGTAGTGTCTAGAAACAAAGCTAGGATAGTAGCACAAGGTTATAATCAACAAGAAGGAATTGACTACGATGAAACTTTTGCTCCGGTTGCTAGGCTCGAGTCAATTAGAATTTTACTTGCATATGCGTGCGCACATGATTTTAAATTCTTTCAAATGGATGTCAAAAGCGCATTTTTAAATGGCTTTATAAATGAAGAAGTTTATGTTGTTCAACCACCGGGCTTAACCGACTTTGGAAAACCTAATCATGTTTACAAACTTAAAAAGGCTTTATACGGACTTAAGCAAGCTCAAAAAATGTGGTATGATCGACTTAAAACCTTTCTAGTTGACCATAAGTATACCATGGGCTTAGTTGATAATACTCTCTTCACTAAGAAGAAAGGTTCACATATTATCATATTCCAAATCTATGTTGATGACATCATATTCGGATCAGCTTGTCAAGAATTATGTGATGATTTCTCAAAAATCATGCATGACGAGTTTGAGATGAGAATGATGGGAGAACTCAACTTTTTCTTAGGACTTCTAATCAAACAATTAGAAAATGGAATATTCTTTAACCAATCTAAGTACATAAAAGACATGCTTAAGAAATTTGGTCTTGAAGATTAAAAACCAATCAAAACACCTATGCCCTTGGAAACTAAACTCACCAAGGATGAGGAGAGTGAATATGTAGATAACACTAAATATAGAGGTATGATTGGAAGTCTACTTTATCTCAAAGCTAGTAGACCCGACATTATGTTTAGTGTTTGTCTATGTGCTCGTTTTTAAGAAGATCATAAAACAATTCATCTTGAAGCCATTAAAATAGATTAAGGGTACTACACATTTAGGATTATGGTATCCCAAAGGAACGGGAGTAGAAACCATAGTGTATGCCGACTCGGACCATGCCGGTGACTATGTTGATATAAAAAGCACAAGTGGTATTTGTACTTTTGTTGGACATTGTCTCACCTCATGGTTCTCTAAGAAACAAATGGTTCTCGCTATCTCAACAATCGAAGCCGAATACGTATCGGCTGGAAAAGCATGTAAACAAGCTCTTTGGATGAAGCAAGCTCTTGTCGACTACGAAATTCAACTTAACGACATTTCCATTCTTTGTGACAACAAATGAGCCATCGACCTTAGTAAGAATCCAGTGCAACATGCTCCGTACTAAACATATTGAAATCCGTCATCATTTCCTTCGTGACAATGTTCAAAAAGGAAACATCTCTATCGAGAAAGTCTCCTCCAAAGACAAAATTGCCGATATTCTCACAAAACCTCTTAAATGAGAACCATTTAACCTTCTTAGACTTGGACTAGGACTTTTGGAACCCACTTTGTAATTTTGAACGTTAGAATAAATTCATAAAAATAAAAAAACAAATCAATCAATTTTTTCCTCTGCTGATATGGCGGAACCCTTCGACATAACTGGCGGAATCCTCTTTTTGGTTCCACCCAGTCCGCCAAACCTGCAGAAACTTTTTCTTTTTATATATTAAACCAAACACTCCTTATCCTACACCACCACTTTAAAACAGTTACTATTCATTTCACAACTCCTCCAGACATGAAAATTTGGTCTCTCCTTCATCCACTTTGCTCTCTAATCATCATTGTAAGTACTTTTAACATAATTACACTCCTGATCTGCGTCTAGGAATTTTATTTTTGCACAAAAACTAAAACTTGGGGTTATGCATCAACTTGAGAAATTCATGTAGAACATTAGTTGTAAAAGAAAACTAATCATGTTTCCATAGTTAGGAATTGCCTTCTTAGAGGATATTAGCATGTTTACCAAAACACCCCATGTCAAATTCTTGCAAAAATCACTTCTCACAACCAGGACAAATATTTTTCATCTCACATTGTTGATACAAAATAAAAACGTTATGTTTAAAACATCACTTTGCATAATGTCTCTTGAATGCTAAAGGGAATACATAACTAATATGTATTTTCGGGTACATTCAAACGAAGCTACATTGAATTAGGAGCGGTTTGGGTTATCTTTAGTTTTATAAATAAAATTTGCATAATAAAACGTTTTGAGCATTAAAATGAGTCAAGATAACCGCACCTCCACATTGTTTGCATATAGGCACACACTAGAACATCTACATTGTAATAGTCGTTTTACTTAGACTAAAATGTGATATTTATGTTTCTAGGAATCATCATGCCTCCCGCAACTCACTATGATTACAAGGACACCCCTTAACTACCTTCCAAAACCACAAAACCAAAGGCTTAACTCCCAACCAAGTCAAAGTGTTCACAACTCTAGAAAAAAAGATATGTCCATGAGGGTAGGACCATTGACCCCTCTTTACTAGAAAATACTAACATTCATAGGGAACTTGCCGGCTTCCACTTTGATTGCCTTCTAGATATTGATGAGCCTATTTGTCCTAGGTTTATTCTTGAGTTCTATGCTTCCAGTACTCTCCACACTAATGAAGATGTTCTTATGGGCTTGTCTTTCATGGCTAGTGGTCACACCTACAATATCACTCTCAATGACTTTGCTCAAGTTCTAGGTGTTCCAAATTATGGAACTTGTCTCTATTCGGACAAACACTCACTCACAACTGTTGACTCGGTCATTGACCGCATCCATCCTTATGATACTCCTCTTGTGTCTAAGGATGTCATTCGTGATCATCTCTTTGTTAGGACTTCCGATAAGGACCCTTATGGTATGGAATTCAATGAGCTTAAGCCTCTATTCAAGAAGTGGGAAGAAGTCCTTAGAACCAATGTCATTAGCACCATAGGGAATAGGGATCATACCAATGTTTGCCTTTGATACATGCTCTACTCCGTGTCCTTGCGTCAACCTTTCAACATGGCTTACTACATAGGAAAGTCTCGTGCACAATTCATCCCACTTTGAATCAACTTACTCTCGTTCGTACTCGCCGATCTCGAAGTGACAAAGGAAAATCTCGTGGTCCTTTATTTTCTATGCCTCGTGGCTCGACATCTCATCGAGGCAATGATGACGATGAGGAGGAAGACACCTCACGTGTTAGTACCCCCATCTCCCACGACCTTTGTTGATGATCTTCCTGATCTTGATTATACCGACTATCAAATTCCTCTTCCTCATGAACGTACCGATGAACTCCTCTTCGAATGTCAAACATCCTTAATGAACAGGACTCAGCAAATGCATGAAGAAGTTAGAGGAGGATTCAGTCCGTAGGAAAGATGTTCAGGAAGATTTTGGGCAAGAAGAAGAAATAGAATCGTCGATGTGGAACTACTTGTTATTA